>CM062804.1:967860158-968339902 GCA_031772625.1 Pinus tabuliformis | reverse complement strand
TGTTGAAGCCTCGAAAATCGCTGCAACAACATTGGGGGATAACCACCCGTTCCGGACCTTAGTACAGCTCCTTTTCCTTTGGAATGGTGGCTCCGACTGGGATAATGGGACCAGTTTCCCAGCAATGGATAAACGGGATGAATGGATAATTGATTGACTAATCTAATGATGGGCGAATAACTAAATCTATCAACAAAATAATAAGAACTATTACTTATCCCGGGAACTTATTGAGCTTTGAAGTGTAGCGCTTGATGATCTGTGTCTATAGACAAGCATATAGATGACTCCATCTAACAGACATGGACATTATTTCATTCAGGATTACTGTGCTTAAATAGTTAAGCAAAGCGATTAAAGCAATATTACTACACTTATCATTTATATCATCGACACATACATGATTAAAAGAAAAGCACACCATAAACATCCAATAGTGGAAAGAATACAGAACTGCTGTTAAAGCACATACATATATTCGATAATAGCAAAGATAATCAAATAACAATTCATATGAAAGGAATGAATTCAGACATAGATAAAAGTACCATATGAGCTGCTAAACACTCCCAATATCAATCGCTACTTGTGATTCTTCCTTCAACGCAGAAACACTTTCAAACAAAGACAATAGTGCACAATTGCATAAAAAGCTTCCTTGTCAAATTTAGAATAACTGGTCCAGTTTCATAAAAGAATATGGCTGAAGCACAATAGTGCAACTTCAGTCTTTAAGTCAGGTACAAAACTTTACGACCCTTTCCAAAACAATGAAGGGTCTATAAATACTTAATTAATCTAACTATCTAAAAAACTAAAATCCTACTTAATTGGTATCAATAAATTTTGATCCTATTTTCTTCAGCAATCTGCAGTCGGCGGCATGAATCATCAAGTAGGCTGCTTGCCTTTAAATCTGAGCTGACTTATCGCAAGCATCGGCTCCACTTCAGGTGGTTTGTTGAGGCGAAACTGAGCTGGGCGGCATAGGTGGCATCCTGAATATCGGGATAATATAACCGATTGCATCCGTAAGGCACTTGAGGGCGGCTCTCTGTGTGTGCGGCTTTACCAAGAAGAACCAATAGGTGTCCCAGGTTAAACTGTTAATCCCAGCGATTAATCTCCCCTTTTCCTCTAGATCTGGATAACATGATTGCTCCAATGTTTTCATCGTTGTTAACTTTCCTGGTGTGCATTGGGAAATCATGTTTGATAAGTAGAGAGTGTTATTGACTAATTCAACTAAATTGCTTGAAGTTGATTTGCATCTTGAAACTGCCCTCTCTGCTTTCATTAACTGGGACTGCCATTCTGTGAAGAGTATATCTTTATGTGATTCTAAGATTCTGGTAAATTCGCCGCTTGTCCTTGATCAGAATCTTGCTAGTCGAGAAATGCAGCTATCGTTTCTTCAACTTGATCCAATTCAGTCCTGGCCTTGTCTACTTGCTTACTTATGGATGCCGTTAATTCACATAGTGGCTCTGCCTGGGCGATTTGTTGACATAGAAGCTTAATTTGGGATATTAATGCAGTATTTATTTGTAGTGCTTCTACTCTAAATTCAGCCACTTGTGGAACGCCCTTTGTTTTCTCGAGCTGTGATGATAATTGAGCAATTTGCTCATCTTTTGTTTTCACCATTTGCTCATTCGCTGCCTTCAATTGTGCCAATGCCTCTGATAATTCTTTCTGCTTCTGGATTGCGCTTTGGTCAATCCTTTGTTTTTCTGCCTGCAATTGTTGAGTTAGTTGACTGTTTAATTGCTGTTGCGTCAACAATTGCTGCTCTGCCTGCTCCGCTTTCTGCTTTGCTTCAGTTAGCTGTGCCTGTAACGAGAAAATCTCCTGATCCTTTGTTTTCAGTAAAAGGCTTACCTCCGATGCCTTATCTATTGTCGCTGCCGAATAAGCTCCAGCATATTGTGACAGTTTTGTCAGGTCATCGGAGGGGTCAAATTCCTCCTTCCAAACCACATTGCCCGTGACTGTCTGTTCTGGGAAAAGGGAAGGTTGATCAGTCCTTCTTCTTTTCCTTTGTCGTTTAACTACAGCTTTATGCCTTGGGCTGTAGAAGACATCCAAGGGAGGAATCTCTTCTACCTGCAAAATGATTTGGTCGGAGGGGTCCTTTGGTATTATCTCTACCTCTTTAGAAATGGGTGGGCCGCTGGTTCCACTTAGAACCTGTGTGAAGTGATTTCCTGTGTGTCTGTTGCCTTTGAAGTGTCAGAGTTCTTGGAACACTCCAGACCACTGATAATAGAATCAAATTGCTTCCATTCCTGGAGCAATTTAGGATCGATATGAGTATCCACGTTTACTTCAGTGGTGGTCTGTTTTTCCTTTTCAGTTTGGGTCTCCTCCCGCACTTTTTCCTGCTCTTTCTTCTCTGATTCTCATGCTCTTTCTTCTGATTTTCCTCCTGTGGCTCTCTTGTTCTTTTGTTGTAACTGGAGGTTCCTTTGACTGTTGCCGTTCAGGCTCGCTTGACGATGTCGCTGGGGTTGTTGCTAATAGATCTAGAGGCAGAGTTTGCAACCTCTGTTCTCTAAGTCTGTTAAATTCAGTCACCCTTCATCATGATATTTCATTTTGGCCAATGTTTTAACCTGCATTATTGACTCAGCTGAAGAGAACAGGTCGTCAAACATATCTTCTTTATGATCAAATTTTGACAATTTGGCCTGTTCTAGTGCATTATAGGCAACTTTGTTTGGATCAAATTGCCTATTTGGAAGAGTTGCTAGAGTTAATGATTTAATCTTTGTAGCTTCCTTTCTGCATGCTTGAGATCATGCAAGGTATAGACACCGCATCTCAAAGAAAAGAGGGCCAGCCCTGCTTCTTATTTTTCTTGAGAGTCTGTGTAACACTCTCAGCAATAATCTGGTAAGAGATTTCCCTTGCCAATAGTTTATCAGGTATGTATAAAGGGAGGACATGAGGTTCGGCTTGGCTACCGAAAACTCTTATATAAGTGAACTTCTCCTCTCCAAACCATCTCCCTACTGCTGTTAAATCAATCCCAGCTTGGTAGGAAATCTTGGGAATGGGTTTATCAAAAATAGAATAATAAATAGGCAACATAAAGCCATTGCAGACTTGGTACAGATGGTGCTTGTAAGAGGATTTCCATAATTTCTGGTGGTAAATGTGAATAGGCATGGAGTCTTGTGGCGTCCACCTCCAGCCGAGCACAGGAAATTCAGAATTAAAACACAAGGTATCTAAAATATAGGCACTGTAATAAAATGGGGGAATTATCCTTTCAGAGATGCGAGTCTTATTCCTAAACTCAAGAACAGCTTTGGCTAGTTTATCTGAGAGAATAGTGGCCCAATCCATTATTATACTGTTGCATGCCACTTCCATTAAAGGAACCATTTCTATAGTGAAATTAGAAGAATCATGCAATCCCCACAATCTACACATCATTATTCCAGCGTAGCAATAAGGAGAAGCCAAGGAATCAACCGAGTACTTACCGGAAGATTCATGTTTGTGCTTTGCCGGATTTTGTCTCCAATCCCGGATGGGTTCGGATTCAACTTCGTTCTCGTTTCGGAATTTTTCCAGGAACGCCTTATTGTATGTCTTCTCTGGCTCAGGAAAATGATACATTTGCCTTAGATCATCAGCTTTGAACGACCCGAAAATTCTCCCGTCTCTGGTGCTGAAGGTTCTATCCAGGATTGGGATTTCCTCAATTGCCCACCGCACTACATCTGTGTATGGGAGAATTTGTTCCCTAGCTGCTATCCGATGAAGGAAGGAGTCAGCTAAGTCCTTTAGAGTGGCATCAGATTTCCGAGTTGAATCTGCAGTAGCTTCTACTGTTGTCACTTTGGGTTCTTCAACTTCAATCAAGTTGTAGGTGCTTTGCCAAGTAGTTCTGCCGAGACCAGAACATGTAGTATCCGAAATCAATCCTTTCTTTTTGTTTGAGGGATCAGCGACAGCTTGTCCTGCGGCTGGCGCAACAGAAGCGCCTGTGGTCTTCTTAGATTTCTTCCCCATTTTGCTTGAGCTTTCTCCTTTGGATGAATTCTGCACAGAAGCGAAAATAAACGTAACACAGAGAATTGGCAATGAAAACTTCAATGTGATGAGATATATTGACCGATGCGTGATAAGAGATTAACTTTTAAAATGGCGCGGATACAATCCATGGGAAGATTTTAGGACTTACAATTACATTAAATGGCCGTTTAAAACCTGCCAATCCTTAAATGCCCATTATATCATTAATCGCCGAATGATTCATTTAAGCGTGCTGTAGATGTTTTGGCGGTTGAGCGCAGGTGAATCATTGTTGGACAGATCAAGCTTTTAATATGAATTGATCGTGATATCCCTTCATTTTAACGGCTTTTTTGAAATCTGCGCTTTATCGCAATCGGCCATCGGGAAAGCTTAAACCTCTTATATTGACACCTTTTGAAAACCCCGATCGCCGATAGCGATATCGCATCGCATCGGGAGTATTGGCATTACATGAGACATGGATAGTATATCGCCGATTGCCGATAGCGATATCGCATCGCATCGGGGGAATGGCCTGGGGCGTTTTAAGAATGTGCATAGAGTATTGCCGATAGCCGATAGCGATATCGCATCGGCGGAAACCAATGTGCCATTTAGTTATGCTCCTTGTGTCATTGCGATATGCGATCTTGCGATCGCTTTATCGCAATGATAAAAGATTGATTTATTTGCATAAATGGGTTTTTCAAAAAGGTTTTTTATAATGTTTTCATTTGTTTTTTGGACCTTTTTAAATAATACAATATTGATACCAATTAAAATCTAAAGGGACCCATTTCATATGATAGTTTTGTGAATAAAAATGATATGAAATGGGGGGTTGTTGTAGAGCACAACAATTGGCGATTCGCTGGAAGAAACAGTTATCTCTGAAAAGTATAGAAATACTTAAACTTTTTCAAAATAGAGTTCTAATCAAAGGGGAAAATTCTAATATAACTAGGTATATATGCATTCCGAGTAAAATGAAACTATTTTGCTAACTTCCTCTCTTTTTTAAGAAAATAGATACATTCTAAGTTTTAAATAGGCCTTTATTGGTTTATAATGATAAAACAGAAAACCTTTCCAAATCAGCTTTTATAGTGAACTCGTCTGTCATAGGTAGAGCCTCTGCTGCCAGCAAACGTTCATAGTTTCGACAGGGATACCTTTTAACCATGTTATTGTCCATTGTCCCATTCAACTAAGAGTGTGATTAACAGAATGAATTCAAAGAATGTTTTCATATTTTGTATTTCTTTTCCTTTTTCTGTTATTGATAAGATAAAAAGCCATTGTCCTGGTTTGGTAGCCAGCTATTGACAATGCCATTCACTGGTAGTAATCTAACCGAACAAGCCGGCTCGTGATGAGACCCCTTGTCTTATAATTCTTAAGCCATTACCCTGTTATGGTATGCAGTCTTGGTAATGTCGGTTAAACTATTTCCCTATGATCATGGTAAGCAGGCTTGTAATAAGACCTCTTATCTTTTATATCAAAATTTTAGAATTACACTCTGAGTAATCATAAACTTTGGTGAATGGGATGGACAATTTTCTCCTTAAGAGTAGATGGATGACAGGGTAAGAGTTGAAGATGCTGAAGTTGGATTAGCTTCTATCTTGATATTGATAACCTTTTGTGACCTATTTGAAAACAGAAAATGATTTACAATACTTCTAAACTTTGAGAGGAGTTCACAAAACTTGAAGTGTGGTTTCAGAATACAATGATACCCAGTTTCCTAGAAATTATCCCTTTCGGTTAAGACTTCTATTATTTTAAAAGCAAATATCATACTACTTCTGTGGATCAAGTTTTCAAACACAGCAAAGGTCAATGGAGGATACCTTACAACATTATTTTCTAAAAATCCTACAAACTACAAAACTCTATTAAACTAAAAGGAGAAGGGGTTACCTCCTCAATTAAAGAATTTCTTCAAGATAAGGCCATTAACAGGGAGAGAATCTCTCAAACCTGATAAATCTTGCAATATGAAAGTTGAATGGCCTATCTTCTCGCAGATCTGAAATGGTCCAAGCCACATCTTCTGGAACTTGGTGTGTTTTCCCTTGTCCTCATGGGCTTTGTCCCATTTCAGAACCAAATCACCGACTTGAAATTGTTTTGAACCGGATGAGACTGAATCAAAAGCTGCCTTGATGATTTGCTGATGTTTGGCATGAATAACCCTGGCTTTTTCTCTTTCCTCTTCTAGTTTTAAAATTTGATCATGTCTAAGCTGAATAGAAGAGGAAGGACTTTCCTCAATGAACTGAACTAGGGCTAGAGAAGGAAGAACACGATTTGTGGGTAGTACTGCTTCTTTTCCATACACAAGGTTGAACGGAGAAGATCCTATAGAAGCTTTTTGTGTTATCCTATCAGCCCATAATGCAAACATTAAGGATTTGTGCCAGTTTTTATGATTCTGTTCGATAGTTCGCTTAATGATTTTGATCAGATTTTTATTAGTAGACTCTGCTAAACCATTACCCTGGGGATAGTAATTAGCAGAATATTTCAATTTAAATCCTCTTTTAATAGCGAAATCAAACATAGCATTGCCTGAGAAATAAGATGCATTATCAAAAACAAGAGCATTTGGGACACCAAACCTGGTAATGATGAATTGATCTATGAATTCAATGATTGCTTCAGAATTTTCTGTCTTCAAAGGAATTGCCTCAACCCACTTAGTAAAATAATCGGTAGCAGTAAGGATATACTTATGCTGTTTGGAAGAAGGTGGAGTAATTTCCCCAATGATGTCCAATCCCCATTGCTCAAATGGTTGTTCAATGTTGACTGGTTGCAGAGGGAAAGCTGGTTTACGTTGTCTTCCACTAGAAGTTTGACAATTGAGGCATTTCCTTACATACTCGTGGGCATCTCTAAACAGAGTGGGCCAATAGTATCCAGCATGAATAATTTTGTGAGCTGTTGTGTCAGCTCCAAAATGTCCTCCTGCTGGTCCATCATGTAACTCCTGCAAAACCTTTTGTGCTTCAGGTTTCTCAAGGCATCTTAATAAGATTGAATCATAATTCTGCTTAAAAAGCACATCATCAATAATTGTAAAATTTTTCGCTTTTAACCTAATGGCCCTTTTGTTCTTATAAGACAGTTAGGAGGTGCATAACCATTTTTTAAATAAAAGATTAAATCTGCATATTGAGACTCAGAATCAGTAACACTTATCTGGTTGATTTCTTCAGTTTGATCTGTATCACTTGATTCTGGAATGTTGGATGCTCCTGCCAATAACCTGCAAAAACCTTGGCCTCTAACAATCTTTGCTGGCTTAATTTCTAAGTCATATTCTTGAAGCGTTGTGACCCAGTTTGCCCTTTTTTCACCCAGTTCTCTTTGGATTAATAGTTGCCTAACTGCAGGGAAAGGAACTATAACTTTTGTGTGGGTTTTCAAAAGGAAGGGTCTATAATGTTTGACCGCTTTAAATACAGCAAAGGCTTGTTTTTCTACTTCGGAGTAATTCAATTCAGCACCCTGAAGATTTGAACTAAAAAATGAAATGGGTGCTTCCAAATTGTGATCGTTGAGCTGCGTGAGTACTGCTGCATAAGACGAGGTGGAGGCGATAGTGTATAATGTAAAATGATTAGAAAAATTGGGAGTATTTAAGGCTGGGGCATCGATTATTGATTGCTTGATTAAATCAAACGCTTCTTTTTCTGCTGATCCCCACTTAAAGACTGAATTTTTCTTGATCATAGTTTGAAGTGGCAAAATAATTTGAGAAAAATCTGGAACAAATCTTTTAACAAAATTGATTTGGCCTAAAAATGACTGCATGGATTTCTTATTATGTGGGAAAGGGATTTCAGAGATTTCTTTGATCCGATCAGGATCAATATAAATGCCATCTTTAGACACAATAAAGCCTAAGAGCTTTCCTTGGTCAAGAGCAAAGAAAGATTTTTTAGGGTTAAGAGAAATACCATATCTTTTGCAGCGTTGAAAGATTTGATTTAGATCATGCAAATGATTGGACCTCTCTTTAGAGAATACAGTAATATCGTCTAGATAGACGACTACTGTTCTATTAATCATCCCTTTAAAAGCTGTATCCATCGCTCTTTGGAATGTTGCTCCTGCATTAATAAGTCCGAAGGGCATTTTCTGATATGCATATGTTCCCCATTTTGTTCTGAATGTGGTTTTAAGCTGGTCATCAGGATGGACCAAAACTTGGTTATATCCTGAGAAACCGTCTAGAAAGGACATTAATTCAGAGCCTGCTACTGATTGGAGTATTTGCTCCATGGTAGGTAATGGGAAATTGTCTTTTAGGCTTGCTTTGTTCAAATTTCTGAAATCGATACAAATCCGAATGTCGCCATTTTTCTTTCTGACTGGCACCATATTGGAGACCCAGTTTGAGTGTCGGACTGGAAAAATAATCTTGGCTTTCAAGAGTTTGTTAAGTTCAGTCTTTATCTGACTCTCTAAACTTGGATGTATTTTTCTTAACTTCTGTTGAATTGGTTTCTGATCGGGAAGCACTGGAATGGTATGCTGGATAATGGATGTATCATATGTCTTCAAATCATCATATTTCCAAGCAAAAACCTGTTTATTTTTCCTTAACAGTTTAATGAATGCCTCTTTCTCTTCCAAGGAAAGTCCTAATCCTAAATTAATGTTTTGAGGAGCTTGCTCAGTACCAAGATTTATCAACTCAAACCTTAGGGTAGAGCTTTGGAGCTTTGCATTAGTCACAGGTTTAAACCTGTCTTTAATATCATAAAGATCCTCCAGTTTTACCACAGGCTTAGGAATTGAATTTTCCTGAGGTGTTTCTCTCATTTGAAAGTCATGCTCATTTTCCTCAATAATTTGATTATCATAGGACTTTTCAGAAGTTAAGAATTGTAAAATATCCTCATCATGGTTGAATACTCTCCAATTAGTGACATTGTCAGGAATTGATGGCCTAAAAAGCAATTCTACTGAAAATCTATCTGGGCTGTAGTCTTCAGAAGGTAGGAGCTTGGAAGCTACATTGGCTAGCAAGTCGGCTGCCGAGTTTTGAGACCTAGGGATGGAGGAAATATTGAATGCCGAAAAGTGTGAGGTGAGTTCTTGTACTAGCGATTGATAATGTTTAAGATGATTTGAAAGACAATGAATTGTATTTCTCACCTGTTTGATAATAATTTCAGAATCGCCGAATACCTTTAAATATTGCACTTTAAGGCCGATTGCTTTATACAGTCCTTGGACTAAGGCTTCATATTCGGCTGTATTGTTAGTGCATTCAAATTCCAGCCTACAAGACAGCATTGTTTTTTCTCCTAGTGGGCTAACCAAAATACATCCTGCTCCTGAGCCCTCACTAGACTTGGACCCATCAAAATATAACGACCAAAATAAAGAAGTATTAACAATTGTATTTACAGTTTTCTCAGTATCATTGAAACATCTAGACCTATCTGTTTGTGAAAAATTCTCAATCTGAGATGTAAAATGGTTGACTGAGAAAGGGGATGACTGGGCAGTAAAGTTACCAAAGAATGACTCAGATGAATAATTCCCCAAAATGTTGTTATTAAATGCTACAGGTTGGTTTTCTTGCTCAAATTCAGTAACTGTATGGGTCATATGTTTTTCTCGATCAATCCTTATTTGATTTGGCTTACCCTTATAGGGAAGCCACATATGTGACCAATCAGTAGAAATATACCCATGTAGTTTTTCAGACCAATCCCTACTCAAGATTAAACCGTAAAATTCAGGTATATCGGCTATTAGGATATCAATCCTTTGTACTACTCTGGGATCAGCAGATAACCTGATAGTTACGGAATTAATCTCTCCCACAACCTGTACTTTGGTCCTGTCCAACTGTACAATATGAATAGCAGACTTCTGGGGTTCAATGTTCAGTTTGGAACAAACTGAAGCTGGCATTATGTTAGAAGATGCCCCTGAGTCAATCAAACAGTTGTGCAGGTTTTTGTTGTAGATCTCATAGGTTAGAAGGAAAGGTGGAGTATGAGAATTTGATCTATCTCCAATCAGAACTGAATCGGTAGCTTCAACCATACCGGGAGGAGGTTGGCCTGAATCATTAGCAGCTTTAGCACTGGGAAGAGGTGTAGAAGGAACAGCATTCAATTCTTTGAGAAGCAATTTCTGCTGATGTTTTAATTTACTAAGTTCAAACATAGTAATGTTTGCTTTAGTTTTCTTCATGTCATCAACAATATTGTACTCCATTGAATCGGATACCACTAATGTTTTAGATGTTGAAGGAGTATTAGAAGTTGAAGGCTGGTTTTGGGGAACTGCTGCAGGTGATTTCTTTGCAGGTATTTTTTCTTTGGTTGTAGCAGCACCTGCACTCCTTTTCTTTGACGTTGCCTGAACAGGTTCGGAAGTACTTTTACTCCTAGTAGTGACCGGGAACGCTTCTTCTTCATTATCGGTATCGGAGTTGGGGAGTATAAAATCCCACATTCCATGACATTCTACTACTTCTTCTTCATCATCAGTTGGTGAGATTGTTTCCTCTTCCTCTTCTTCTTGCTCTGAATCTGCATTAGATATGACATTCGGTGGCTTTGATTCATTTTTCTTATAAGTCCTAAAGGGTCTTTTGGTTGAGGTTTCGGCTACCTGTTTCTTTATTTCAACCATTTCATTTGATAAAGTTTTTAGGACTTTTTGCAAACCCTCCATGTCATATGGGTCTTTTGGGGTTTTCTTTCTTGAGTCATCTTTAAAAGAGACTTTTTTGGCTTTTCTGTCTTCCAGAGCAGCTTTCTTTTCTAGAGCATTAATGCGTTTCTCCACAGCAAGTGCTTCTTTCATGTTTTCGGCTAAGGTAGGTTTCCCAGCCCTATCTACAAAAATGGCTATATTGGCAGGTAGGGCGGTTATATACCATTCGCTTCGAATTTGTTCACTTGGTTTGGAGGCCGTCGGGATTTTGTTCAGGAGTTTATTGAATCGAGCATTAAATTCCTTAATTGGTTCCCTATGCTCTATCCTAAGATTGGAGAGATCGTTTATTAGGGTAGCCAAAGACCTATCATCTCCATATTTGGTAAGAAACTGCTCTTGGCAAGTGTTCCAACTGGTAATGGAACCAGAGGGTAAAGAAAAATACCAGGATCCTGCTGATCCTTGCAAGGTGTAAGGGAAAAGTCTAACAACAACATCTTGTTCTGTTACTCCTTTCAAGTTGACTGCCAACATGAAATTATTAATGTGTTCCTCAGCCTGGGTCCCATCATCTGGGTTAAACTTGGGTAGCCATTTTTCAGGAGCATCTAGTAATGGATGCAATGGTGCAGGCATATTGACTGCACCAGGCCTGGTCCATGGATCTGCCATTGTAATAGCAGTAGTGGTTGATACTTGTTGGAATTCCAAATGTCTGGGAAGGAAATAATGTTGAGGAGTGAATAGGTTGGGATGTTAAAGCTCCTAATCCCTGATGAACAACAATATGTAATGGGGGAGTGGATGGTTGACTTTGCAGAGAGGAAGATGCAATGGAGGATGTGGATGAAAGCTCTTCACTGTCAGATCCTTCAGTATATTTCTTCGCCTTTTTCCTTTTGGGTAAAGGGAACTCAGTGGGTTCAATACCGAGCTTTTCGCTCTGAAGTCTAGTGAGAGGGTGAGGTAAATTGAACTGCGAAGTCGCACTGCTTTGTGATACCTCAGATTTCTGTGGTGAAATCGAGAAGCTCTGAAGTTTGTGGATAAGAGACTGGACTTCAGGGGATTCAAGACTTAATTGTTCTGGAGTATGATGGGTTTGAGCAGTGGTAGTTGATTCCTCTTCTTCTTGTTTGGATACTGGAGAACCAGCATGCAAATGGGAAGTTCGAGGGGATACGGAGGGAGAATTACTCTTAGAATGGCTTGCAGATTTTGGTTTGTGTGCCATTCACAGTTGATGCCCTCCTTCTAGCGCCAAAAATGTTGATGCCTCGAAAATCGCTGCAACAACATTGGGGGATAACCACCCGGTCCGGACCTTAGTACAGCTCCTTTTCCGTTTGGAATGGTGGCTCCGACTGGGGATAATGGGACCAGTTTCCCAGCAATGGATAAACGGATGAATGGATAATTGATTGACTAATCTAATGATGGGCGAATAACTAAATCTATCAACAAAAATATAAGAACTATGACTTATCCCGGGAACTTATTGAGCTTTGAAGTGTAGCGCTTGATGATCTGTGTCTATAGACAGGCATATAGATGACTCCATCTAACAGACATGGACATTATTTCATTCAGGATTACTGTGCTTAAATAGTTAAGCAAAGCGATTAAAGCAATATTACTACACTTATCATTTATATCATCGACACATACATGATTAAAAGAAAAGCACACCATAAACATCCAATAGTGGAAAGAATACAGAACTGCTGTTAAAGCACATATATATATTCGATAATAGCAAAGATAATCAAATAACAATTCATATGAAAGGAATGAATTCAGACATAGATAAAAGTACCATATGAGCTGCTAGACACTCCCAATATCAATCGCTACTTGTGATTCTTCCTTCAACGCAGAAACACTTTCAAACAAAGACAATAGTGCACAATTGCATAAAAAGCTTCCTTGTCAAATTTAGAATAACTGGTCCAGTTTCATAAAAGAATATGGCTGAAGCACAATAGTGCAACTTCAGTCTTTAAGTCAGGTACAAAACTTTACGACCCTTTCCAAAACAATGAAAGGGTCTATAAATACTTAATTAATCTAACTATCTAAAAAACTGAAATCCTACTTAATTGGTATCAATAAATTTTGATCCTATTTTCTTCAGCAATCTGGCAGTCGGCGGCATGAATCATCAAGTAGGTTGCTTGCCTTTAAATCTGAGCTGACTTATCGCAAGCATCGGCTCCACTTCAGGTGGTTTGTTGAGGCGAGAACTGAGCTGGGCGGCATAGGTGGCATCCTGAATATCGGGGATAATATACCCGATTGCATCCGTAAGGCACTTGAGGGCGGCTCTCTGTGTGTGCGGCTTTACCAAGAAGAACCAATAGGTGTCCCAGGTTAAACTGTTAATCCCAGCGATTAATCTCCCCTTTTCCTCTAGATCTGGATAACATGATTGCTCCAATGTTTTCATCGTTGTTAACTTTCCTGGTGTGCATTGGGAAATCATGTTTGATAAGTAGAGAGTGTTATTGACTAATTCAACTAAATTGCTTGAAGTTGATTTGCATCTTGAAACTGCCCTCTCTGCTTTCATTAACTGGGACTGCCATTCTGTGAAGAGTATATCTTTATGTGATTCTAAGATTCTGGGTAAATTCGCCGCTTGTCCTTGATCAGAATCTTGCCAGTCGAGAAATGCAGCTATCGTTTCTTCAGCTTGATCCAATTCAGTCCTGGCCTTGTCTACTTTCTTACTTATGGATGCCGTTAATTCACATAGTGGCTCTGCCTGGGCGATTTGTTGACATAGAAGCTTAATTTGGGATATTAATGCAGTATTTATTTGTAGTGCTTCTACTCTAAATTCAGCCACTTGTGGAACGCCCTTTGTTTTCTCGAGCTGTGATGATAATTGAGCAATTTGCTCATCTTTTGTTTTCACCATTTGCTCATTCGCTGCCTTCAATTGTGCCAATGCCTCTGATAATTCTTTCTGCTTCTGGATTGCGCTTTGGTCAATCCTTTGTTTTTCTGCCTGCAATTGTTGAGTTAGTTGACTGTTTAATTGCTGTTGCGTCAACAATTGCTGCTCTGCCTGCTCCGCTTTCTGCTTTGCTTCAGTTAGCTGTGCCTGTAACGAGAAAATCTCCTGATCCTTTGTTTTCAGTAAAAGGCTTACCTCTGATGCCTTATCTATTGTCGCTGCCGAATAAGCTCCAGCATATTGTGACAGTTTTGTCAGGTCATCGGAGGGGTCAAATTCCTCCTTCCAAACCACATTGCCCGTGACTGTCTGTTCTGGAAAAGGGGAGGTTGATCAGTCCTTCTTCTTTTCCTTTGTCGTTTAACTACAGCTTTATGCCTTGGGCTGTAGAAGACATCCAAGGGAGGAATCTCTTCTACCTGCAAAATGATTTGGTCGGAGGGGTCCTTTGGTATTATCTCTACCTCTTTAGAAATGGGTGGGCCGCTGGTTCCACTTAGAACCTGTGGTGAAGTGATTTCCTGTGTGTCTGTTGCCTTTGAAGTGTCAGTGTCCTTTGAACACTCCAGACCACTGATAATAGAATCAAATTGCTTCCATTCCTGGAGCAATTTAGGATCGATATGAGTATCCACGTTTACTTCAGTGGTGGTCTGTTTTTCCTTTTCAGTTTGGGTCTCCTCCCGCACTTTTTCCTGCTCTTTCTTCTGCTGATTCTCATGCTCTTTCTTCTGATTTTCCTCCTGTGGCTTCTCTTGTTCTTTTGTTGTAACTGGAGGTTCCTTTGACTGTTGCCATTCAGGCTCGCTTGACGATGTCGCTGGGGTTGTTGCTAATAGATCTAGAGGCAGAGTTTGCAACCTCTGTTCTCTAAGTCTGTTAAATTCAGTCAACCCTTCATCATGATATTTCATTTTGGCCAATGTTTTAACCTGCATTATTGACTCAGCTGAAGAGAACAGGTCGTCAAACATATCTTCTTTATGATCAAATTTTGACAATTTGGCCTGTTCTAGTGCATTATAGGCAACTTTGTTTGGATCAAATTGCCTATTTGGAAGAGTTGCTAGAGTTAATGATTTAATCTTTGTAGCTTCCTTTTCTGCATGCTTGAGATCATGCAAGGTATAGACACCGCATCTCAAAGGAAAAGAGGGCCAGCCCTGCTTCTTATTTTTCTTGAGAGTCTGTGTAACACTCTCAGCAATAATCTGGTAAGAGATTTCCCTTGCCAATAGTTTATCAGGTATGTATAAAGGGAGGACATGAGGTTCGGCTTGGCTACCGAAAACTCTTATATAAGTGAACTTCTCCTCTCCAAACCATCTCCCTACTGCTGTTAAATCAATCCCAGCTTGGTAGGAAATCTTGGGAATGGGTTTATCAAAAATAGAATAATAAATAGGCAACATAAAGCCATTGCAGACTTGGTACAGATGGTGCTTGTAAGAGGATTTCCATAATTTCTGGTGGTAAATGTGAATAGGCATGGAGTCTTGTGGCGTCCACCTCCAGCCGAGCACGGGAAATTCAGAATTAAAACACAAGGTATCTAAAATATAGGCACTGTAATAAAATGGGGGAATTATCCTTTCAGAGATGCGAGTCTTATTCCTAAACTCAAGAACAGCTTTGGCTAGTTTATCTGAGAGAATAGTGGCCCAATCCATTATTATACTGTTGCATGCCGCTTCCATTAAAGGAACCATTTCTATAGTGAAATTAGAAGAATCATGCAATCCCCACAATCTACACATCATTATTCCAGCGTAGCAATAAGGAGAAGCCAGGGAATCAACCGAGTACTTACCGGAAGATTCATGTTTGTGCTTTGCCGGATTTTGTCTCCAATCCCGGATGGGTTCGGATTCAACTTCGTTCTCGTTTCGGAATTTTTCCAGGAACGCCTTATTGTATGTCTTCTCTGGCTCAGGCAAATGATACATTTGCCTTAGATCATCAGCTTTGAACGACCCGAAAATTCTCCCGTCTCTGGTGCTGAAGGTTCTATCCAGGATTGGGATTTCCTCAATTGCCCACCGCACTACATCTGTGTATGGGAGAATTTGTTCCCTAGCTGCTATCCGATGAAGGAAGGAGTCAGCTAAGTCCTTTAGAGTGGCATCAGATTTCCGAGTTGAATCTGCAGTAGCTTCTACTGTTGTCACTTTGGTTCTTCAACTTCAATCAAGTTGTAGGTGCTTTGCCAAGTAGTTCTGCCGAGACCAGAACATGTAGTATCCGAAATCAATCCTTTCTTTTTGTTTGAGGGATCAGCGACAGCTTGTCCTGCGGCTGGCGCAACAGAAGCGCCTGTGGTCTTCTTAGATTTCTTCCCCATTTTGCTTGAGCTTTCTCCTTTGGATGAATTCTGCACAGAAGCGAAAATAAACGTAACACAGAGAATTGGCAATGAAAACTTCAATGTGATGAGATATATTGACCGATGCGTGATAAGAGATTAACTTTTAAAATGGGCGCGGATACAATCCATGGGAAGATTTTAGGACTTACAATTACATTAAATGGCCGTTTAAAACCTGCCAATCCTTAAATGCCCATTATATCATTAATCGGCCGAATGATTCATTTAAGCGTGTTGTAGATGTTTTGGCGGTTGAGCGCAGGTGAATCATTGTTGGACAGATCAAGCTTTTAATATGAATTGATCGTGATATCCCTTCATTTTAACGGCTTTTTGAAATCTGCGCTTTATCGCAATCGGCCATCGGGGAAAGCTTAAACCTCTTATATTGACACCTTTTGAAAACCCCGATCGCCGATAGCGATATCGCATCGCATCGGGAGTATTGGCATTACATGTAACATGGATAGTATATCGCCGATTGCCGATAGCGATATCGCATCGCATCGGGGGAATGGCCTGGGGTGTTTTAAGAATGTGCATAGAGTATTGCCGATAGCCGATAGCGATATCGCATCGGCGGAATCCAATGTGCCATTTAGTTATGCTCCTTGTGTCATTGCGATCGCTTTATCGCAATGATAAAAGATTGATTTATTTGCATGAATGGGTTTTTCAAAAAGGTTTTTTATAATGTTTTCATTTGTTTTTCGGACCTTTTTAAATAATACAATATTGATACCAATTAAAATCTAAAGGGACCCATTTCATATGATAGTTAGGGAATAAAAATGATATGAAATGGGGGGTTGTTGTAGAGCACAACAATTGGCGATTCGCTGGAAGAAACAGTTATCTCTGAAAAGTATAGAAATACTTAAACTTTTTCAAAATAGAGTTCTAATCAAAGGGGAAAATTCTAATATAACTAGGTATATATGCATTCCGAGTAAAATGAAACTATTTTGCTAACTTCCTCTCTTTTTAAGAAAATAGATACATTCTAAGTTTTAAATAGGCCTTTATTGGTTTATAATGATAAAACAGAAAACCTTTCCAAATCAGCTTTTATAGTGAACTCGTCTGTCATAGGTAGAGCCTCTGCTGCCAGCAAACGTTCATAGTTTCGACAGGGATACCTTTTAACCATGTTATTGTCCATTGTCCCATTCAATTAAGAGTGTGATTAACAGAATGAATTCAAAAATGTTTTCATATTTTGTATTTCTTTTCCTTTTTTGTTATTGATAAGATAAAAAGCCATTGTCCTGGTTTGGTAGCCAGCTATTGACAATGCCATTCACTGGTAATAATCTAACCGAACAAGCCGGCTCGTGATGAGACCCCTTGTCTTATAATTCTTAAGCCATTACCCTGTTATGGTATGCAGTATTGGTAATGTCGGTTAAACTATTTCCCTATGATCATGGTAAGCAGGCTTGTAATAAGACCTCTTATCTTTTATATCAAAAATTTTAGAATTACACTCTGAGTAATCATAAACTTTGGTGAATGGGATGGACAATTTTCTCCTTAAGAGTAGATGGATGACAGGGTAAGAGTTGAAGATGCTGAAGTTGGATTAGCTTCTATCTTGATATTGATAACCTTTTGTGACCTATTTGAAAACAGAAAATGATTTACAATACTTCTAAACTTTGAGAGGAGTTCACAAAACTTGAAGTGTGGTTTCAGAATACAATGATACCCAGTTTCCTAGAAATTATCCCTTTCGGTTAAGACTTCTATTATTTTAAAAGCAAATATCATACTACTTCTGTGGATCAAGTTTTCAAACACAGCAAAGGTCAATGGAGGATACCTTACAACTTTATTTTCTAAAGATCCTACAAACTACAAAACTCTATTAAACTAAAAGGAGAAGGGGTTACCTCCTCAATTAAAGAATTTCTTCAAGATAAGGCCATTAACAGGGAGAGAATCTCTCAAACCTGATAAATCTTGCAATATGAAAGTTGAATGGCCTATCTTCTCACAGATCTGAAATGGTCCAAGCCACATCTTCTGGAACTTGGTGTGTTTTCCCTTGTCCTCATGGGCTTTGTCCCATTTCAGAACCAAATCACCGACTTGAAATTGTTTTGAACCGGATGAGACTGAATCAAAAGCTGCCTTGATGATTTGCTGATGTTTGGCATGAATAACCCTGGCTTTTTCTCTTTCCTCTTCTAGTTTTAGAATTTGATCATGTCTAAGCTGAATAGAAGAGGAAGGACTTTCCTCAATGAACTGAACTAGGGCTAGAGAAGGAAGAACAAGATTTGTGGGTAGTACTGCTTCTTTTCCATACACAAGGTTGAACGGAGAAGATCCTATAGAAGCTTTCTGTGTTATCCTATCAGCCCATAATGCAAACATTAAGGATTTGTGCCAGTTTTTATGATTCTGTTCGATAGTTCGCTTAATGATTTTGATCAGATTTTTATTAGTAGACTCTGCTAAACCATTACCCTGGGGATAGTAATTAGCAGAATATTTCAATTTAAATCCTCTTTTAATAGCGAAATCAAACATAGCATTGCCTGAGAAATAAGATGCATTATCAAAAACAAGAGCATTTGGGACACCAAACCTGGTAATGATGAATTGATCTATGAATTCAATGATTGCTTCAGAATTTGCTGTCTTCAAAGGAATTGCCTCAACCCACTTAGTAAAATAATCGGTAGCAGTAAGGATATACTTATGCTGTTTGGAAGAAGGTGGAGTAATTTCCCCAATGATGTCCAATCCCCATTGCTCAAATGGTTGTTCAATGTTGACTGGTTGCAGAGGGAAAGCTGGTTTACGTTGTCTTCCACTAGAAGTTTGACAATTGAGGCATTTCCTTACATACTCGTGGGCATCTCTAAACAGAGTGGGCCAATAGTATCCAGCATGAATAATTTTGTGAGCTGTTGTGTCAGCTCCAAAATGTCCTCCTGCTGGTCCATCATGTAACTCCTGCAAAACCTTTTGTGCTTCAGGTTTCTCAAGGCATCTTAATAAGATTGAATCATAATTCTGCTTAAAAAGCACATCATCAATAATTGTAAAATTTTTCGCTTTTAACCTAATGGCCCTTTTGTTTTTGTAAGACAGGTTAGGAGGTGCATAACCATTTTTTAAATAAAAGATTAAATCTGCATATTGAGACTCAGAATCAGTAACACTTATCTGGTTGATTTCTTCAGTTTGATCTGTATCACTTGATTCTGGAATGTTGGATGCTCCTGCCAATAACCTGCAAAAACCTTGGCCCCTAACAATCTTTGCTGGCTTAATTTCTAAGTCATATTCTTGAAGCGCTGTGACCCAGTTTGCCCTTTTTTCACCCAGTTCTCTTTGGATTAATAGTTGCCTAACTGCAGGGAAAGGAACTATAACTTTTGTGTGGGTTTTCAAAAGGAAGGGTCTATAATGTTTGACCGCTTTAAATACAGCAAAGGCTTGTTTTTCTACTTCGGAGTAATTCAATTCAGCACCCTGAAGATTTGAACTAAAAAATGAAATGGGTGCTTCCAAATTGTGATCGTTGAGCTGCGTGAGTACTGCTGCATAAGACGAGGTGGAGGCGATAGTGTATAATGTAAAATGATTAGAAAAATTGGGAGTATTTAAGGCTGGGGCATCGATTATTGATTGCTTGATTAAATCAAACGCTTCTTTTTCTGCTGATCCCCACTTAAAGACTGAATTTTTCTTGATCATAGTTTGAAGTGGCAAAATAATTTGAGAAAAATCTGGAACAAATCTTTTAACAAAATTGATTTGGCCTAAAAATGACTGCATGGATTTCTTATTATGTGGGAAAGGGATTTCAGAGATTTCTTTGATCCGATCAGGATCAATATAAATGCCATCTTTAGACACAATAAAGCCTAAGAGCTTTCCTTGGTCAAGAGCAAAGAAAGATTTTTTAGGGTTAAGAGAAATACCATATCTTTTGCAGCGTTGAAAGATTTGATTTAGGTCATGCAAATGATTGGACCTCTCTTTAGAGAATACAGTAATATCGTCTAGATAGACGACTACTGTTCTATTAATCAACCCTTTAAAAGCTATATCCATCGCTCTTTGGAATGTTGCTCCTGCATTAATAAGTCCGAAGGGCATTTTCTGATATGCATATGTTCCCCATTTTGTTCTGAATGTGGTTTTAAGCTGGTCATCAGGATGGACCAAAACTTGGTTATATCCTGAGAAACCGTCTAGAAAGGACATTAATTCAGAGCCTGCTACTGATTGGAGTATTTGCTCCATGGTAGGTAATGGGAAATTGTCTTTTAGGCTTGCTTTGTTCAAATTTCTGAAATCAATACAAATCCGAATGTCGCCATTTTTCTTTCTGACTGGCACCATATTGGAGACCCAGTTTGAGTGTCGGACTGGAAAAATAATCTTGGCTTTCAAGAGTTTGTTAAGTTCAGTCTTTATTTGACTCTCTAAACTTGGATGTATTTTTCTTAACTTCTGTTGAATTGGTTTCTGATCGGGAAGCACTGGAATGGTATGCTGGATAATGGATGTATCATATGTCTTCAAATCATCATATTTCCAAGCAAAAACCTGTTTATTTTTCCTTAACAGTTTAATGAATGCCTCTTTCTCTTCCAAGGAAAGTCCTAATCCTAAATTAATATTTTGAGGAGCTTGCTCAGTACCAAGATTTATCAACTCAAACCTTAGGGTAGAGCTTTGGAGCTTTGCATTAGTCACAGGTTTAAACCTGTCTTTAATATCATAAAGATCCTCCAGCTTTACCACAGGCTTAGGAATTGAATTTTCCTGAGGTGTTTCTCTCATTTGAAAGTCATGCTCATTTTCCTCAATAATTTGATTATCATAGGACTTTTCAGAAGTTAAGAATTGTAAAATATCCTCATCATGGTTAAATACTCTCCAATTAGTGACATTGTCAGGAATTGATGGCCTAAAAAGCAATTCTACTGAAAATCTATCTGGGCTGTAGTCTTCAGAAGGTAGGAGCTTGGAAGCTACATTGGCTAGCAAGTCGGCTGCCGAGTTTTGAGACCTAGGGATGGAGGAAATATTGAATGCCGAAAAGTGTGAGGTGAGTTCTTGTACTAGCGATTGATAATGTTTAAGATGATTTGAAAGACAATGAATTGTATTTCTCACCTGTTTGATAATAATTTCAGAATCGCCGAATACCTTTAAATATTGCACTTTAAGGCCGATTGCTTTATACAGTCCTTGGACTAAGGCTTCATATTCGGCTGTATTGTTAGTGCATTCAAATTCCAGCCTACAAGACAGCATTGTTTTTTCTCCTAGTGGGCTAACCAAAATACATCCTGCTCCTGAGCCCTCACTAGACTTGGACCCATCAAAATATAACGACCAAAATAAAGAAGTATTAACAATTGTATTTACAGTTTTCTCAGTATCATTGAAACATCTAGACCTATCTGTTTGTGAAAAATTCTCAATCTGAGATGTAAAATGGTTGACTGAGAAAGGGGATGACTGGGCAGTAAAGTTACCAAAGAATGACTCAGATGAATAATTCCCCAAAATGTTGTTATTAAATGCTACAGGTTGGTTTTCTTGCTCAAATTCAGTAACTGTATGGGTCATATGTTTTTCTCGATCAATCCTTATTTGATTTGGCTTACCCTTATAGGGAAGCCACATATGTGACCAATCAGTAGAAATATACCCATGTAGTTTTTCAGACCAATCCCTACTCAAGATTAAACCGTAAAATTCAGGTATATCGGCTATTAGGATATCAATCCTTTGTACTACTCTGGGATCAGCAGATAACCTGATAGTTACGGAATTAATCTCTCCCACAACCTGTACTTTGGTCCTGTCCAACTGTACAATATGAATAGCAGACTTCTGGGGTTCAATGTTCAGTTTGGAACAAACTGAAGCTGGCATTATGTTAGAAGATGCCCCTGAGTCAATCAAACAGTTGTGCAGGTTTCTGTTGTAGATCTCATAGGTTAGAAGGAAAGGTGGAGTATGAGAATTTGATCTATCTCCAATCAGAACTGAATCGGTAGCTTCAACCATACCGGGAGGAGGTTGGCCTGAATCATTAGCAGCTTTAGCACTGGGAAGAGGTGTAGAAGGAAAAGCATTCAATTCTTTGAGAAGCAATTTCTGCTGATGTTTTAATTTACTAAGTTCAAACATAGTAATGTTTGCTTTAGTTTTCTTCATGTCATCAACAATATTGTACTCCATTGAATCGGATACCACTAATGTTTTAGATGTTGAAGGAGTATTAGAAGTTGAAGGCTGGTTTTGGGGAACTGCTGCAGGTGATTTCTTTGCAGGTATTTTTTCTTTGGTTGTAGCAGCAGCACCTGCACTCCTTTTCTTTGACGTTGCCTGAACAGGTTCGGAAGTACTTTTACTCCTAGTAGTGACCGGGAACGCTTCTTCTTCATTATCGGTATCGGAGTTGGGGAGTATAAAATCCCACATTCCATGACATTCTACTACTTCTTCTTCATCATCAGTTGGTGAGATTGTTTCCTCTTCCTCTTCTTCTTGCTCTGAATCTGCATTAGATATGACATTCGGTGGCTTTGATTCATTTTTCTTATAAGTCCTAAAGGGTCTTTTGGTTGAGGTTTCGGCTACCTGTTTCTTTATTTCAACCATTTCATTTGATAAAGTTTTTAGGACTTTTTGCAAACCCTCCATGTCATATGGGTCTTTTGGGGTTTTCTTTCTTGAGTCATCTTTAAAAGAGACTTTTTTGGCTTTTCTGTCTTCCAGAGCAGCTTTCTTTTCTAGAGCATTAATGCGTTTCTCCACAGCAAGTGCTTCTTTCATGTTTTCGGCTAAGGTAGGTTTCCCAGCCCTATCTACAAAAATGGCTATATTGGCAGGTAGGGCGGTTATATACCATTCGCTTCGAATTTGTTCACTTGGTTTGGAGGCCGTCGGGATTTTGTTCAGGAGTTTATTGAATCGAGCATTAAATTCCTTAATTGGTTCCCTATGCTCTATCCTAAGATTGGAGAGATCGTTTATTAGGGTAGCCAAAGACCTATCATCTCCATATTTGGTAAGAAACTGCTCTTGGCAAGTGTTCCAACTGGTAATGGAACCAGAGGGTAAAGAAAAATACCAGGATCCTGCTGATCCTTGCAAGGTGTAAGGGAAAAGTCTAACAACAACATCTTGTTCTGTTACTCCTTTCAAGTTGACTGCCAACATGAAATTATTAATGTGTTCCTCAGCCTGGGTCCCATCATCTGGGTTAAACTTGGGTAGCCATTTTTCAGGAGCATCTGGTAATGGATGCAATGGTGCAGGCATATTGACTGCACCAGGCCTGGTCCATGGATCTGCCATTGTAATAGCAGTAGTGGTTGATACTACTGTTGGAATTCCAGATGTCTGGGAAGGAAATAATGTTGAGGAGTGAACAGGTTGGGATGTTAAAGCTCCTAATCCCTGATGAACAACAATATGTAATGGGGGAGTGGATGGTTGACTTTGCAGAGAGGAAGATGCAATGGAGGATGTGGATGAAAGCTCTTCACTGTCAGATCCTTCAGTATATTTCTTCGCCTTTTTCCTTTTGGGTAAAGGGAACTCAGTGGGTTCAATACCGAGCTTTTCGCTCTGAAGTCTAGTGAGAGGGTGAGGTAAATTGAACTGCGAAGTCGCACTGCTTTGTGATACCTCAGATTTCTGTGGTGAAATCGAGAAGCTCTGAAGTTTGTGGATAAGAGACTGGACTTCAGGGGATTCAAGACTTAATTGTTCTGGAGTATGATGGGTTTGAGCAGTGGTAGTTGATTCCTCTTCTTCTTGTTTGGATACTGGAGAACCAGCATGCAAATGGGAAGTTCGAGGGGATACGGAGGGAGAATTACTCTTAGAATGGCTTGCAGATTTTGGTTTGTGTGCCATTCACAGTTGATGCCCTCCTTCTAGCGCCAAAAATGTTGATGCCTCGAAAATCGCTGCAACAACATTGGGGGATAACCACCCGGTCCGGACCTTAGTACAGCTCCTTTTCCGTTTGGAATGGTGGCTCCGACTGGGGATAATGGGACCAGTTTCCCAGCAATGGATAAACGGGATGAATGGATAATTGATTGACTAATCTAATGATGGGCGAATAACTAAATCTATCAACAAAAATATAAGAACTATGACTTATCCCGGGAACTTATTGAGCTTTGAAGTGTAGCGCTTGATGATCTGTGTCTATAGACAGGCATATAGATGACTCCATCTAACAGACATGGACATTATTTCATTCAGGATTACTGTGCTTAAATAGTTAAGCAAAGCGATTAAAGCAATATTACTACACTTATCATTTATATCATCGACACATACATGATTAAAAGAAAAGCACACCATAAACATCCAATAGTGGAAAGAATACAGAACTGCTGTTAAAGCACATATATATATTCGATAATAGCAAAGATAATCAAATAACAATTCATATGAAAGGAATGAATTCAGACATAGATAAAAGTACCATATGAGCTGCTAGACACTCCCAATATCAATCGCTACTTGTGATTCTTCCTTCAACGCAGAAACACTTTCAAACAAAGACAATAGTGCACAATTGCATAAAAAGCTTCCTTGTCAAATTTAGAATAACTGGTCCAGTTTCATAAAAGAATATGGCTGAAGCACAATAGTGCAACTTCAGTCTTTAAGTCAGGTACAAAACTTTACGACCCTTTCCAAAACAATGAAAGGGTCTATAAATACTTAATTAATCTAACTATCTAAAAAACTGAAATCCTACTTAATTGGTATCAATAAATTTTGATCCTATTTTCTTCAGCAATCTGGCAGTCGGCGGCATGAATCATCAAGTAGGCTGCTTGCCTTTAAATCTGAGCTGACTTATCGCAAGCATCGGCTCCACTTCAGGTGGTTTGTTGAGGCGAGAACTGAGCTGGGCGGCATAGGTGGCATCCTGAATATCGGGGATAATATACCCGATTGCATCCGTAAGGCACTTGAGGGCGGCTCTCTGTGTGTGCGGCTTTACCAAGAAGAACCAATAGGTGTCCCAGGTTAAACTGTTAATCCCAGCGATTAATCTCCCCTTTTCCTCTAGATCTGGATAACATGATTGCTCCAATGTTTTCATCGTTGTTAACTTTCCTGGTGTGCATTGGGAAATCATGTTTGATAAGTAGAGAGTGTTATTGACTAATTCAACTAAATTGCTTGAAGTTGATTTGCATCTTGAAACTGCCCTCTCTGCTTTCATTAACTGGGACTGCCATTCTGTGAAGAGTATATCTTTATGTGATTCTAAGATCCTGGTAAATTCGCCGCTTGTCCTTGATCAGAATCTTGCCAGTCGAGAAATGCAGCTATCGTTTCTTCAGCTTGATCCAATTCAGTCCTGGCCTTGTCTACTTTCTTACTTATGGATGCCGTTAATTCACATAGTGGCTCTGCCTGGGCGATTTGTTGACATAGAAGCTTAATTTGGGATATTAATGCAGTATTTATTTGTAGTGCTTCTACTCTAAATTCAGCCACTTGTGGAACGCCCTTTGTTTTCTCGAGCTGTGATGATAATTGAGCAATTTGCTCATCTTTTGTTTTCACCATTTGCTCATTCGCTGCCTTCAATTGTGCCAATGCCTCTGATAATTCTTTCTGCTTCTGGATTGCGCTTTGGTCAATCCTTTGTTTTTCTGCCTGCAATTGTTGAGTTAGTTGACTGTTTAATTGTTGTTGCGTCAACAATTGCTGCTCTGCCTGCTCCGCTTTCTGCTTTGCTTCAGTTAGCTGTGCCTGTAACGAGAAAATCTCCTGATCCTTTGTTTTCAGTAAAAGGCTTACCTCCGATGCCTTATCTATTGTCGCTGCCGAATAAGCTCCAGCATATTGTGACAGTTTTGTCAGGTCATCGGAGGGGTCAAATTCCTCCTTCCAAACCACATTGCCCGTGACTGTCTGTTCTGGGAAAAGGGGAGGTTGATCAGTCCTTCTTCTTTTCCTTTGTCGTTTAACTACAGCTTTATGCCTTGGGCTGTAGAAGACATCCAAGGGAGGAATCTCTTCTACCTGCAAAATGATTTGGTCGGAGGGGTCCTTTGGTATTATCTCTACCTCTTTAGAAATGGGTGGGCCGCTGGTTCCACTTAGAACCTGTGGTGAAGTGATTTCCTGTGTGTCTGTTGCCTTTGAAGTGTCAGAGTTCTTGGAACACTCCAGACCACTGATAATAGAATCAAATTGCTTCCATTCCTGGAGCAATTTAGGATCGATATGAGTATCCACGTTTACTTCAGTGGTGGTCTGTTTTTCCTTTTCAGTTTGGGTCTCCTCCCGCACTTTTTCCTGCTCTTTCTTCTGCTGATTCTCATGCTCTTTCTTCTGATTTTCCTCCTGTGGCTTCTCTTGTTCTTTTGTTGTAACTGGAGGTTCCTTTGACTGTTGCCGTTCAGGCTCGCTTGACGATGTCGCTGGGGTTGTTGCTAATAGATCTAGAGGCAGAGTTTGCAACCTCTGTTCTCTAAGTCTGTTAAATTCAGTCAACCCTTCATCATGATATTTCATTTTGGCCAATGTTTTAACCTGCATTATTGACTCAGCTGAAGAGAACAGGTCGTCAAACATATCTTCTTTATGATCAAATTTTGACAATTTGGCCTGTTCTAGTGCATTATAGGCAACTTTGTTTGGATCAAATTGCCTATTTGGAAGAGTTGCTAGAGTTAATGATTTAATCTTTGTAGCTTCCTTTTCTGCATGCTTGAGATCATGCAAGGTATAGACACCGCATCTCAAAGGAAAAGAGGGCCAGCCCTGCTTCTTATTTTTCTTGAGAGTCTGTGTAACACTCTCAGCAATAATCTGGTAAGAGATTTCCCTTGCCAATAGTTTATCAGGTATGTATAAAGGGAGGACATGAGGTTCGGCTTGGCTACCGAAAACTCTTATATAAGTGAACTTCTCCTCTCCAAACCATCTCCCTACTGCTGTTAAATCAATCCCAGCTTGGTAGGAAATCTTGGGAATGGGTTTATCAAAAATAGAATAATAAATAGGCAACATAAAGCCATTGCAGACTTGGTACAGATGGTGCTTGTAAGAGGATTTCCATAATTTCTGGTGGTAAATGTGAATAGGCATGGAGTCTTGTGGCGTCCACCTCCAGCCGAGCACGGGAAATTCAGAATTAAAACACAAGGTATCTAAAATATAGGCACTGTAATAAAATGGGGGAATTATCCTTTCAGAGATGCGAGTCTTATTCCTAAACTCAAGAACAGCTTTGGCTAGTTTATCTGAGAGAATAGTGGCCCAATCCATTATTATACTGTTGCATGCCGCTTCCATTAAAGGAACCATTTCTATAGTGAAATTAGAAGAATCATGCAATCCCCACAATCTACACATCATTATTCCAGCGTAGCAATAAGGAGAAGCCAGGGAATCAACCGAGTACTTACCGGAAGATTCATGTTTGTGCTTTGCCGGATTTTGTCTCCAATCCCGGATGGGTTCGGATTCAACTTCGTTCTCGTTTCGGAATTTTTCCAGGAACGCCTTATTGTATGTCTTCTCTGGCTCAGGCAAATGATACATTTGCCTTAGATCATCAGCTTTGAACGACCCGAAAATTCTCCCGTCTCTGGTGCTGAAGGTTCTATCCAGGATTGGGATTTCCTCAATTGCCCACCGCACTACATCTGTGTATGGGAGAATTTGTTCCCTAGCTGCTATCCGATGAAGGAAGGAGTCAGCTAAGTCCTTTAAAGTGGCATCAGATTTCCGAGTTGAATCTGCAGTAGCTTCTACTGTTGTCACTTTGGGTTCTTCAACTTCAATCAAGTTGTAGGTGCTTTGCCAAGTAGTTCTGCCGAGACCAGAACATGTAGTATCCGAAATCAATCCTTTCTTTTTGTTTGAGGGATCAGCGACAGCTTGTCCTGCGGCTGGCGCAACAGAAGCGCCTGTGGTCTTCTTAGATTTCTTCCCCATTTTGCTTGAGCTTTCTCCTTTGGATGAATTCTGCACAGAAGCGAAAATAAACGTAACACAGAGAATTGGCAATGAAAACTTCAATGTGATGAGATATATTGACCGATGCGTGATAAGAGATTAACTTTTAAAATGGGCGCGGATACAATCCATGGGAAGATTTTAGGACTTACAATTACATTAAATGGCCGTTTAAAACCTGCCAATCCTTAAATGCCCATTATATCATTAATCGGCCGAATGATTCATTTAAGCGTGTTATAGATGTTTTGGCGGTTGAGCGCAGGTGAATCATTGTTGGACAGATCAAGCTTTTAATATGAATTGATCGTGATATCCCTTCATTTTAACGGCTTTTTGAAATCTGCGCTTTATCGCAATCGGCCATCGGGGAAAGCTTAAACCTCTTATATTGACACCTTTTGAAAACCCCGATCGCCGATAGCGATATCGCATCGCATCGGGAGTATTGGCATTACATATAACATGGATAGTATATCGCCGATTGCCGATAGCGATATCGCATCGCATCGGGGGAATGGCCTGGGGCGTTTTAAGAATGTGCATAGAGTATTGCCGATAGCCGATAGCGATATCGCATCGGCGGAATCCAATGTGCCATTTAGTTATGCTCCTTGTGTCATTGCGATATGCGATCTTGCGATCGCTTTATCGCAATGATAAAAGATTGATTTATTTGCATGAATGGGTTTTTCAAAAAGGTTTTTTATAATGTTTTCATTTGTTTTTCGGACCTTTTTAAATAATACGATATTGATACCAATTAAAATCTAAAGGGACCCATTTCATAGGATAGTTTTGGGAATAAAAATGATATGAAATGGGGGGTTGTTGTAGAGCACAACAATTGGCGATTCGCTGGAAGAAACAGTTATCTCTGAAAAGTATAGAAATACTTAAACTTTTTCAAAATAGAGTTCTAATCAAAGGGGAAAATTCTAATATAACTAGGTATATATGCATTCCGAGTAAAATGAAACTATTTTGCTAACTTCCTCTCTTTTTAAGAAAATAGATACATTCTAAGTTTTAAATAGGCCTTTATTGGTTTATAATGATAAAACAGAAAACCTTTCCAAATCAGCTTTTATAGTGAACTCGTCTGTCATAGGTAGAGCCTCTGCTGCCAGCAAACGTTCATAGTTTCGACAGGGATACCTTTTAACCATGTTATTGTCCATTGTCCCATTCAACTAAGAGTGTGATTAACAGAATGAATTCAAAGAATGTTTTCATATTTTGTATTTCTTTTCCTTTTTTGGTTATTGATAAGATAAAAAGCCATTGTCCTGGTTTGATAGCCAGCTATTGACAATGCCATTCACTGGTAGTAATCTAACCGAACAAGTCGGCTCGTGATGAGACCCCTTGTCTTATAATTCTTAAGCCATTACCCTGTTATGGTATGCAGTCTTGGTAATGTCGGTTAGACTATTTCCCTATGATCATGGTAAGCAGGCTTGTAATAAGACCTCTTATCTTTTATATCAAAAAATTTTAGAATAACACTCTGAATAATCATAAACTTTGGTGAATGGGATGGACAATTTTCTCCTTAAGAGTAGATGGATGACAGGGTAAGAGTTGAAGATGCTGAAGTTGGATTAGCTTCTATCTTGATATTGATAACCTTTTGTGACCTATTTGAAAACAGAAAATGATTTACAATACTTCTATTATTTTAAAAGCAAATATCATACTACTTCTGTGGATCAAGTTTTCAAACACAGCAAAGGTCAATGGAGGATACCTTACAACTTTATTTTCTAAAGATCCTACAAACTACAAAACTCTATTAAACTAAAAGGAGAAGGGGTTACCTCCTCAATTAAAGAATTTCTTCAAGATAAGGCCATTAACAGGGAGAGAATCTCTCAAACCTGATAAATCTTGCAATATGAAAGTTGAATGGCCTATCTTCTCGCAGATCTGAAATGGTCCAAGCCACATCTTCTGGAACTTGGTGTGTTTTCCCTTGTCCTCATGGGCTTTGTCCCATTTCAGAACCAAATCACCGACTTGAAATTGTTTTGAACCGGATGAGACTGAATCAAAAGCTGCCTTGATGATTTGCTGATGTTTGGCATGAATAACCCTGGCTTTTTCTCTTTCCTCTTCTAGTTTTAAAATTTGATCATGTCTAAGCTGAATAGAAGAGGAAGGGCTTTCCTCAATGAACTGAACTAGGGCTAGAGAAGGAAGAACAAGATTTGTGGGTAGTACTGCTTCTTTTCCATACACAAGGTTGAACGGAGAAGATCCTATAGAAGCTTTTTGTGTTATCCTATCAGCCCATAATGCAAACATTAAGGATTTGTGCCAGTTTTTATGATTCTGTTCGATAGTTCGCTTAATGATTTTGATCAGATTTTTATTAGTAGACTCTGCTAAACCATTACCCTGGGGATAGTAATTAGCAGAATATTTCAATTTAAATCCTCTTTTAATAGCGAAATCAAACATAGCATTGCCTGAGAAATAAGATGCATTATAAAAAACAAGAGCATTTGGGACACCAAACCTGGTAATGATGAATTGATCTATGAATTCAATGATTGCTTCAGAATTTGCTGTCTTCAAAGGAATTGCCTCAACCCACTTAGTAAAATAATCGGTAGCAGTAAGGATATACTTATGCTGTTTGGAAGAAGGTGGAGTAATTTCCCCAATGATGTCCAATCCCCATTGCTCAAATGGTTGTTCAATGTTGACTGGTTGCAGAGGGAAAGCTGGTTTACGTTGTCTTCCACTAGAAGTTTGACAATTGAGGCATTTCCTTACATACTCGTGGGCATCTCTAAACAGAGTGGGCCAATAGTATCCAGCATGAATAATTTTGTGAGCTGTTGTGTCAGCTCCAAAATGTCCTCCTGCTGGTCCATCATGTAACTCCTGCAAAACCTTTTGTGCTTCAGGTTTCTCAAGGCATCTTAATAAGATTGAATCATAATTCTGCTTAAAAAGCACATCATCAATAATTGTAAAATTTTTCGCTTTTAACCTAATGGCCCTTTTGTTCTTATAAGACAGGTTAGGAGGTGCATAACCATTTTTTAAATAAAAGATTAAATCTGCATATTGAGACTCAGAATCAGTAACACTTATCTGGTTGATTTCTTCAGTTTGATCTGTATCACTTGATTCTGGAATGTTGGATGCTCCTGCCAATAACCTGCAAAAACCTTGGCCTCTAACAATCTTTGCTGGCTTAATTTCTAAGTCATATTCTTGAAGCGTTGTGACCCAGTTTGCCCTTTTTTCACCCAGTTCTCTTTGGATTAATAGTTGCCTAACTGCAGGGAAAGGAACTATAACTTTTGTGTGGGTTTTCAAAAGGAAGGGTCTATAATGTTTGACCACTTTAAATACAGCAAAGGCTTGTTTTTCTACTTCGGAGTAATTCAATTCAGCACCCTGAAGATTTGAACTAAAAAATGAAATGGGTGCTTCCAAATTGTGATCGTTGAGCTGCGTGAGTACTGCTGCATAAGACGAGGTGGAGGCGATAGTGTATAATGTAAAATGATTAGAAAAATTGGGAGTATTTAAGGCTGGGGCATCGATTATTGATTGCTTGATTAAATCAAACGCTTCTTTTTCTGCTGATCCCCACTTAAAGACTGAATTTTTCTTGATCATAGTTTGAAGTGGCAAAATAATTTGAGAGAAATCTGGAACAAACCTTTTAACAAAATTGATTTGGCCTAAAAATGACTGCATGGATTTCTTATTATGTGGGAAAGGGATTTCAGAGATTTCTTTGATCCGATCAGGATCAATATAAATGCCATCTTTAGACACAATAAAGCCTAAGAGCTTTCCTTGGTCAAGAGCAAAGAAAGATTTTTTAGGGTTAAGAGAAATACCATATCTTTTGCAGCGTTGAAAGATTTGATTTAGATCATGCAAATGATTGGACCTCTCTTTAGAGAATACAGTAATATCATCAAGATAGACGACTACTGTTCTATTAATTAACCCTTTAAAAGCTATATCCATCGCTCTTTGGAATGTTGCTCCTGCATTAATAAGTCCGAAGGGCATTTTCTGATATGCATATGTTCCCCATTTTGTTTTGAATGTGGTTTTAAGCTGGTCATCAGGATGGACCAAAACTTGGTTATATCCTGAGAAACCGTCTAGAAAGGACATTAATTCAGAGCCTGCTACTGATTGGAGTATTTGCTCCATGGTAGGTAATGGGAAATTGTCTTTTAGGCTTGCTTTGTTCAAATTTCTGAAATCGATACAAATCCGAATGTCGCCATTTTTCTTTCTGACTGGCACCATATTGGAGACCCAGTTTGAGTGTCGGACTGGAAAAATAATCTTGGCTTTCAAGAGTTTGTTAAGTTCAGTCTTTATCTGACTCTCTAAACTTGGATGTATTTTTCTTAACTTCTGTTGAATTGGTTTCTGATCGGGAAGCACTGGAATGGTATGCTGGATAATGGATGTATCATATGTCTTCAAATCATCATATTTCCAAGCAAAAACCTGTTTATTTTTCCTTAACAGTTTAATGAATGCCTCTTTCTCTTCCAAGGAAAGTCCTAATCCTAAATTAATGTTTTGAGGAGCTTGCTCAGTACCAAGATTTATCAACTCAAACCTTAGGGTAGAGCTTTGGAGCTTTGCATTAGTCACAGGTTTAAACCTGTCTTTAATATCATAAAGATCCTCCAGTTTTACCACAGGCTTAGGAATTGAATTTTCCTGAGGTGTTTCTCTTATTTGAAAGTCATGCTCATTTTCCTCAATAATTTGATTATCATAGGACTTTTTAGAAGTTAAGAATTGTAAAATATCCTCATCATGGTTAAATACTCTCCAATTAGTGACATTGTCAGGAATTGATGGCCTAAAAAGCAATTCTACTGAAAATCTATCTGGGCTATAGTCTTCAGAAGGTAGGAGCTTGGAAGCTACATTGGCTAGCAAGTCGGCTGCCGATTTTTGAGACCTAGGGATGGAGGAAATATTGAATGCCGAAAAGTGTGAGGGGAGTTCTTGTACTAGCGATTGATAATGTTTAAGATGATTTGAAAGACAATGAATTGTATTTCTCACCTATTTGATAATAATTTCAGAATCGCCGAATACCTTTAGATATTGCACTTTAAGGCCGATTGCTTTATACAGTCCTTGGACTAAGGCTTCATATTCGGCTGTATTGTTAGTGCATTCAAATTCCAGCCTACAAGACAGCATTGTTTTTTCTCCTAGTGGGCTAACCAAAATACATCTTGCTCCTGAGCCCTCACTAGACTTGGACCCATAAAAATATAACGACCAAAATAAAGAAGTATTAATAATTGTATTTACAGTTTTCTCAGTATCATTGAAACATCTAGACCTATCTGTTTGTGAAAATTTCTCAATCTGAGATGTAAAATGGTTGACTGAGAAAGGGGATGACTGGGCAGTAAAGTTACCAAAGAATGACTCAGATGAATAATTCCCCAAAATGTTGTTATTAAATGCTACAGGTTGGTTTTCTTGCTCAAATTCAGTGACTGTATGGGTCATATGTTTTTCTCGATCAATCCTTATTTGATTTGGCTTACCCTTATAGGGAAGCCACATATGTGACCAATCAGTAGAAATATCCCCATGTAGTTTTTCAGACCAATCCCTGCTCAAGATTAAACCGTAAAATTCAGGTATATCGGCTATTAGGATATCAATCCTTTGTACTACTCTGGGATCAGCAGATAACCTGATAGTTACAGAATTAATCTCTCCCACAACCTGTACTTTGGTCCTGTCCAACTGTACAATATGAATAGCAAACTTCTGGGGTTCAATGTTCAGTTTGGCACAAACTGAAGCTGGCATTATGTTAGAAGATTCGCCTGAGTCAATCAAACAGTTGTGTAGGTTTCTGTTGTAGATCTCATAGGTTAGAAGGAAAGGTGGAGTATGAGAATTTGATCTATCTCCAATCAGAACTGAATCGGTAGCTTCAACCATACCGGGAGGAGGTTGGCCTGAATCATTAGCAGCTTTAGCACTGGGAAGAGGTGTAGAAGGAACAGCATTCAATTCTTTGAGAAGCAATTTCTACTGATGTTTTAATTTACTAAGTTCAAACATAGTAATGTTTGCTTTAGTTTTCTTCATGTCATCAACAATATTGTACTCCATTGAATCGGATACCACTAATGTTTTAGATGTTGAAGGAGTATTAGAAGTTGAAGGCTGGTTTTGGAGAACTGCTGCAGGTGATTTCTTTGCAGGTATTTTTTCTTTGGTTGTAGCAGCAGCACCTGCACTCCTTTTCTTTGACGTTGCCTGAACAGGTTCGGAAGTACTTTTACTCCTAGTAGTGACCGGGAACACTTTTTCTTCATTATCGGTATCGGAGTTGGGGAGTATAAAATCCCACATTCCATGACATTCTACTACTTCTTCATCATCATCAGTTGGTGAGATTGTTTCCTCTTCCTCTTCTTCTTGCTCTGAATCTGCATTAGATATGACATTCGGTGGCTTTGATTCATTTTTCTTATAAGTCCTAAAGGGTCTTTTGGTTGAGGTTTTGGCTACTTGTTTCTTTATTTCAACCATTTCATTTGATAAAGTTTTTAGGACTTTTTGCAAACCCTCCATGTCATATGGGTCTTTTGGGGTTTTCTTTCTTGAGTCATCTTTAAAAGAGACTTTTTTGGCTTTTCTGTCTTCCAGAGCAGCTTTCTTTTCTAGAGCATTAATGCGTTTCTCCACAGCAAGTGCTTCTTTCATGTTTTCGGCTAAGGTAGGTTTCCCAGCCCTATCTACAAAAATGGCTATATTGGCAGGTAGGGCGGTTATATACCATTCGCTTCGAATTTGTTCACTTGGTTTGGAGGCCGTCGGGATTTTGTTCAGGAGTTTATTGAATCGAGCATTAAATTCCTTAATTGGTTCCCTATGCTCTATCCTAAGATTGGAGAGATCGTTTATTAGGGTAGCCAAAGACCTATCATCTCCATATTTGGTAAGAAACTGCTCTTGGCAAGTGTTCCAACTGGTAATGGAACCAGAGGGTAAAGAAAAATACCAGGATCCTGCTGATCCTTGCAAGGTGTAAGGGAAAAGTCTAACAACAACATCTTGTTCTGTTACTCCTTTCAAGTTGACTGCCAACATGAAATTATTAATGTGTTCCTCAACCTGGGTCCCATCAGCTGGGTTAAACTTGGGTAGCCATTTTTCAGGAGCATCTGGTAATGGATGCAATGGTGCAGCCATATTGACTGCACCAGGCCTGGTCCATGGATCTGCCATTGTAATAGCAGTAGTGGTTGATACTACTGTTGGAATTCCAGATGTCTGGGAAGGAAATAATGTTGAGGAGTGAACAGGTTGGGATGTTAAAGCTCCTAATCCCTTATGAACAACAATATGTAATGGGGGAGTAGATGGTTGACTTTGCAGAGAGGAAGATGCAATGGAGGATGTGGATGAAAGCTCTTCACTGTCAGATCCTTCAGTATATTTCTTTGCCTTTTTCCTTTTGGGTAAAGGAAACTCAGTGGGTTCAATACCGAGCTTTTCGCTCTGAAGTCTAGTGAGAGGGTGAGATAAATTGAACTGCGAAGTCGCACTGCTTTGTGATACCTCAGATTTCTGTGGTGAAATCGAGAAGCTCTGAAGTTTGTGGATAAGAGACTGGACTTCAGGGGATTCAAGACTTAATTGTTCTGGAGTATGATGGGTTTGAGCAGTGGTAGTTGATTCCTCTTCTTCTTGTTTGGATACTGGAGAACCAGCATGCAAATGGGAAGTTCGAGGGGATACGGAGGGAGAATTACTCTTAGAATGGCTTGCAGATTTTGGTTTGTGTGCCATTCACAGTTGATGCCCTCCTTCTAGCGCCAAAAATGTTGAAGCCTCGAAAATCGCTGCAACAACATTGGGGGATAACCACCCGGTCCGGACCTTAGTACAGCTCCTTTTCCGTTTGGAATGGTGGCTTCGACTGGGGATAAAGGGACCAGTTTCCCAACAATGGATAAACGGGATGAATGGATAATTGATTGACTAATCTAATGATGGGCGAATAGCTAAATCTATCAACAAAAATATAAGAACTATGACTTATCCCGGGAACTTATTGAGCTTTGAAGTGTAGCGCTTGATGATCTGTGTCTATAGACAGGCATATAGATGACTCCATCTAACAGACATGGACATTATTTCATTCAGGATTACTGTGCTTAAATAGTTAAGCAAAGCGATTAAAGCAATATTACTACACTTATCATTTATATCATCAACACATACATGATTAAAAGAAAAGCACACCATAAACATCCAATAGTGGAAAGAATACAGAACTGTTGTTAAAGCACATATATATATATTCGATAATAGCAAAGATAATCAAATAACAATTCATATGAAAGGAATGAATTCAGACATAGATAAAAGTACCATATGAGCTGCTAGACACTCCCAATATCAATCGCTACTTGTGATTCTTCCTTCAACGCAGAAACACTTTCAAACAAAGACAATAGTGCACAATTGCATAAAAAGCTTCCTTGTCAAATTCAGAATAACTGGTCCAGTTTCATAAAAGAATATGGCTGAAGCATAATAGTGCAACTTCAGTCTTTAAGTCAGGTACAAAACTTTACGACCCTTTCCAAAACAATGAAAGGGTCTATAAATACTTAATTAATCTAACTATCTAAAAAATTGAAATCCTACTTAATTGGTATCAATAAATTTTGATCCTATTTTCTTCAGCAATCTGGCAGTCGGCGGCATGAATCATCAAGTAGGTTGCTTGCCTTTAAATCTGAGCTGACTTATCGCAAGCATCGGCTCCACTTCAGGTGGTTTGTTGAGGCGAGAATTGAGCTGGGCGACATAGGTGGCATCCTGAATATCGGGGATAATATACCCGATTGCATCCATAAGGCACTTGAGGGCGGCTCTTTGTGTGTGCGGCTTTACCAAGAAGAACCAATAGGTGTCCCAGGTTAAACTGTTAATCCCAGCGATTAATCTCCCCTTTTCCTCTAGATCTGGATAACATGATTGCTCCAATGTTTTCATCGTTGTTAACTTTACTGGTGTGCATTGGGAAATCATGTTTGATAAGTAGAGAGTGTTATTGACTAATTCAACTAAATTGCTTGAAGTTGATTTGCATCTTGAAACTGCCCTCTATGCTTTCATTAACTGGGACTGCCATTCTGTGAAGAGTATATCTTTATGTGATTCTAAGATCCTGGGTAAATTCGCCGCTTGTCCTTGATCAGAATCTTGCCAGTCTAGAAATGCAGCTATCGTTTCTTCAGCTTGATCCAATTCAGTCCTGGCCTTGTCTACTTTCTTACTTATGGATGCCGTTAATTCACATAGTGGCTCTGCCTGGGCGATTTGTTGACATAGAAGCTTAATTTGGGATATTAATGCAGTATTTATTTGTAGTGCTTCTACTCTAAATTCAGCGACTTGTGGAACGCCCTTTGTTTTCTCGAGCTGTGATGATAATTGATCAATTTGCTCATCTTTTGTTTTCACCATTTGCTCATTCACTGCCTTCAATTGTGCCAATGCCTCTGATAATTCTTTCTGCTTCTGGATTGCGCTTTGGTCAATCCTTTGTTTTTCTACCTGCAATTGTTGAGTTAGTTGACTGTTTAATTGCTGTTGCGTCAACAATTGTTGCTCTGCCTGCTCCGCTTTCTACTTTGCTTCAGTTAGCTGTGCCTGTAACGAGAAAATCTCCTGATCCTTTGTTTTCAGTAAAAGTCTTACCTCCGATGCCTTATCTATTGTCGCTGCCGAATAAGCTCCAGCATATTGTGACAGTTTTGTTAGGTCATCGGAGGGGTCAAATTCCTCCTTCCAAACCACATTGCCCGTGACTGTCTGTTCTGGGAAAAGGGGAGGTTGATCAGTCCTTCTTCTTTTCCTTTGTCGTTTAACTACAGCTTTATGCCTTGGGCTGTAGAAGACATCCAAGGGAGGAATCTCTTCTACCTGCAAAATGATTTGGCCGGAGGGGTCCTTTGGGATTATCTCTACCTCTTTAGAAATGGGTGGGCTGCTGGTTCCTCTTAGAACCTGTGGTGAAGTGATTTCCTGTGTGTCTGTTGCCTTTGAAGTGTCAGAGTTCTTGGAACACTCTAGACCACTGATAATAGAATCAAATTGCTTCCATTCCTGGAGCAATTTAGGATCGATATGAGTATCCACGTTTACTTCAGTGGTGGTCTGTTTTTCCTTTTCAGTTTGGGTCTCCTCCCACACTTTTTCCTGCTCTTCCTTCTGCTGATTCTCATGCTCTTTCTTCTGATTTTCCTCATGTGGCTTCTCTTGTTCTTTTATTGTAAGTGGAGGTTCTTTTGACTGTTGCCGTTCAGGCTCGCTTGACGATGTCGCTGGGGTTGTTGCTAATAGATCTAGAGGTAGAGTTTGCAACCTCTGTTCTCTAAGTCTGTTAAATTCAGTCAACCCTTCATCATGGTATTTCATTTTGGCCAATGTTTTAACCTGCATTATTGACTCAGCTGAAGAGAACAGGTCGTCAAACATATCTTCTTTATGATCAAATTTTGACAATTTGGCCTGTTCTAGTGCATTATAGGCAACTTTGCTTGGATCAAATTGCCTATTTGGAAGAGTTGCTAGAGTTAATGATTTAATCTTTGTAGCTTCCTTTTCTGCATGCTTGAGATAATGCAAGGTATAGACACCGCATCTCAAAGGAAAAGAGGGCCAGCCCTGCTTCTTATTTTTCTTGAGAGTCTGTGTAACACTCTCAGCAATAATCTGGTAAGAGATTTCCCTTACCAATAGTTTATCAGGTATGTATAAAGGGAGGACATGAGGTTCGGCTTGGCTACCGAAAACTCTTATATAAGTGAACTTCTCCTCTCCAAACCATCTCCCTACTGCTGTTAAATCAATCCCAGCTTGGTAGGAAATCTTGGGAATGGGTTTATCAAAAATAGAATAATAAATAGGCAACATAAAGCCATTGCAGACTTGGTACAGATGGTGCTTGTAAGAGGATTTCCATAATTTCTGGTGGTAAATGTGAATAGGCATGGAGTCTTATGGCGTCCACCTCCAGCCGAGCACGGGAAATTCAGAATTAAAACACAAGGTATCTAAAATATAGGCACTGTAATAAAATGCGGGAATTATCCTTTCAGAGATGCTAGTCTTATTCCTTAACTCAAGAACATCTTTGGCTAGTTTATCTGAGAGAATTGTGGCCCAATCCATTATTATACTGTTGCATGCCGCTTCCATTAAAGGAACCATTTCTATAGTGAAATTAGAAGAATCATGCAATCCCCACAATCTACACATCATTATTCCAGCGTAGCAATAAGGAGAAGCCAGGGAATCGACCGAGTACTTACCGGAAGATTCATGTTTGTGCTTTGCCGGATTTTGTCTCCAATCCCGGATGGGTTCGGATTCAACTTCGTTCTCGTTTCAGAATTTTTCCAGGAACGCCTTATTGTATGTCTTCTCTGGCTCAGGAAAATGATACATTTGCCTTAGATCATCAGCTTTGAATGACCCGAAAATTCTCCCGTCTCTGGTGCTGAAGGTTCTATCCAGGATTGGGATTTCCTCAATTGCCCACCGCACTACATCTGTGTATGGGAGAATTTGTTCCCTAGCTGCTATCCGATGAAGGAAGGAGTCAGCTAAGTCCTTTCAAGTGGCATCAGATTTCCGAGTTGAATCTGCAGTAGCTTCTACTGTTGTCACTTTGGGTTCTTCAACTTCAATCAAGTTGTAGGTGCTTTGCCAAGTAGTTCTGCCGAGACGAGAACATGTAGTATCCGAAATCAATCCTTTCTTTTTTTTTGAGGGGTCAGCGACAGCTTGTCCTGCGGCTGGCGCAACAGAAGTGCCTGTGGTCTTCTTAGATTTCTTCCCCATTTTGCTTGAGCTTTCTCCTTTGGATGAATTCTGCACAGAAGAGAAAATAAACGTAACACAGAGAATTGGCAATGAAAACTTCAATGTGATGAGATATATTGACCGATGCGTGATAAGAGATTAACTTTTAAAATGGGCGCGGATACAATCCATGGGAAGATTTTAGGACTTACAATTACATTAAATGGCCGTTTAAAACCTGCCAATTCTTAAATGCCCATTATATCATTAATCGGCCGAATGATTCATTTAAGCGTGTTATAGATGTTTTGGCGGTTGAGCGCAGGTGAATCATTGTTGGACAGATCAAGCTTTTAATATGAATTGATCGTGATATCCCTTCCTTTTAACGACTTTTTTGAAATCTGTGCTTTATCGCAATCGGCCATCGGGGAAAGCTTAAACCTCTTATATTGACATCTTTTGAAAACCCCGATCGCCGATAGCGATATCGCATCGCATCGGGAGTATTGGCATTACATATAACATGGACAGTATATCGCCGATTGCCGATAGCGATATCACATCGCATCGGGGGAATGGCCTGGGGTGTTTTAAGAATGTGCATAGAGTATTTCCGATAGCCGATAGTGATATCGCATCGGCGGAATCCAATGTGCCATTTAGTTATGCTCCTTGTGTCATTGCGATATGCGATCTTGCGATCGCTTTATCGCAATGATAAAAGATTGATTTATTTGCATGAATGGGTTTTTCAAAAAGGTTTTTTATAATGTTTTCATTTGTTTTTCGGACCTTTTTAAATAATACGATATTGATACCAATTAAAATCTAAAGGGCCCCATTTCATAGGATAGTTTTGGGAATAAAAATGATATGAAATGGGGGGTTGTTGTAGAGCACAACAGACCCCTATCCTTTTTTTAATTTCTTTTTTCCATATTAGGAAAAACACATGAAATATGTAATAAAACATTAAAAGGAATTTTCATGTCCTTTTCCCTTTATAATTCTTTCAATCTACCTACCCTTTGTTTCTAATCTAACATTTTTTCCTTTTTTTGTAGGGTGCATTTGGACTTGCAGACCCTTTTTCACTTTCTCTTTTTTTTTTAAATTTCTAACCTACTCTATCACTTATCTCTCCTATTGGTCCAAATTGAACAGTTGAACCAATTTCATTTCTACCTAGCTACTGATTTGCCAAGCTTGAACTATTTGGCAGATCTTTATTTTCTACCCTATCAACAAAAATTGAAATTTGTTCAATCATGCTTAGACTATATGAATTGAACAATATTTGGGGTTTTCTTTTCTTTTCATTTTTTTCTCTTTTGTTATTTTTTTTAATACCCTCTTTTCTTTTCTTTTCTTTTCTTTTCTTTTCTTCTTTTCTTTTCTTTTCTTTTCTTTTTTTTTTTTTTTTTTCTTTTCTTTTCTTTTCTTTTCTTTTTGGGAAATCAATTGAATATTGAGATCTATGAACAATATAAAATCTGCAAAATGTGAGATACTCAATCATATTGAGATCCTATAAATTATAAGACCCTAACATAGTGAAAGAAAATGATGCCCTCAAATCTAAAGAAGACATTAAATATCCCTAGCACGTAAAGGAGGTTGTATTAGATTGATCGCAAAGTGTTGGGGAGATCCAAGTTGTGGTTTTCATTACCACATAGCCCCAAATTTTATCTATGCGCAACAATAATCGATCCATACAAGCGAGGGTGGGAAATCTTCACCAGGCAATCTTATTCATGCTAAAATCGTCGATATCACTGTTTCTCAATGGATCTTGCGATTCTCTAAAGAGAGGGACCTCCGACAAAGAAATAATCGCCAGATATGCATACCCTATATTAAATAATGACTCTAAACTCCTGATTGAGTTAAACTCTATGTTCTTACCAAATCCTTGCAGGGGTTATGCAAAACAGTATTTTTGGTGCTCTTGGCATCCATTCTGTGATTGTTGTCTCGGGGGTGCAATATATATATGACCGTGGGAGTTGCATGATGGGTGTGGAATTGACCATGATTCACAACAAGAAGTGAAGGAAACCAGATATCGTCGACCAATTGTGAATAATACAAGGTTGGATCTTGAAGATCCAATACCAGATCCACCTAAAGGAGCCCTGATCCAAATCTTTATCAGAACACTGGAAGGGAAATCAGTTTGTATGAGAGTCTGGAATTGGGAGTGGATAAGAACACTTAAACAAAAGATTCAAGACAAGATGGGTATCCCAGCTAGCTTACAAAATCTGATTCATGCAGGGAAAGTTTTGCAAGAGGAATACAAGCTGCAGGATTATGGCATTGGTCCCGACTCAATCATCATCCTTAACATGAGACTTCTAGGAGGATGTCCTGGAACTAGTTCAAAAGTTCCAACATCTTTCAAAGATGCAGTCAAGGGGAAGGTGGAGCCACAAAAACAACCAGAGCAGTCTCCCACTATTCATGGTCCCTACATTGTGGAGTAGATGACCCAAGTGTCGTCCTTGACAATCAACTTGCCTGAGGTAAATGAGATTCATGATGAGTTCCATAATATAGCAGTTATATGTAGATTCAATGGATTCTGGCCCAAATCAGAGGCACTACATCAATGGATTTTTTCTACTTGGACAAAAAGTTGTGATATCCATTTATGTTCTAGAGGTTTTTTTATTGTCAAGTTTGATACAACAAAAGATAAATATTATGCATTAAACGAGGGACCATGGTTTTGGGGCAATGCGGGTCTATTCATGATACCATGGTTTCCAGGTTTTGATGCAAATACCATGGTGGTTTCCAAAATGCCTATGTGGGTAAGGTTACATAATCTACCATTGCATTTTTGGCATCACAAAGTATTAGCAGGAATTGGGAATTCTCTGGGGAAATTTTTAAAGATAGATGCAGATCGAGTCTCAAAGGGAATTTTCACCTTTTCCAAAATCTGTGTAGAGGTAGACCTTAGTAAAGGATTACCTGATCGCATTCTAATATTTTACAATAATCAGCAGTGTGTAGAAATTCCCACCTGTAGATCACCTGATAATGCAATAGACTAAAGCAAAATACTTGATCTACTTCTACAACCTATTTAGCGGAATCTTAATCGAACATGAGCAACATCAATAAGAACACATATAACTGATATGGAGAAATCAATCAAACATAACACAGAAGATATAACCAGGGGAAAGCCTCAGCCTAAAACCCCAACTCTGTATTAGCATACAAGTGGAAATATAGCCAGTATTACAAAAAGAATTAGCTCAAAAGCTATCTTGCTCTCTCTGCAATACCTTTGTTGCTCATAGACAATCAAAGGCCTTTCTCAAACCTCCTGATCTTCCCTCCAAGCCTCCTATTTCTTTGCGCAATTTTGATTGGGGTCCAGTGTAGCCACTTGTGTGAATTGGCCTCTTCACATACTCCTTAACCTCTGATCCAACTACGCAATCCTAAAGGAGAAAAATCCTCATCATGGATGAGCTTCCTTTATAGGAAAAATATTCATCCAACTGATAGTACATTATCCCTTCTTTGATCTCAACTAGGTCTCTATCTGAACTGACATGCATGAGTTATTCATGAGTGAATATTCAGTTATCTGAAGTGCAGTAGTTATATGCATGCAAGCATTAACTAGCTGAACTCACATTAATTTAAAAAAACTATTTAAATCAATCTAACTGGACTTGACTTAGTTAATTGAGCCAACTAATTACTACTCAAATTAGAACTTATCCTTATCTCTTTAACTGATGGATAAATTCCTCAATTAATAGATAAATTGTTGCATGTCCTCACATAGACTTCATGTTTGATTTTTCACAACTAATTAACTCATGGAGAATTAATTAATTTATTTTCAAATAGCTGTTAAGTTCAAATTCGAATTTTTCTTCCTATTTTTAGTCCAGGGACTGACTAAAATAGGAATCCATACTAAAGTTCTAAAAATAGAATGATATTTTTGGCACTTCCATTTTTCATTCCCTGTTGCTCAATCCAGCACTAGTACCCAAACTGCTATTTTTAGCACTTCTATTTTTAGCAATTTCTTGTTTCCATTTTCAACACTCCCTCTCAATAAGAAAGGCTTCAACTCAAACCCGATCCTATTACTCTAGAATGTTCTAGATGTAACACTTCTACCAAGTGTGGTTGCTCCAGCAACTCTTGGAACAAAAAAACTCCCACTGACCTCTCTGTTGGGCTAGAAACATACTCTGATGCTGAAGCTCTACATGCTGCTAACAAGTGCTCCCTCTCTGACCTCTAAGTTACTGCAACACTCTATGCATCTCGCACTGTTGCACACCTCTTTGTGCCATCCTGCACTGGTGCAACACTCCTGTGCCTCTCGCATTGTTGCAGCCTGCTAGCTCTACATAGTCCTGGGACTCCTACACTGTAGCTCTACCTGTCACTCCATCTGCGTCTGTCTCTACCCAATCAGTTAGTGTTGCTACTCCTCATCAAGGCTCCTGTAGAAAATTCGAATCAAAGAGGTTGGGTACCTCATGAATCCTGCCCCTCCTCCTTGGGACGATCACTCCACATCGCCCCACCTCTTACCTAGAGGTATGGTTCCATGTGATCCCTCTACCCACCTGACTCAAAGTTTCCCCCTATTGGAGGTCTTTGCATGAGTAGATGTCTCTACTCGATCTCCTCTCAGCTTCTCTAGTTGTGGCTACTCCACAACCTCCTGAAGCTGCTTCGCCAATCGTGGCTCCTCCACAATTGTCTCAGAATTCTTCTAGCACTACATGTTGAGAGGTAAAGTACTCTCCCTCTCAACCACCCAGTCTCCATCAGTTGCCTTGCTCCTCAAGGCTTTGCATGCATCTTGAACCTCAAGAGCATATAGGTTCTTGACCCATGAACCAATCTGCTTCACCTGTCTAGTGATGATGTGTCTAAGGAAAACCTTTCCCTTACTGAAGACTACATCATAGCCCCTATCTTCCAGCATCGTAATTGACACCAAGCTTCTCTTCAGTCCTAGTACATACTTGACATCGGTCAAGGTAAGGCAAGCTCCAAGCTCCCTCTAAAAAATAACCATGCCTACACCTAAGACACTATACTTTTCATCATTACCCATCGCTATGAGTATCTGGAGATCTTTCTCCTCCAATCTACTAAACAAACTCTTGTCACCGATCATGTGGAAAGAAGCTCCACTGTCAAGAAACCAACCACTTCCCACCATGGATGAAAGCATGCATGCGAAGAGTGTGAAATCCAACTCAAACTATGAAGCAAGTGCCTCACCTTCTGATCCTTCCACGGATCCCTTCCTGGATTTCCTCTGTGGACAATTTGTAGCAAAATGGCCCACCTCATGACAACGAAAGCATCGCACTTTCGATTTGTCAAACTTCTTCCCACCATGGGAAGAACTGGATTCGGAATGAGAAACCTTCTCCTTCCCCTTCTTCACCTTACTCGCTAAGGCACAGTTTTCTTCATCCTCCATGGATGAAGAACCATCTCTAGCGCTTCTTCTTATCTCCTCCTACATCAAATCCGACCAAATTCGTTCCTAATCTGGCAGTTTCTCTCTTCCATTAACCGAGTCCTAGTAGTTATGCCAACTCTTAGGAAGGCCGAGGAGTGCAAGACTCACCATGTCATCATCAGTTGTCATGATCCCTACACTTCCAAGCTCATCCCTGCATGTGGTGAGCTTGTTCAGATACATAAAGATCGTGTCACCCTTTTCACACATGATCTTTCAAATATTGTCTTTTAGTGCCAGCTTCCTCTGATCAATGCTATTCTAATATAGATATTTCAATGTTTTCCACATTGAAAACTGTGTCTCCTTCCCATGGAGACTCGATACTATGTGATCTTGAACTCCCTCCAAAAGGATTCTCCTTTCTCTAGCCACACATTTCTTCCATTCAGCCAATTCAGCAGCACCAGTCAGCTTGGGGACTTCTTGATCAATGAAGTCCTTTAAATCGTTATCCTCTAGTACTGTGTTATGAAACTAGCTCAAGAAAAGATAGAAAAGATAGATCAACGCCTTAGAATTTAGCCTCTTCGAGGGGGCAACCTCCTTTACATTACATAAATGAACAATTCTTGGATGATACAAATGACAAAACCTCCTTTCTATATATAGGAGTCTAAGGAGTCACAATGCAATCCAGTCGACCTAACAATAATAATATAGAGCCACAAAAATAACAATAGAGGGATTCTATGGGGCACAAAAATAACAACATGGGGGTAATAGGGGAACAACAATATAAATAAGGGGTATAACTACAATAGTAATGGGGTAATCACTAGTATTATAGGGACCCAACATGCCCCTCTCCTTCAAAAAAGTGTTGTCCTCAACGCTTGAGTAGTTCTGGATACTTCTGCATAAAATTCTCATCCTCCCATGTGGAATCTTCAGCGGATAAGTTCTTCCACTTGATAAGATACTCTGAAATTGATCGATTTCGTAGCTGTCGAGTTCTTGTTTTTGTGACTGCTTCCGGTTCCAATATAATTTTTCCTTCCTCGTCAAGTTCTGGCAATATTGTTTGAATTGGGAGCTTGTCGCCTATAACCTTCTTTAAACATGAAACATGGAAAACTGGGTGCAATCGAGAAGCTGCAGGAAGCTCCAATTTGTATGCCATAGTACCAATCTTTTGCAACACCTTGTACGAACCATAATACTTTGGTGATAATTTATTATCCTTCTTAGCTTGCTTTAGGGACATTTTCTTATATGGTTGTAGCCGTAGGAATACCCAATCACCTACATCAAAACTTCTTTCACTGCGATGTTGATCTGCCTGTTGTTTCATTCTATTTTGTGCCAACACGAGGTTATCCTTTAAGAGTTGGAGGACTTGTTGTTGATGTTCGATGTGATGTTCCACTGCCTGAACCTTAGAATTTTCTCTTAAATATGATGTGATGGATGGTGGTTGATACCCATAAAGTGCCATAAATGGGGTCATTTTTGTTGCTGTATGGAAGGAAGTGTTATACCACCATTCAGCCAGAGGCAACCATTTGACCCATTGTGTCTGTTTATCAGATACAAAGCAACGAAGATATCCTTCCAAACATTTGTTTACTATCTCAGTTTGCCCATCAGATTGAGGATGATAAGATGAGCTATGAGCTAACTGAGTACCAAGACAAGAAAATAATTCTGTCCAAAAATTTCCAGTGAAAATGGGATCTCTGTCACTTACAATAATCTTTGGGTTTCCATGTAGCTTTTGAATCGTTTCCATAAATGCAGTAGAAACTGTACTGGCTTTAAATGGATGTGATAATGCACAAAAGTGTGCATACTTGGTAAGTCTGTCAACTACCACCATGATGACACTCTTTCCCTCAGACTTGGGTAAACCTGTGATAAAATCCATTGAAACCTCCTCCCAACGTTGGCTTGGAATGGATAAAGGTTGTAATAGACCCGGTGTCTTAATTGTTTCAACTTTATTTTGTTGGCAAACCAAACATTCCGCCACAAACTTTTGAATATCTGATTTAAGGCCATCCCAAAAAAATTCCTTCTTAACCCTGTGGTAAGTTTTTAAAAATCCTGAGTGCCCTCCTAAGGGAGAAGTGTGCAATTCCATAAGAATCTTTTGTTTTAGCTGGGAATTCTTACAGAGGTATAAGCGATCTTTGTACCATAACGAATCATTTTGCCAGCTAAATGTATCAGACGTACTGGAATCTTGTTGTAGCTTTCGAATAAGTGCCCACACTTCTTCATCATTCTTCCATTCCTCCCTTGCTTCGTTTATCCAATCTGGTTGGATAATAGAAATGGCACACAACAATGCTTCCACATCCTCATCCTTTCTTGAGAGTGCATCTGCCACCACATTTTGCTTCCCTTTTTTGTAGATGATTTCAAAGTCATAACCCAACATCTTTGTGACCCACTTTTGTTGCTCTTCAGAGGATAATCTTTGTTCTAAAAAGTATTTAAGGCTATCATGATCCGTTTTTACCTTGAAGTGTCTTCCCATTAGGTAGGGTCGCCATTTCTTAAGTGCATGGAGTATTGCCAACATTTCCTTCTCATAAATAGCTTTGCTTAAAAACTTTCCCTTGATTGGACGACTTTCAAAAGCAATGGGTCTTTCATCTTGCATTAGAACAGCACCAATTCCATTTCCTGAAGCATCACATTCCACAATAAAGGTTTTTGTGAAGTCCGGTGTAGCTAAGACCGGTGCTTGGCACATTGCCTCTTTAAGATGTTCAAAGGCCTTTGTTGCTTCCAGAGTCCATGAAAATGCATCTTTCTTCAATAATGTTGTTAGAGGTGCTGCTATTCTCCCATAATTCTTAACAAACTTGCGATAATACCCTGTCAACCCAAGAAATCCTCGCAGATGCTTTATGGATGTGGGAATTTTCCATTCCTTAATGGCTTTAATTTTGCTAGGGTCTACCTTAACTCCTTCATGAGATACAATATGACCCAAATATTCCACCTCCTGGACTCCAAAGAAACATTTGGATCTTTTTGCATATAATTGTTTCTCCTCCAATAGTTGTAGCACCCTGTCAACATGTTCAACATGATCCTTCCAAGACTTGCTGTAGATTAGTATATCATCAAAAAATACTAACACAAATTTTCTAAGGAATGGTTTGAAAATTGAATTCATCAAACCTTGAAATGTTGAAGGTGCATTGGTAAGGCCAAAAGGCATGACCAAAAATTCATAATGACCCTCATGAGTTCTAAATGCCGTTTTCGGAATGTCTTCAATCTTCATTCTGATTTGATGATATCCCGAACGAAGATCCAACTTGGTGAAGTAAATTGATCCATGCAATTCATCCAGTAATTCATCAATGACAGGAATGGGGAACTTATCTTTAATAGTGAGCTTGTTGAGCTCCCTATAATTCGGACACATGCGCCATGATCCATCCTTCTTGTGCACCAATACTACTGGAGCAGAGAAAGAACTTTGACTTGGTTGAATTATACCAGCCTCTAGCATTTCTGCAACCATACGTTCAATTTCACTTTTTTGGACATAGGGATATCTGTACGGCCTGATGTTTGGAGGAACACTTCCTGGAATCAGATGAATAGCATGATCATGATCACGCATAGGTGGGAGACCTTTGGGAGTCTCAAATACCTTGGAATGATTGTCCAAGACTTTTTGGAGATCTGGAGAAATAGATGATTCCGATGTGGAAACATCTAGCGAACATAATTGTGCAATTACACCTCTTTGCTCCTTTTTTAGAAGCTTTGTCATACCATTAGAGCTGATTATCTTTCCTGGTTTCCCTGCAATACCCCTTAATTCAACTTCCTTTCCTTCCGTAGAAAATTTGATGAAAAGTTCTTGAAAATTAAAAGCTATTGTACCCAAGGATTGTAGCCATTGGACTCCTAGTACAACATCAGCACCTCCCATTGGAATGGAAAGCATTGGGCTAGTCAATACATATTCTCCCATGGATAGCTTGATATTATGGCACTTTCCAAAGCAATTTATTGTTCCTCCATTTGCAATCATCACTTGACACTCTGGTGCTGGATATAGGAAGCAATTCAATTCTTTTGCTACCCTACAATGAATAAAATTGTGGGTGCTTCCTGAATCAATCAACACTATTACCTTTTTCTTCTTGATTTGTCCTTCTATCTTGATGGTTTGAGGAGTGGTAATTCCCGCCAATGCATTACAAGATATGGTCGGATTTATTTGTTCTTCATCTAGGCTTTGTTCCTGGAGTATATCTTCTTCTTTTGACCTTTCTTGCTCCTTTTCTTCTTCCTCTTCACAATCTATGTAGAATAATTTCTTCTCAGCACACTTATGACCTTTAGTGTATTTGCTATCACAACTGTAACAAAGCCCTTTTGCTCTTTTTTCTTCCAATTGTTGTGGTGTCAACCTTATAGGTTGTGGAAGACTAGGGAAACAACACTTCCGTCTTTATAGTTGTGAGTGGTATGCTTCCTGGTTGCCATAATTTTGCTTTCCATTTTTTTTGCTAACCTGAATGCCTTCTCTAATGAATCAGGTTCCCAAAGGCGAACATCATGTTGGATATTATCCTTTAAAGACCCTATGAACACATCAATCCTATGCTCCTCTGGAATATCTTTTACCCTTATGTTCAATTTTTGGAACTCCTCAATGTGCTCCATTACTGAACCCTTTTGTTTGAGACTTATCAATTGGCTAAAAAAAGTGTTGCTTTTTGTATCTTCATAATGTGCTATCAATTCTTCCGTAAAAATTGCCCAAGTGATAAATTGTTTACGAGAGCAAAGCCATTGATACCATACAAACTGATTTGGTTCCAAATATACAGTTGCCATACGTACCTTTTGTGTGTTTTTCACATTATTGAGATCGAAGAACTGCTCCATCTGTAATATCCATGTGGCGGGATCCTTGCCATCAAACTTCCTCATATCGATTTTTGGAATATGGTGGGTCTTCGATCCAAAATTAGAGTCTATGGAATCATGATTAACATTTCTTTTGTTCACATCATGAGTTTCCTTTACAACCTTTTCACCATTAGTAAGTATTTCTTGTAGAAAATTTGTCAAATCTGTCTTCAAATCTGTCTTCAAATTTGCCATGTCTCTCTTCAAATCTGTCTTCAAATCTATCTTCAAATCGTCCATCTTAGCTTCCACACCATTTATCTTAGATTCCACGCCATTTATCTTAGCTTCTGTTAGTTTTTGTGAGCATGACATTTGTTGCACTTGTTCTTGTAATTTTGATATATCATGTAGCATTTCTTCCTCTTCTTCATGAGTCATGCTAGAGCTTTCAGGTTCCTTACTAGGTGTTTGCATTTTCTTTCCTCGGGGCATCAGTTACTAGGTGCTTGCATTTTCTTTCCTCGGGGCATCAGTTACCGATAATAATGCTTTACTATGCCCTTTGAATTCCGTTAAACCAAGCTTACACAAAAATTTAAAAAAACTACACACCTTTTTTCACTTTATAGAAGCCTGATATTGAATCTGATGTATCTCTGTAATTTCAGATCATCCAATTCTGAAATTTCAACCTGTAGTATCCTTCTGCGTCCTCTTTCCAATGTCACAAGTCTGACCCAAATTGGATTCTCCAAGGAAGAGTTATGTGAAATCTCCCACAGTGACTTGCTTTTAGACTAGTTCAGTAGAGCGAACTTGTACAACGTTCCACGAGTCACTATTTCAACCTTTGGATCTGAAACACACATACAAGAAACTAAAGTCCGTCCTCTTTCTGTACCTTCTTACGAAATTTCAATCCAATCCCCATAAATAAAGTTATGAGGATTTTCCCTAGGTCACCTGTTTTGAATGTAATTCAAGAGTTTGCAAAAAGACCAACTTCCTCAGATCATATCTCTGCAAATATCACGCGAAAAGATCTGAAATTCGGACCCAAGGTTCATCGTGACTTCTTCTCAAATGGGTTTTTTTTTTACTTCTGAAACGTCACAGAAAAAAAGTTATAGCGAAAATTCCACGATGACCTGTTTGGAGCAGCGAAACCCTAGAATCCAAAGCTCTGATACCAAATGTTATGAAACCAACTCAAGAAAAGATAGAAAAAATAGATCAACGCCTTAGAATTTAGCCTCTTCGAGGGGGAAACCTCCTTTACATTACATAAATGAACAATTCTTGGATGATACAAATGACAAAACCTCCTTTCTATATATAGGAGTCTAAGGAGTCACAATATAATCCAGCCGACCTAACAATAATAATATAAAGCCACAAAAATAACAATAGAGGGATTCTATGGGGCACAGAAATAACAACATGGGGGTAATAGGGGCACAACAATATAAATAATTGGTATAACTACAATATTAATGGGGTAATTACTAGTATTATAGCGACCCAACATATTGATTCCATGTGATCCTTCCAAGCTATATAATTCAAACTTCCATCAAGGACATATTCAAGTCTCAAACCATTGAATGCCATAGGTGAAATAGAGATGTGATAAGAACTCAATTTCTATATTCAAGAATCACAAACTTCAACTTCTCCCTTCTTGTATAATGTTCTTCCTTGATCACCTTTGCTCTGATACCATGTAGAAATTCCCACATGTAGATCACCTAATAATGCAATATACTAAAGCAAAATACTTGATCTACTTCTACAATCAATTTAGCAGAAGCTTAATCGAACATGAGCAACATCAATAAGAACATATATAACTAATATGGAGAAATCAATCACACATAACACAGAAGATATAACCAGGGGAAAGCCTCAGCCTAAAACCCCAACTTTGCATTATCATACAAGTGGAAATATAGCCAGTATTACAAAAAGAATTAGCTCAAAAGCTATCATGCTCTCTCTGCAATACCTCCGCTACTCATAGACAGTCAAAGGCCTCTCTCAAACCTCTTGATCTTCCCTCCAAGCCTCCTATTTCTTTGTGCAATTTTGATTGGGGTCCAGTGCAGCGACTTGTGTGAATTGGCCTCTTCACACACTCACTAACCTCTGATCCAACTAAGTAGTCCTGAAGGAGACAAATCCTCATCATGGATGAGCTTCCTTTATAGGAAAAATATTCATCCAACTGATAGTACACTGTCCCTTCTCTGATCTCAACTAGGTCTCTATTTGAATTGACATGCATGAGTTATTCATGAGAGAATATTCAGTTATCTGAAGTGTAGCAGTTATATGCATGCAAGCATTAACTAACTGAACTCACATTAATTTAAACAAATTGTTTAAATCAATCTAACTAGACTTGACTCAGTTAATTGAGCCAACTAATTACTACTCAAATTGATCTGATATTCACCCTATGAGTGACATCAGTTAAATATTTATTAAACTAAGGTATTACAGACTCATGTGCTGGTGTGTGTTCTGTGTTATTGAAATAACGAATCGATCAGATTGCCAATACACAGACAATAAAATCTAAAGGCAGCAGAGAAATATAGTAAGCAACACAAAGACACAAACAATTTTAATAAGGAGTTCACCCTATTCTCCAGGGCTACGTCTCCGGTCTAGTTTTTAGTGGTGGCCTTGTTTTATTGTGCCTTTGGGAAAATAATTTACAATACAGGGACTTAATGTGAGTTCACCTGAAGAAGGTTTTTGCTTGGCAGGGTGGTTCTTGGATTCCCCAAGCCACTAGAGTACACAGACTCTTCTTCTTACTACCAACTCTGTGACCTTCTAGTCTACAGTGGAAAGAGCCAAATGTGATGCTCAGTCCAGACAGATTCCTCTATGGGATGGCTTGAATCCTCAAGCTCTCTGGTGCTCGATGTTGCTGCTGATCAGCTCGGCCCTCTGTCTCTTCTACTATGCTTTACTGTTCTCTGTGTTCAGTCCTCCTCTCAGGGTTCACTGTTCACTATCTCTCTTGGTCGCTTGGACTTTACTCAACTCTAACTAATTTGACTGTCTTTGTTCATGGCTTTAGCCATTCGATCCCTATGCCTGTTCGGTTGCTCTTCTGCCTATGCCGATTCACCTTCTGCAGTTGCACTTGGAGTTCCATGTGTTCGGTGTCATCATGAACGCTCAGGGAGTGGCCACTTGTCCTCCTCTAAATGGCGCCAGCAGTACTTCGTCGATTCATTTCTTTAGCTACGCTGTGGATGCATTCTTCCTCCACCATGGTGGTCAAACGGATTCCAAATCCCTTTAAAATGCGGTTTAATTCCTTGACAATTCTGCTTCCTCCCATCAGGCACGATCTTAGCCGTCTGATCTGGGGCCTCCAAATCCAACGTCATACACACGTTTCACGCGATTGACTTGCTCGACCGATAGCGCGTGATCAACGGCGGTTTTCTCTCACCTCCGACTGCCACGCATCGATCGTTGTATGGAATCGCTCTACTTTCATCCAAAACCTCTTACCATTCAAGGGTGCCCTGATCAAAACCACCGGTTTCCAGAGCACGAGTCCCGCCATTGGAGTTTAGCACTTTTTCCTTTTTCTGCCCGCGGTCCTCTAGTTCCCCCACGTGACCAGGTGCTCGAGCTTTCTCATCAGGGCCCTGTTCACCTAGCGATGCTTAGCGCTAATCGTGCATCAAAAGTCACCTCTTTTTCCCATTCCAGGGCTCCCAGGGGCTACTTCGGCCTCCTGCGTAGTCTCCATGGGCCTCGGTCAGCGTGCTTTGACCGAGGTCCTCATTGTTCCACATTGGCTGCCATTGCCACTGGTTCAAGGTGTTTTTTATCGTTGTTTTGGATTTCTTTAGAGATTTTTTCGACCTGATTCAATCATGGTTCTTTGACAGTCCTCTATGGATCCAATTCGGATCATGGCCTTCCCACTGAAAAAGCTTTTGGACCACCAAAAGTTGGTTTTCAATCATCGACTAAGTGAGGATATTGTTTTCTCACCTATCTAATCTCAATCCACTTTGCGCTACTCGGCTTTGAACCTTTGAGCCTAATTCTGAGGTACTCAACATCTCCCCTGCGCGTTGTCCTCACCTTCCTATCCAGCACTGTGTCTTCCTACAACTCGTTAAGATATTCAGGTAGCAAGTCATCAATAGAAGGCAATTGACTTTTCTCTTGAGGATCCTTAATCATCGAAGGTTCAAACAACCTCAAGCAATCTGCATTAACGACTGAGTAGATGTGCATGTAAGCTGGTAAATCAAGGCGAAAAGCATTTTCACCAATCTTCTCAAGTATCCTAAAAGGTTCATACCTGATAGGCTTTAGCTTTTTACCTTCACCTTGCATCCTGTCCTTGCTGATATATAGCCATACATGGTCTCCAACTTGAAAACTATGCTCCATCCAATGCTTATCATGCCTAGCCTTGTACTTGGCCTAGCTCCTTTCCAACTGTTCCTGTACTGCCTGGTGGATCTCTTGGATCTATTCAATGAACCTAGTTGCTTTGTCCACATCACTGTATCCTTCAACCATGGTGTCTTTACCAAAGACAAAATCCAAAGGAGACCTTGGTGTGAAACCAAAACAAGTCTCACAGGAGATCTTTGTGTAGAAGAGTGTTTAGCTCTGTTGTAAGCATGTTGTACATAACACAAGTGTTCATCCCAAATCTTAGGATGTTTACTACAATATCCTCTCAGTAACTGGATCATGGTCTTGTTTACTACTTCTATCTGGCCATCTGTTTGTGGATGAAAAGTTATGCTTTTCTTCAGTTTGGTGTCCATCAATTCCCATAGACTAGACCAAAACTTCCCCACAAATCGAGTGTCTCGATCAGATATAATAATCATATAGATAATCATGACCTTTCCTAGATTGAGGCAGTCCTCCAACAAAATCCATGGAAACACTTTCCCAAGGGTGAGAAGGAACTGGAAATGGAGTGTACGAGCATAGTTTTCTATTGCTGGGCTTGCTTTTAGCACACATGGCACACCCTCTTACATACCTAGAAACTGTCTCATTCATTTTCGGCCAATAGCAGAATCTTTGCAGTTGTGCAACTGTTTTACTTACCGCAAAGTGACCTGATATCAGAGAAGTGTGTGCATCCCTAATTATCTTTACTCTCTCAGTTTGTGGAATGCAGAGTTTCCCACAATGGTATAAGAGTCGTTCCTTTACATGATAGTCCAATTCTTCTACTCTTTTGCCTTGACTGAAAGTTGCATATACATCTTTAAAATCCATATCCTGAGCATATTGTTCAATGTAGCTTTCATGTAGCACTGAATTATGCTTAAGTATGGTAGATGCATTTATAATGGGTCTAGATAACATATCTGCAACCTTTTTATGTATGCCCTTTTTATATCTGATGACTAAATGAAACTGTTGTAGAAAACCCATCCATCTGTAATGTCTTGATTGCTGCAGCTTAGTTTGGGAGTGTAGATATTGAAGTTGCTGATGATCAATATGTATTACTGTCTCTTTTCCCATTAAATAATGTTTCCACTTTTTCACACTCTGAACTAAGGCATACAATTCTTTATCATATGTAGGATAGTTAACTACTGTAGGATTAAAAGTCTCAGAATTATAACATATGGGTTTACCGTGCTGTGTCAACACTGCTCCCATGGCATAGTCACTGGCATCAGTTTGGATCTCAAATGGTCTTTGTAAATCAAGCAATCCTAGTACAGGTGTTGTACTTATTTTCTCTTTCAAGGTGTCGAAGGCTTTCTGATGTTTGCCTTCCCACTAAAACACCTTATTCAATCCTATTAAAGCATGTAAGGGAGCTGTAATCGAGGAGAAGTTAGAAATGAACTTCCTCCAATATTTTGCTTCTCCTAAGAAGCTTCTCACTTCTGTAGCAGACCTGGGTTTAGGCCAGTTCATAATGACTGCCACCTTAGAGGGATCTATTTTCAATTCACCTCCCCCTACTATATGACCCAAGTAGTTTAGAGATGTTTTGCCAAATTCACATTTTGAGAGTTTAACATAAAGTTTTTCTCTTTTCAAAACATCTAATGTCTGCTTAACATGCTTTAAATGTTCTTCCCACGTTTTACTAAAAATCAGAATGTCATCCAGATACACAATAACAAAATCGTCAAGAAAAGTTCTGAGTACATCATTCATTAATCTCATGAAAGTAGCAGGAGCATTGGTCAAGCCAAAAGGCATAACTAGCCATTCATACAATCCCTGCTTTGTTTTGAAAGCAGTCTTCCTTGTATCTTGCTCTGCAACTCTAACCTGATGGTATCCACTGTGCAAATCCAGCTTGGTGAAATAAACAGCTTCTTTCAATTGATCTAAAAGATCATCTATGCGAGGAAGGGGATAAAGATTCTTGATTGTTATCTTATTCAGTGCTCAATAGTCAATGCACATTCTCCAAAAGCCATCTTTCTTTCTCACCAAAACGATTGGTGACCCACATGGTGATGTGCTAGGCCTAATGAAGCCCTTCTCGAGCAACTCCTGCACCTGCTTCTTGATTTCAGCATTCTCTAAAGCAGACAACCTGTACATCCCAATGTTAGGCAATGGAACATCTTGCTGCAAAATAATATCATGTACTATTCCCTTTTTGGGTGGAAGACCTTTAGGTTCTTGAAACAAGACATCAGACTCTAAAACAACCTTTTCTATATCAGCTTGTTGTTCAGCATTATAGCCCTCAAATACATTGGTTTTATCAGGTTTCTTTTCATTTACAACCATCAGTAAGAATTGTTTGCATGAATTAATCATTCTTTTCATCTGTCCTGAGTTTATGAGAGTATAATTTTTCTTGAGCTTATGAGCTCTTACAAAGTATTCGATTCCATCTTTAACCAGTAGATACTTGTTCTCAGCTCTATAGAAAATATCATTTATATCATACAATTAAGGAATTCCTAAAACAATTCCACATATATCCAAAGGAATTATGTCTAACTCAACCTCATCTACAAATGTTGATCCAAAAGAAAACTTGAGTTTGCACTGTCTAGTCACTTGTAGTTGTGCTTTATCATTCAACCATCCTAATGGGTATGGTTTCTTGTGAGGTGTAGTTGCTAATCCCAATTTCTTTAGAATTGCTTCAAAAATCAAATTTACTTGAGAGCCGTTATCAAACAAAGTATCAATCTTTTGATTTTTGGAAATAACTCGAATATGGAAAAGCTCATGTCTTTTTCTCTCATTTTCTTCATCAATAACAGATTGAGCAGAATTACTAGTAGATGCTTTAGAATTCTTACCTCTTATACCTGTGGCTACTATAGTTATTTCATCTCCCGAGTCTGACCCCAAATCTCTCTGAATAGCTGCAGTTGTCCTCTTCTTCTTGCCCTCGAACTTCTTAGGTCTCAGCTCTGGATGCAGAATCCAACAATGCTCATCATCATGCCCCTCCTTTTTACAGTGAGTCCATGAAGCTTTGGCTTTCTGTGCAGTGTTAGCCTTCCTTGCTTTCCACTTCTATTTTCTTTTCTCCTTGCTTTTGCTTACAGTGGGTTGGGATGGTCCCCCAACTTCTGGATTGTCATTCTTTCCTCTAGCTTCTAGATGAGTAGCTTGTACAGATACCTCATCTATACTAGTGGGATTAAACATGAGGATGGTATGCCTCATGTAGCTATGTAGACCACCAATGTACTTTAAAAGAGTCTCTGGTGAGTCTAGTGAGATACCCAATGTCAATGCTCTCTTTCTGAACTCTTGAGTATACCCTTGCACACTTTTCCCCTTCAACTGCCAAAGAGTTTTCCAACTCATCATGGCTTGTTGCATGTAGGCCAATGGATAGAACTGCTTTTTGATTGTAGAAACAAAGTCACTCCAGACAGAGATGGTCTTACCATGTCTTTTCATATCAGCTTGGGTTCTACCTTCCCACCAAACCAAGGCAGTGCCTCCTAGGCGTAGGCTTTCCAGCTAAATCTTACTTTTGTCTGAGTTTATGTTCTGTACCCTGCAAAACACATCAATTTGTCTAATCCAATTGTCCAATTTTTCAGAATTTAGCTCTCCATCATATATAGGCAAATTAAATTTAACATCTAACTTAATCAAAGATGCTTTCTTATTTTGCATCGGGCTATTAGGAGGTGTGAGAAAGTTTTCCTCTTTCCCCTTTCCTTTGGAGTTGTCATGGAAGTGAAACTCATCTTCTTCTTTCTCTTGCTTAGAGCCTGATGCATCTTCCACCTTTTGCTTCCTAAAGTCTTTGTACATTTCTTCAACCATAGACTTTATAGCTAGGAAACTCTCTATGAATTGAGGGTCTGGCCCTATAGAACCTTCTTCTGACATTGTCTTTCGAGAATAGACTCTCCCAATTTCAGGATTAGTTTTCGCCAACTCTCCTTCTCCTAATTTGAGCTTTGATCTTGTGAGCATTCACAGCTAAACCAACACAAGCTTGTCTAACCTTACAGCCTAGTGCTCTGATACCACTTGATCTGATATTCACCCTATGAGTGACATCAGTTAAAGATTTATTAAACTAAGGTATTACAGACTCATGTGCTGGTGTGTGTTCTATGTTATTGAAACAACGGATCGATCAGATTGCCAATACACAAACAATAAAATGGAAAGACAGCAGAGAAATACAGTAAGCAACACAAAGACACAAACAATTTTAATAAGGAGTTCACCCTATTCTCCAGGGCTACATCTCCGGTCCAGCTTTCAGTGGTGGCCTTGTTTTATTGTGCCTTTGGGCAGAGAATTTACAATACAGGGACTCAATGTGAGTTCACCTGAAGCAGGTTTTTGCTTGGCAGGGTGGTTCTTGGATTCCCCAAGCCACTGGAGTACACAGACTCTTCTTCTTCCTACCAGCTCTATGACCTTCTAGTCTACAGTGGAAAGAGCCAAATGTGATGCTCAGTCCAAATATATTCCTCTATAGGATGGCTTGAATCCTTAAGCTCTTTGGTGCTCGATGCTGCTGTTGATCAGCTCGACCCTCTGTCTCTTCTGCTATGCTTTACTTTTCTCTTTGTTTAGTCCTCCTCTCAGGTTTCACTATTCATTGTCTCTCTTGGTCGCTTGGACTCTACTCAACTCTAACTAATTCGACTGTCTCTATTCATGGCTTTAGCCATTCGATCCCTATGCCTGTTCGGTTCCTCTTCCACCTGTGTTGATTCACCTTCTACAGCTGTTCTTGGAGTTCCCTGTGTTAGGCATCATCATGAATGCTCAGGGAGTGGCCACTTGTCCTCCTCTAAATGGCACCAGCAATGCTTTGTCTGTTTGTTTCTTTAGTTACGTCGTGGATGCATTCTTCCTCCACCGTGGCGGTCAAACGGATTCCAAATCCCTTTAAAAAGCAGTTTAATTCCTTGTCGATTCTGCTTCCTCCCATCGGGCGCGATCTTAGATGTTTGATCTGGGCCCTCTAGATCTGATGTCATACGCATGTTTTGCACGATTGACTTTCTCAACCGATAGCGCGCGATCAATGGCGGTTTTCTCTCACCTCCACATGCCATGCGTCGATCGTTGTATGGAATCACTCCGCTTTTGTCCAAAACCTCTTACCATTCAAGGGCGCCCTGATCAAAACCGTCGGTTTCCAAAGCGTGGGTCCCACCATTGGAGTTTAGCGCTTTTTCCTTTTTCCACCCGCGGTCCTCCGGTTCCCCCACGTGACTGGGTGGTTGGGCTTTCCCATCAGGACCCTGTTCACCTAGCGATGCGCATCAAAAATCACCTCTTTTTCCCATTCTGGGGCTCCCAGGGGCTACTTTGGCCTCCTGCGCAATCTCCATGGGCCTCAGTCAGCGCGCTTTGACTGAGGTCCTCGTTGTTCCACGTTGGCTGCCATTGCCACTGGTTCAGGGTGTTTTTGATCGTTGTTTTGGATTTCTTTAGAGATTTGATCAACTTGATTCACTCATGGTTCTTTGATAGTCTTCTATGGATCCAATTCGGATCACAAATTAGAACTCATCCTTATCTCTTTAACTGATGGATAAATTCCTCAATTAATAGATAAACTGTTGCATGTCCTCACATAGACTTCATTTTTTATTTTTCACAACTAATTAACTCATGGAGAATTAATTAATTTATTTTCAAACAGTTGTTAAGTTCAAATTCAAATTTTACTTCCTATTTTTAGTTTAGGGATTGACTAAAATAGGAATCCATACTGAACTGCTAAAAATAGAATGATATTTTTAGCACTTCCATTTTTCATTCCCTGTTGCTCAATCCAGCACTAGTACCCAAACTACTGTTTTTAGTAGTGTTGTTTTTAGCACTTCTATTTTTAGCAATTTCTTGTTGCCATTTTCAACATAGTGGTCTCAATCCTTTGACTATGAGAATACAGCCTTTTGCTCCCATATTTGTCTTCATATTGGTCACCTTCAAATTGATTGTCCTCAAGTTAAAAAAGAAAGAAAAAAGGGACAACCACAAAAACCTAAAGGATGGCAGTTTTCAAAAACTTAGGAAGCATAAACAAAAGAAGCAGAACCCACCTCAAACATCAATGCTCAAAAACCCCAGGAAACTGCACAGAAGGGTGGCGAGGTCGAGCACAAATTCACGTTAGTTCCAATGCCTTTCGAACAACAACAATAGATTGAGATGATTACGACTGAAAAAGAAGCAATTGGTACCAAACGAACACACGCATCAGAAAGTTCAGATTCTAACAAAGAAATCTCGTCAAGTGTAAAAGAGAATCAAATGACAATTGTATCATCCACACCCAACTCTAATGGTTGGCGGAAAGTGGAAAAAAAGAAAGGTAGGAAAGAGTAGAATAGGGTAACTCTCTGATGAGTTTTTATTGATCTTGGTCACCAGGATCTGTGTTTCTATGCATATGATGTTTAGTATCTACAATATGTAATTTTGTTCAAAATGAATAAAATTGTGAATTTTCCTTAGGAAAAAAAATAATAATCCACGTTGATCACAAGCCTATGCAATTCTTAAAGACAAAATGAACATTATAGAATGACCACCATAATGGTCCACATGCCTGCAATAATTCTACTTGAACATCAAATACAAGAAGGGTAGAACCAATCATGTCACGGATTGCTTCAGTTGACCCCCAATTATGGTGCTAATTGTAGTTTTGGTTGCCACAATTATACAACAATGACTTTAACTTGGTTGTCACATACCAGGCATTGATCGCAACAAAAACAAGTTCTAGACTTCCACCTCCAGGATATGCTCTTGTGCTACCTTGGCCACCATCGTGTTCCTTCAAGCAAGTATTCCAAGCTAATTTGGGAGGCATATTATAGTCTGGTGGTAAGGAACTTTAGTGTGGAAAATACAATAACAATATTTCTACTTTCTAAAGCTTCGACACAATGTCCACCAGTATATCAGATTGTGTACTATCTGTGCCATTGTTAAACTAGCCATCAAGAAGCAAGGGTTGTACACTCCTCTACCTACCCTAGGCAAGAGTTGAGAGTTAGTATCCATGGATTACATGGTAGGTTTTCCCTCCACCAAGCATGGTAATGATTATGTGTTTTTGGTTTTCAACCGGTTCTCTAAGATGGCCATTTTGGCACCATGTAAGAAGAGTATCACAACTAGATCCAATGTTAAACTCTTCTTTGAACGTGTTTGGGTTCATTTTGTGATACCTCAAACCATTATTTCAGATAGGTACAACAATTTCATTGGTACCTTCTAGTATAGCCTATGATCTTTGATGGATACCAAGTTGACCAAATAAACCACCTTTCATCCTCAAATTGATGGACAAATAAAAGTGGTCAATGGGATGACTTTGCATATATTGTGCATGTACAACTCCAAGCATTCATGTAAGTGGGATTAAAACATTCCATGTGTTCAACACATCTATAATAGAGCCCTACATAGCTTTATTAGCCACAATCCTTTTTAGGTGTGTTTGGGGCTCCAACCATTGGCCCCAATTGATGTAGATATGCCCATTACATATTCACTGACGAATCGTCCCATGCTCAGGTTGAGAAACATTAGGAAACCAAATTTGTTGAACATGTCCAACACCTTCAACAATAGGTTTATGATATCCTACAGAAATCTAATGCCAAGTACAAGTAGCGACATGACCAACACAAGGTTCCACACAAGTTTCAAGTTGGTGATAAGATGTGGTTGCATTTATAAAAAGACAAAATCACAAGCCCCCGTAGGAAGCTCAAACCACTCTAATATGGGCCTTACATAGTCAGAAAGAATGTGGGTGAAAATGCTTTTGAATTTAGTATCCCCCCTTTCCTTGGCTTACACCTAGAATTTAATGTGAAGTTGCTTCAACCATATTTCCCACCTTTGTTAGACGCATTAAAGGCAATCGAGTAATTGTCCCACACAAAAATCAATATTGGATACTTTGAAAAGGATACATTGGATCATATCATGGATGCCAAAAAAAAGGATATCTACCAACATCACATATAACTCTACCGAGTTGTCAAAGCAGGGCAACTTCTTCACCAAGGTAAGTGACTCATTAGGAGCCAACTTCAACAAGAGTTTCCCCATATGATGAGGAAACTTGACAAAATGGATACCATTTCTTCCTCATGGGGAGAGGAGTGATCTAGGTGGATATTAGTGGCCACCCACCTCTTCCACTAACTCAATGGTTCCCTATCTTCTTGGCAATTTTTCTATGGTTTTTTGGGTCCCAAATTTATGGGGTCATTTTGAGGCCCTAAATGATGTCTTTAGGAAATTTTGGGGGCTAAGGGAAATAATGGCATGCCTTGGCCCTAGTCAAAGGTTGTAATCCTTGGATAGTTCTTTCCAACAAGCTAGTATGCACCCCAATCGGATATTGTATGCAAAAGTTGCACCCCTAGGAAGTTGATGTACCAAGTAAACACCTTAGGGCCTACAAACCTTTTGAAATTTAATATTCTAGGGTTAGGGTTTTGAACCTATAGAATTATTTATTTTTCTTAGAAGGTCATTCTTTTAGCCTCTTGTAATAGCTTTTGTGAATGTGTGTAGTTTCCATCTCTCTCTCTCTCTCTTCAAAGATAGCTACCACCATTCTAGCAAGTTTGTGTTCTACAGTATTCCGATATTTAATTTATTAATAGATTTTGGGTTTCCACCATATTATTATGATTTTTGATATATTTCTCTCTCTGTGTGTTCCATTTCGTTTCCTTCCTTTCATTTCATTCCTTGTACAACCTAGATCAAGGGATCAGGTTTAAGATGGAAAAATTGCATGTTACCTTTCATATGTTGGCTCTAAGAAGAGTTGGAGGTAACAAGCCTTGAGTTCCTTTTCAATGTCACTATGTTCTTCAAGTTTCTCTCCATTGGCACTTTATCTAGGAACAATTATGTGGTGCCTATGGTTAATCATTAGGTTGTGGAATTTTTTGTTGTTTATTTCTCATTCCTTAAGCCATCCATTTCTACATTTTGTCCTCTGTAAGCTTTCTTCTTGCTTCAATAATAATTTGATCTATTCCATCAAATTTTCCTCTTTTCTTGTGAGCTCATCCCTCCTACGTTCCTTTATGGTAGTTTAAACCCATTCTATTTTGGTTTCCAAAGATATAATTTGGTTTTCATATTTTTGAGTTTTTGTTGAAGTTGCTGCATGGATGATCATTTCAATGGAATTTCCTCCTCCCACCATTGTTTTGTATTTGCTTGAATGTTAGGGTGATCAAGCTAGATTTTTTCAAATTTGAAGGGTTTTAATTTGGATGGCCTTGAACTGTCCCAAGTTAGGCTTATGGGCCATCTAATCCTACTCCAAGTGCAACTCCCAAGTGGATAATGGATTCCAATATGAGGAAATGATGTGACCTCACTACTATATGATGCTTACCCTCTCTTCTCTTATTTTGGGTGTGAAAATTGTTATTGGTTGTCATATCTATAAATTTTACCTTTGAAATGGTGTTTTTGAAGAGAAGATTGTCCTCGTCTAGTTTCCTTGTGCCTTTCCTTTTCTCACTTAGCTAGATTGTCAAATAAAAGTCCCCTCCAATAATCGAATGATTCTAACCCATCACTTCACCTATATTTGGATTATCTATAGGAAATTTAGTTTTGCAATCATAATATTAGGTCCACAAACATTAGTAAAGATACCTCCTATTGTTAATCCAATCTCATTAAAACTCGCAAAGATGGTTTGACTTGTCGTTATGATGTTTTTTGGTGCTATCATGGTTGGATTCCATGTCATTGCTAGACCTCCCAATAAACCATCTACATTGATAGCTACTAAATCATAGCCTCCTAGTACCTTGAGGAATTTTTTTCCATTACTTCCATCTCATGTTTACTTCCTTGAATCATAAAAACATTGGGTTTGTCTTTCATGATCTTGCTCTTTGTCAACTTTTGTTTAAACTTACCATTAACCCCTCTTATGTTCCATGATGTTATCTTCATATTTAAACTTTAGGTTGAGTGATGAAGTACTTATTTGGCATATATGACACTTGTCCAAAGTCTAGTATTTGGGTGCCACCCCCTATATTCTTTGGTTCCCCAGTTTTGTATCTCTCTTTAGTCTTCCCATACTATTTTTTTTTCATATGGTTGAGATGTGTCATTTGATTCCCAGACTTGATAAGGCCCTTTGATTTTGTGAGGATGAGCCAATTTTGGCTTTGCCTTTCAAGAGTTCCCTTTACCAGGGTTGAATCTCTGTTTTTGATATATTTATTATATGTTTTTCTCAATATAGTATGATGAGAACCAATATTTCTATTTCATGTATTTCCATATCCTTTGTTGGTTGCTACTCCAGCTCCTCTAAATTGGATTTGTCCTATTCCTCATTGCCCATTTCTAGATTTGCATTGCCTTCTTAATCTCCCTTTATTAGTTCCAAGCTTGCCTCCTTTTTCATATGCTTTGTCTCACCTAGGTTGGTTATGGGAGCTATATTTCCCTTGGATATTGATGGTTCCACTCCTAATTTTATAGATTGTGGAATCATGCTCTCCTCATAGATACTAAAAACTATTACTTAGGGGTTATTTTTGGTTGCTCATGTAGGGTGTTTTTTCCCATACTTTCCTTTACTTGACATCTTAACAAAGCCTTCCTTATTAGCCCCTTCCTCCTACTTTTTGAGGTTATTTGTGGTATTTAAAGGGAAGTCCCTATATAGATGCCCATGCTCATGGCATTTCCTACAATAACAAGGTGTGTTCATATTCTAGGGTTTCTAACCATTCCAAAACTTAGAAGTTGATGTAGATAGATTCTGGGAGAGCTCTTAAAACACTTATATAAACACAAATTCTTACATAGACAACATATCGACTTGTTTGATGATTTCTAAGGTTTTTATAAAGCATCCCAACACATTTACTATTCTTTTCAATGTTTCTTCCTCCCAAAATTCTTGAGGGAGTGACTATAATTGAATCCACTCAAAAGTTGTTGTGAACTCTTCCTTTTTAGGGTTAGATTTCTCATCCAAAGCCCCAAATGTAATCCTACAATATTAAAGAAACATGGGCCTTCATTGAAGACCCGTATTATCTCTTCAAAACTTGGGAAAATAGCAATAAAATACCCATAGACCCTAGCTTCAGATCCTCTTGCCCTTTGGGTTTCCACCATATTGAAGCCTTTGTTGAAGGTAACATTCCCATGAACTTCTTAACTTCGGTTTCTCAATTACCTTAACTAAACATCCTCTAGATCTAATCTTATTTCTATTGCTAAAATATATAGTAGTATTGTTCTTTCTCTATTGCTTTATGCCAAATCCATAACATTAGCTTTTTTTTTCTTATACCCATCACATTAACTTTTCATTCATATCCTTAAATGAAAAAGGTTCCATTTCACTCATATCTTCCTTGCCTACTATTATTTCTAGCATCACCCCCACCCTTACCTCACCTCCTTACTAACCATTATACCTACCAATTACTTTACCATAGGTTCCTTCCCTATAGTCTCCTACCTTGCTAGCCTAACTCTAAGCATGTACTCCAACATCAAACCGTAAGGAGATACGAACGTTACTAGTGCATTATATGGGAAGTATAATGCCTAAATTTATCTACATGGCCGTGAAAAACATAATATTTATAACCACGGTGAAAAGTATAACCAGTCCTTATGACACGTGTCACAAATTTAAAGGTGTCATGTACTGTAACTCAACTAACCATTGTCGGTGAAGAAGGCTTGTGTGGATAAGAGAAGTCAAAGATTGTTAAGTTGTGGATCAAAGTTCCCTTCCTAGAACGTGATGCTCCACATGTTAAAGGCTTTTGTTTGTCAAACGTCTTCCAAATAATTAGTTTGTCCCTTCTTACTTTCAAACAAGATGCACGGAATGTCATTAATGATGACTCACATGGTTTTGGGTTCCGTACTAATGTTAGAGACTAACTCATCCTTCCAAGTTTTGTTTTTATTATACTTTTTCTTATAGAGTAATTAAAAATCTGAAATCATATTAAATTTTCCAATCTTGGCCAAATGTGTTTAAAAGTAAGAAAATATTTCATAATTATTTTAAAATTATATATATGAGGAATATAATTACTTAGATTTTATAATAAAGTTAGAAATTATTATTGTTATTATGGGAGAGAAATATGATTATTTAGATTTCATCATAAGGTAAGGTATCATTATAATGAAGTTTATTTTATAAATTTATGAGGAGTATATTATTTGGTTTGAGTGGGATTTAGTCCCTACCAAATCATGAGAAAGAGTTGAGGATAAAAGTCATTTCTGGGGAATTAAATTATCCCAAAAAGCATCTAAGTTCAATCTAGCTCAACATAATCCTGGGGTTGTGTGTGGGGTTTAGTCTCCACCAAATTATGAAAAAGAATTGAGGATGAAAATCATTTAGGAAGGATTAAATTATCCTAAAAAACATCCAAACTCTAACATAATTTTGATGTAGTGTGTTAATAGTTCATCGTAATAAAAAAAACAAAAACAAAAACAATCAATTAAAAAATGAAAAAAATAAATAAATTTAAATAAAAAATATAATAATAATTTCTATTAATTACTCAAAATAAATAAATAATTAATTTAAAATTATATTATTATTTTAATAAATCTAATTAGTTAAATTAAAATTATATTATTATTTTAATAAAAAATTAAATAAAATTATATTGTTATATATAAAGTAATATATATGTTGCAAAATGGAAAAAAACACGTGCACCTTTCTCCAAGTTATTTACTCGGTTAAATTGAATGTCGTCAAATTGTTTTGCTTTTTTAGATGAGACGGAAAATGACTTGAATTATAATATTATTTTAATAAATCTAATTAATTAATTTAAAATTATATTATTATTTTAATAAAAATAAAATTATATTGTTGTATATAAAGTAATTTATATATTGTAAAATGGAAAAAAACACGTGCACCTTTTGTCGAAGTTATTTACTCGTTAAATTGAATGTCATCAAATCGTTTTGCCTTTTTAGATGAGAATGAAAAAGAAACGAGCCATTTATACTGTAAAGAAGAAATAGAAGAAAAATAATAAATAAATAAATATCATAAAATGAAGAAGAAATTACGTGAAAAGGAGAGGAATATTGATGGGAAGAACGAGATGTTAAATAAAATATTGATTTGTTAAGTATATATATATATATATATATTTGAAAAATGAGATATTAAATAAAATAGTGAGTTAATTATTAAGTATAAAAAAAAAACAAATTAATAATATATTTTAAAGAAAAAATTTAAATATTATTTTATTTTAAAAATAATATTTACAATAAATTTTAGATTTTTTTAAAGTATAAAGTTATATTAACAATAAGGTTTAAGGTTATTATAATAATGTATTTATCATAAATTCAATATATCATTTAAAGAAATATAATCTAAATAAGGAGGATGGCACTTCTAGAGGCACAAAGTTAGGTTAAGAATAAGTCTAACAGCTATTACAATAATATACTTATTATGAGTTCAACATGCTATTTGCAAAAAGATAATCTAAATGGGAACCTGTGATACAATGAATTTGTAAGACAATACCCAAATATTCATATCTAGTAGAACATGCACATTATGAAAAAAAAAGTATTCACCCTCTTATCCATTAGATATAAATGAATAAATATAAATAATAAAATTGTCCTCTTTTTTATATTATAATCATAAGTATGCCATAGGCATATCTATTTCATAATAGCTCTTGCATAATTTTAATTTAATTATGGGTAATTATTAGGTGGATGGTAGAGATTTAACCTCCATAGAATATGCTAGAATATTCATAGTAGTATTCACAATTAATATTCATCTCCAAGTTAGTTATGCTCTTTTAATGAATTTATGTCATATTAATTAATTAAAGAAAAAGTCATATCAACCTGTCATATTGGACATGTGGTATTTATAAGTCATGGTATTGGTCCATGGTATTGTAATAACTATTTACAAGTTATGAATTTCAATGTTAGAGTGGGGATGAATCTCCATGGTTAAGAATATTGTTTAACTCATTTATTAAGTATTTTTATAATTATTAATAATAATAATTTTAAATAAAATTATAATTTATTTGATTTTTATGAATTTTTTTAATGGCAATGTGAGACGTATCATGGGGTAAGTGTTCTAATATTTATCATGGATTGATACCTATAGAAATTTACCAACCATTTAATTTAATTGGTTGCGCTAGTAATAATTATGTCTATAAGTGTCTATTTCATAATAGCCCTTCCACAATTTTAATTTAATTAGCAATAATTATTAGGTGGATGTTCAAGATTTAACCTCCATAGAATATGTCAGACTATTTATAGTATTATTCACAAATCAAAAGTTAAGATTTATCTCCAAGTTAGTTATGATCTTTTAATTAACTTATGTCAAATTCATTAATCAAAGAAAATGTCATATGAACACATCTTATTGGGCATGTAGCATTGATAGGTCACGATATTGTAACAAGAGTTATTTACAAGTTAAGAATTTTTGTTGTAAAGTGGAGATGAATCTACATGGTTAAGAATATTGTTACATGTTTAAAAAAATGTGTATGTGTGTATATTGCAACAAAAATATTCTTATCAACTTTGATTTTACTTAACCCTTAAGAATCTGAGCTCTTAAAGAGAAAGAAAGAAAGAAAAAACATTGCTCCTGCTCTGGAATTAAAAAAAAAACTGAGCGCGCCCTTTCCTTTGGCATTCGGGTCCTCCTGCTCTCGGTGCGTGCCCTGCATCTAGGTTCTTGATGACTCCTCTAGATGGCGTCCTGGTCCCAGTATCATCCTCTAAAACTTCTGCTCAACAGGGAGAAAGCGCAGAAGCTTTTGCATCTTTGCTCTCCTCCTTAGGCCCCTCACGACCCAGGCCTTCTATATCTAAGTTTGTGAAGGAAATACTTGAAATAATTCTTCCTCCTTCCTTCCTCGTCATGTTGCTCTTTCTCTCTCTGAACGAGGATTGGTTGGTCAATTCACTGTCCTTTGGGCATCCCCCCACTCTGTTCTTAAGTGGGTTGAAAGAAACTGGGCCTCCTCCATCAAAGGGAAAATCTCAATAAGGTTTTGTGGTAGCGAATACTACACATTTCATTTCAAAATAAAAGATGATAGAGATCTAATCTTCAGAAATGGTTCGTATTTCATGGACTCGAGGGGGATATATCTTAACAGGTGGACTGGATGTGTCAAATGCAATGCCAGTATGGGTGAGTCTTCCCCATCTACCACTTCATTACTGGGGAGATGAATCAATTAAAGCAATAGGAAATGCAGTTGGAAAATACATTGATAGAAGTGAGCCAAAGGAAAATATGCATACGTGCGTAAGAATATGTGTGGAAGTCGACCTGGGGAAAGGACTACCGGAAACAGTCAAGATCGAAGTAGATATTAGGTACACATTCAACAACTGGACTATGAACAAATCCTATTCAAATGCAAGGTATGTCACGAATATGGTCATTTCGCTAATAGATGCTCTAAAAAATAAGAAACGGAAGAAACAAAAAATCAAGACCCAAAATGGGAGCAAGTTAAGAAGAAAAAGTCAGCTAATAGATCCTCCATCCAACCTTCTACTGCCTCCCTTCTACCTTCTAACCTTCCTCTTCATTCTTCCTCTTCTTCTCCTTCTATTTTAGTTCCATCTAACTCTCTTCCCTCTCCCCACTCTTCTTTAAGGTCCCTGTCTATTCCCCCTCCCCTCTCCTCATCTCTCTTGACTTCTAACCCCTTCGGTCCTCTTGAGGACCCTAATCTTCCCTCCTCCCCTCCTTCCTCCCCCTCTCTTCCCCCCTTCCCTTATATTCCCTCCCCTTCCTCTCCCATTCTCTCCCATAACCCTCCCCCTCCTTGCTTTGATCGAATAATAACTTGAACTTTGTCTAAAGATCTTCTCACCTCTCCTGAACACCCAAAAAGAATTGGAAGGAAATCCAACAGAGAAATCAGAGATGAAGTTGTTGCCAAGGAAATGACATTGGGTACCCAACAACCTCTGGACACTTTCTTAGAAAAGAGCAAAGTAAAAATCTCCCATCCTACAAGAGGAAAAGGTCCCTCTACCCACAACCCAAAGTGATAATGAATATAGTCTCTTGGAATTGCAGAGGAATGGGAAGCGTGCTAAAACTTAATGCAATGAAAGACTTAATTTCATTGGAGAAACTTGATATTCTTATGGTCCATGAGACAAAAATAAGTGAAAAGGAAATAGAGAAAATGACCCAAAAATAAGAAGTTATGAAGGGACATCAACACCAGTAGTCGGAGCTTCGGGAGGAATATGTACATTATGGAAAACGAGAAAATGGGAGTTGGTGCATCAATTGAAAGAGTTGCACTCGATAAAAATAAACATGAAAAACAAAAAGACAAAAGAGATATACTGCATCATTAATGTTTATTCCCCTAATCATTACAGAGACAAGGAAGTATGTTGGAATACTTTAAAAAATTATCTTCCGCGGGCTCAAAATAGCAACATAATAATAGGAGGTGATTTCACCCTTGTACTGAATGCAAAGGAGAAGTTTGGGGGGAATATCATGTTGATCCCTCAAGGGAAATTGTAGAAACAATTATGGACACATGTAATCTAATGGACAAGCCTCCAAGTAATGGGAAGTATACTTGGAGCAATAAAAGAATTGGAAAAAGCAATATAAAGGAAAGGATGGATAGAATTTCAATCTAAGACAAAATATTCATCATCTTCTGTGATATAAAATCAAGGATCATCCACAATATAGCCTTGGATCATAAATCGGTTGTGATAACTCTAGGAAAGATGGGGAATCTAGGCCTAGCTCCTTTTAGATACATCTCTATATGGAATGACAGTGAAGAAGAAAAAAATTATAGCATATGTGTGGGAAAATCAGATAATAGGCTCACCAAGCTATGGTTTGGAATAAAAAATAAAATCTCTGAGAAAATAGCTAAAACAATGGGCAAAGAACAGTCAAGTAGAAACCCAAAAAAGAAAGATAGAAATAATAAAAAAATAGAGAGAATACAAGAGGAAAATGAATAGCGAGAGGAGACAAAGGATAGTCTATGGCAGGAAAAGAAAGCATAGTGGGAAATGTACAGACAAAACAGAATGGAAGAAGAGGAGTGGAGACTAAAATCATGAAGTCTCTAGCTTAAAGTAGGTGGTAAGAACACAATTTTTTTTCACAATGCTACTAGGTTAAGGAGAATTCAAAATCAAATTGAAAGTATAAAGGATAATGAAGGTAAAAAAGTCAGAGGTCAAGAGGAAATAAAGAAGGAGGAAGGAGGCTTTCAACTTTTTTCCTCAAGGAAAAATCGCAATCTTTCATTAATTTTGAAAAATTACATATAGTAGATGCTTGACAGCATATGCATCATTGACTCTTGGTCATATCAGTGTGTAAAAGTCACAAAATTCATCAAAGTCCATTCCTAAAATAGCTGGAAAAAAGAAACATATTCACCATGCAGGGTGATAGCATGTGAGAGCCTAAAAAGTATATTTTCAAAAACTAAGGCATCTAACAAAATATACACCACGCAGGGTGTTCTCATAAGATGTATTCTACAAACAAAACTATGATATATACAGTGTATATTAAAACTAAGCACTTTCAGCAAAATTTAGGGTCCATATACCTTGTGATATGCCTGATCTATATATGGTCTCTAGTAATATTGGTACTGTGCAGTACCCCTCTACTCCTGAATCACCCACTAACCTCTGGGTAGTAGCATGGCCTCCTTGGAAAGCCTGTCAGCTCTGTTGTTATGCTCCCTGTAAATATGATGACATATGATGGAATTAAATTTTTTTTTGAATATGTTCACTTCATCCAAAATATTTCTAAGTGTGTGTGCATGGCAGGTAGTGATATCATTGAACCAATTAATAATGATTTTGGAGTCCCCAAAAATCTGTAGATTGATGCATTCATGGCTTAGAGAAAAATGCAATAAATGGCGAAGTGTGATAAGTTCAGCATAATTGTTTGTCCTTTCTCCAAGTCCCATCTTGACCCTAAAACGATGTTGGTCAAAGATGTGTAGTAGAAATCCTCCCCCACACCAATGTTCCTGAGTAGCACCGTCAAAAAAAGCCCAGGGGATGGATTGATCAATGGGTTCGGGTGCAAGTGGTCTTCGGGGGCGAGGCATAGTATATTCAGGGAGTTCATGATAGGCAGAAATGATTTTTGCAGTGATAATCTGCCATCTGACTACACCATCTTCAAAAATTATTCTATTCTGAGCCAGCCAGATAGACCAACAAATAATCAGAGGAAGAAAAATCAGATTTGATCCAGAATGCGAGTTATGCCAGTTTTTCCATGCTTGGTTAATGTTATCCTCCTCCCATATGCTAGTAAAATGAATCATAGTTGTGATGGACCTCCAAATATTGACCGTAGTATCACATTTAAGAAAAAGATGATCAGTCGATTCAGATGCTTGTTTACAAAGAACATGCCAGTGTGGTCCATGAATTGCTCTGTGAGTTAAGGATTCCCTTGTGGGGACTTTATTGCTTAGAACACACCAGAAAAAGAGCTTGGTTCACAGTGGGGTTTTTAACTTCCAGATAGCCTGCCACCAATATTGTGTATTCTCTAGCTGTCTGTTATTAATCAACCCGAGATAGCCAGCTTTTGGGGTGTATGCTCCATTTTCAGCAGGGCACCACATAATTTCATCAGGTCCCTCCTTAATTCTGATGTGGGACTCAATCAATGTAGTGATGTAATTATTCCACATTTGGTGCCAGTAAAGAGGGATATTTAGCTCATGTGCAAATTTCCAGGCCTATGCATATATGGTGGTATTATCCTGGTCAGCAATATGTGCAATAACATTGATATCTCTCTGATTTAAATGGAGGATTAACTCTCTCGGAAGTTGGTATCGACCGCCTCCCCCTGTCGAGGGGTTCAGACCGATGCACGCTTTAGTGCCATCATTTATCCACCATGCCAAGTTATTGCGAATGTTCGCGAGAGAATGGAGCAGATATTTCCAAACCAAAGAAATACCAATCCTCGGCCATCGTGGCAGCCTAACCTAGTACATGATTTGGAGAGGCCATATGTATTTGTGGTAAGTAACAGAGGTTCAAAGGTTCTTATTGGAGAGGAGTGTCCATCCCAGTTTTGCAGCAAGTGCTTGAGAAAATAGGGGTAAATCTTTTAGTCCCCATACTCTCCATTTTTTGGGCAAGGCAATCTTGTTCCAACTAACCCAGGCAAAAGTTCTCTTATCCTGTTGACCATTCCAAAGATATCTATTGCAAATCTATTGAAGGCGAGCAAGGATGCTTCTGGGTATCCAGGCTAAAGCCATCCAGAAAACAAGGGTGGCTTCCAAGACTGATTTTATTAGCACTAATCTTCCTACTCTGGATAAGAAACGATGACACCAATTTGTTAGCCTTTTCTCCAATTTGATGACCAACCAAATCTAGTCAGCAATTTTTTGGCTCAAGGGTTTGATCCAAAACCCCAGGTATTTGAAGCCATGGTCAAGTGGGAGAATGCAATATGGAAGTGTTGTTGTGCATATCTAGATTCATGGATGGATGCGTGAGCTAAACTAATGGTGGATTTCCCATGGTTTGCCATCATACCTATAGCCCAGTAGAAAAGGGATAGTAGATTGTCAAAAGAAACAGAGTCTCGAATGCTACCATCCAGAAAAATAAGGACATCATCGACAAATCGGAGGTGTGTAAGGTAGCATTGATCATTTATTTTCAGACCGAATAGTCTGCCACTTTGCTTTTCATGTGCAATTAACCGGCTGAGTCCTTCCATGACAATGAGGAAAAGGAGGGGGGATAGAGGACAACCCTGTCTGAGTCCCCTTTCGGCATGAAAGAAATGGGAAGAAGAGCCATTAATGAGGACACTTAAGGAAGTTGTAGATATGCAAGACATGATCCAGGTTGTGAAAAGATGCAGGAAACCCAGGTGGATGAGAAGCATTTTGATTTAAAGCCAGCTAACACGATCGAAAGCTTTCGCTAGATCAATCTTTTAAATGCTGCATTTTAGCTTTTTGGATCTAATAGAGTGAATAGCCTCTTGAGCAGTACCAATGGCTTCATGGATTTGGCAGTTCTCAAGAAATGCGAACTGCTCAGGTGAAATATATTGTGAGAGGATGGGTCTGATCTTGTTGGCAATGATCTTAGAAATGATTTTGTAGAGACAATTGTAGAGAGAGATGGGACGAAAGTCGTTGAAAGATGATGGCGAATCTGACTTAGGGATAAGGGCAATGAAGGTGGAATTAATTGCATCATATAATTTTCCAGTGGTCCTGCACTCCTCCACGACATTGAGCAGGTCTTGTCCCAAGAGATCATAAAAAGCCAGATAAAACTCAATAGACCACCCGTCCAGTCCTGGGATTTTATCTTTTTTAAACCACTTCAGGGTCCCCTCAAGTTCAGCAGGTGTCACTGGTGAATTGAGCTCCTCTGCCGCCTCTTCATCTACAAACTGAGGGAAAAAGCCAGCCACTTGTATAATATCTGCTAGATTGGTCCCTTGGGGAGATTTGTAAAGATTCTAGAAGTGTGAGGTACCCAGAAGAGATAGCTTTTTGAAGGTGTCTGCCACACCTCCCTCAGGTATGGGCATATTCCAGATAGTGTTAGCTACCTTTCTTCCCTTTGCAAAGTTCTAAAAAAACTTTGTGTTATCATCTCCAGCTTGTAGCCAGATTGCCCTGCTCTTAAGTCTCCAGGTTTCCTCTCTTTCCTTCAATATCCTGTCCTTCTATTTCTCAAGCTCAATAAGATGGGATTTTTCATTTGCAGATGAAAATCCCTTATTGTTGTCATCCATAAGAGTGCTCAATTCAAATTCAATCAGAGATAGGGTCTAAACATCCCTCTATTTTTTCTCTTTAGCCCAGGAGATGGATAGATGCTTGAGCTGAGAGAGATTGTGGTAGAAATCCCCAGCCAGAGATCTATGTCTTGAGATGGGATTTTCCTTCCAATAGTCGGTGACCATCTTGATGAATCCCGGATCCTTGATCTGAATTGGATCCTAGAACACTCTCTAAGTTTTCATGAACTCTTAAAATTATGCCAAAGTTTCAAAGTCTTATAAAGATCAAGCTTATCAGAAATATCCTTGCAACATTTGCAATTTGTGATCAGTGTAGAGCAACAAGGACCCTCGGTCAAGAGTGCATGGACCCGAAAATTTATAGAATGTAACGGATATCGCGCAGATTCTGTCAAAGGCGGGGTCCCACAAAAAACCGACAAAATATCGAAAGGGCTTCAAGCGGTAAGCAGTTTCAACCAAGTCCCGCCGATGCCACATAATGGGTGCCACGTGTCCGATGGAAGAGAGAGAAAACCGCTCACATCGGACTGGTAAATGTCATGTTACTTACCCACCCGATATGAATGATGATCGTAGGATCTGGAGACTCAAAATCAACAGCAGAGACACATTCCAATGGATGACTGGATTTGACGAGGTTAACAGGTAGAGTTGTATAGGATTTGAAGTCCGGCGTGGATGATGCGTTGGCAGAAGATTGTGTTCGCGGGCATTCTTGGAGTTAATGAAATAAACGGTCGTTTTGAAAATGTCCAAGAGAACTGACACTCAGTTCGTTATGAAGTAGGTGGCCACCTCCCTGTGAGGCGTTATATAGTGATGATTACATAGAACAGAGGGATTCAAACGGACAGAGGCAAGGGAACCAGAAAGTCGGGAAGTAGAAATGAACAGTCAAAAAGCAGATTGGCTTTAAAAGCCACGAACTGACAGCAAGAGAAGCAAGTAAGTCAGAAGCAAAAAGCTGAGAGCAGAGAGAAGAAGTCGAGCTGACTAGTAGAAGAAAAGGCAACATCAAGCCAAACAGAGCCAGAGAGAGTCAAAGAGTCTATGTATTCCACAGAAGGCTTGAGAGGTTCAAGCGAACTCCTTTGTATATGCCTGTCCGGGAGACATAGCCCAGGAGTGTTGGGTGAACTCCTTATTAAACTTGTTGTGTTTACATGTTTTCCTATTATGTTTTCTATAACTACTTTAGTGCTTGTGTATTTCACAATCTTATCGATCCATTGCATAAAATAACATAGGCATATCCATGCACATGAGTCTGTAATACCTTAATTGTTTGTCTTAGATCAATATCAAATCAAGTGGTATCAGAGCTCTAGGTTACTAAGGTTAGACAAGCTTGTGCTGGATTTTGTTGGATGATAACTAGATCAAAGCTTAAATTAGGAGAAGGAGAGTTGGTTGAAGCTAACCCATAAATTGGAAGAGTCTATCCTAAGAGGAAAATGTCAGAAGAAAGTCCCTTGGAATCAGACTCCCAGTTCATGGATAGTTTCATGACCATGAGAGCCATGGTAGAGGAAATGTATAGAGAATTTAAGAAAGGTAGAGATGAAGATTCATCAAACTCCAAACAAGATAAAGGAGCAGAAGAATCTCTCCTCCATGACCACTCTAAAGGAAAAGGGAAAGAAGAAAAGCTTCCCACACCTCCTAATAGCCCTAAAAATAAAAAGAAAACATCTTTGATTAAATTAGATATTAAATTTGATTTGCTGATATATGATGGAGAGTTGAATACATAGAAAGTAGATAATTGGATTAGATAGATAGATGTATATTGCAGGGTGCAGAGCATTGATTCAGACAAGAGTAAGATTCAGTTGGCCAGCCTATGCCTTGGAGGCACTGCCTTGGTATGGTGTGAAGGCAGGACACAAGCTGACATGAAGAAGCATGGTAAAATTCTTTCTGTCTGGAGTGAATTTTTTTCTGCAATTAAAAAACAATTCTATCCACTAGCTTATATGCAGCAAGCCATGATGAGTTGGCAAACTCTTCAACAATTAAATGGGAAAAGTGTACAAGGCTACACCCAAGAATTTATGAAAAGAGCTTTGATTCTAGGAATTTCTTTAGACTCACCTAAAACTTTGCTAAAGTATATAGGTGGTCTACACATCTATTTAAAGCAAACCATTCTCATGTTTAATCCCACTAGCATAGATGAGGTATCTATTCAGGCTACACATCTAGAGGCTAGAGGTAAGAATGTGAACCTAGAAGTTGGGGGATCATCAAAACCCACTGCAAGAAAGAATAAGGAAAAGAGAAAATAAAATGGAAAGAGAGGAAGACAAATATTGTACAAAGGACCAAATCGTCATGCACTCACTGCAAGAAGGATGGGAATGATGATGAACACTACTAGATTCTACATCCAGAGATGAAACCCAAGAAGTACGATGGAAAAAAGAAGAAGGCTGCTGCAACTATTCAAAAAGATTTGGGGTCAGACTCAGGGGATGAAACAACAATCACAACCACATGTATAAAAGGTAAAAATTCTGAAGCATCTACTAGTAATTCTACACAATCTACTGATAATGAAGAAAATGAGAGGAAAAGACATGAACTTTTTCATATTAGAGTTATTTCCAAGCATCAAAAGATTGATACTTTGTTTGATAGTGGCTCACAAGTAAATTTAATTTCTGAAGCAATTGTAAAGAAGTTGGGATTACTAACCACACCTCACAAGAAGCCATATCCATTAGGTTGGTTATGTGATAAAGCAAAGCTACAAGTGCCTATACAATGTAAACTTAGGTTTCCTTTTGGGTCAGCATTTGTAGATGAGGTTGAGTTAGATATTGTTCCCTTGGACATATGTGGAATTGTTTTAGGAAGTCCTTACTTGTATGATAGAAAAGCTATTTTCTATAGAGCTGAAAACAAGTATCAACTCATTAAATATGGAATTGGATATATTGTAAGGGCTCATAAGCTCAAGAATAATTATACTCTCATAAACTCAGGGGAGATGAAAAGAATTGTAAATTCATGCAAACAATTTTTACTGATGGTTGTAAAGGAAAAGAAACCTGATAAAACCAATGTATTTGAGGGTTGTAATGCTAAACAGCAAGCTGATTTAGAAAAAGTTGTTTTAGAATATGATATACTATTTCAAGAACCTAAAGGTCTGCCACCCAAAAAGGAAATAGTACATGATATTAATTTGCAACAAGATGCTCCATTTCCTAACATCGGAATGTATAGGTTGTCCGCTTTAGAGAATGTAGAAATCAAGAAGCAGGTATAGGAGCTACTCGAGAAAGGGTTCATAAGACCTAGCACATCGCCATGTGGGTCTCCAATTGTCTTGGTGAGAAAGAAAGATGGCTCATGGAGAATGTGCATTGATTACCGAGCACTGAATAAGATAACGATAAAAAATCATTATCCCCTTCCTCGCATAGATGATCTACTAGATCAATTGAAAGAAGTTGTTTATTTTTCCAAGTTGGACTTGCATAGTGGCTACCATCAGGTCAGAGTTGCAGAGCAAGATGCATGGAAGACTTCTTTAAAAAAAAAGCAGGGATTGTATGAGTGGTTGGTTATGCCTTTTGTCTTAACTAATGCTCCTGCTACTTTCATGAGAGTAATGAATGATGTACTCAGACCTTTTATTGATGATTTTGTAGATGACATTCTTATATTTAGTAAAACATGGGAAGAACATTTGAAGCATGTAAAGCAGACTAAAGATGTTTTGAAAAAAGAAAATCTTTATGTTAAGCTCTCAAATTGTGAATTTGGCAAAACATATTTGAATTATTTGGGTCATATTGTAGGGGGTGGTGAATTGAAGATAAATCCCTCTAAGGTTGCAGTCATTGTAAACTGGCCTAAACCCAAATCTGCTACAGAAGTTAGAAGCTTCCTAGGAGCAGCACAATATTGGAGAAAGTTTATTTCTAACTTTTCCTTGATTGCAGCTCCCTTACGTGCTTTAACAGGATTGAACAAGGTGTTTCAGTGGGGAGGAAAACAACAGAAAGCCTTCGACACCTTGAAAGAAAAGATTAGTACAACACCAGTACTAGCACTGCCCGATCTTCAAAGACCATTTGAGATTGAAACGGATGCCAGTGACTATGCCATGGCAGCAATGTTGATGCAGCATGGTAAACCCATATGTTATCATTCTGAGACATTTAATTTTGCAGTAGTTAATTATCCCACATATGATAAAGAATTGTATGCATTAGCATAGACTGTGAAAAAGTGGAAACATTACCTAATGGGCAAAGAGACAGTTATACATATTGATCATCAACCACTTCAATATTTACACTCACAAACTAAGTTGCAGCAATCAAGACACTATAGGTGGATGGGTTTTCTACAACAGTTTCATCTTGTCATCAGATATAAAAAGGGAATACACAATAACTTTGTAGATATGTTGTCCAGACCAATCATAAATGCATCTACTATACTTAAGCATAATTCAATATTGCATGAAAGTTGCATTGAAAAGTATGCTCAAGATATAGATTTTAAGGATGTATATGCAACTTTAAGTCATGGAAAACAAGTAGAAGAATTAGATTATCATGTTAAGGACCAACTCTTGTATCATTTTGGAAAGTTATGCATTCCAGAAACTAAAAGAGTAAAGATAATTCGAGAAGCGCACACTTCTCTAATATCAGGTCACTTTGGTATAAGTAAAACAATTGCACAGCCGCAAAGATTTTGTTATTGGCCAAAAATGAATGAAACAATTTCTAGATATTTAAGAGGGTGTACCATTATCATTTTGGAAAGTTATGCATTCCACAAACTGAAAGAGTAAAGATAATTCGAGAAGCGCACACTTCTCTAATATCGGGTCACTTTGGTATAAGTAAAACAATTGCACAACCGCAAAGATTTTGTTATTGGCCAAAAATGAATGAAACAATTTCTATATATGTAAGAGGGTGTACCATGTGTGCTAAAAGCAAGCCCAACAATAGAAAACTAGGTTTGTACACTCCACTACCAGTTCCTTCTCATCCTTGGGAAAGTGTTTCCATGGACTTCGTTGGGGGACTGCCTAAATCTAGAAAATGTCATGACTATTTATATGTTATTGTGGATAGGTTCAGCAAAATGTGTATTTTAATACCCTATAACAAACAGATTACAGCTAAATAAACTGCAAAGTAGTTCTTTCAGCATGTATGGGTTCATTTTGGATTACCCACTTCCATTATATCTTATCAAGACTCCCGATTTGTTGGGAAATTTTGGTCAAGTCTATGGGAATTGATGGACACCAGACTAAAGAAGAGCACAACTTTTCATTCGTAAACAGACGACCAAACAGAAGTGGTCAACAGGACAGTGATCTAGTTGCTCAGAGGCTATTGCAACAAGCATCCCAAGCTTTGGGATGAACATTTGTGTTATGTGCAGCATGCTTACAACCGAGCTAAACATTCTTCTACACAGAGATCTCCTTTTGAGACCTGTTTTGGTTTCACACCAAGGTCTCCCTTGGATTTTGTCTTTGGTAAAGACATAGTGGTTGATGGACACAGTGATGTGGACAAGGCAACCAAGTTCATTGAACAAATCCAAGAGATTCACCAGGCAGTACAAGAACAGCTGGAAAAGAGCCAAGCCAAGTACAAGGCAAGGCATGATAAGCATTGGATTGAGCATAGTTTCCAAGTTGGTGATCAAGTCTGGCTGTATATCAGAAAAGACAAAATGCAAGGTGAAGGTAAGAATTTGAAGCCAATAAGGTATGGACCTTTCAAAATACTTGAGAAAATTGGTGAGAATGCTTTTCGCCTTGATTTTCCAGCTTACATGCACATCTATTCAGTTGTTAATGCATAAAGCTTGAGACTATTTGAACCTTCATGGATTGAAGATCCCGAAAAGCAGAGTCAATTGCCTTTTATTGATGATCTATTGCCTGAATATCTCAATGAATTGCAGGAAGATACAGTTCTGGGTAGGAAGGTAAGAACAACGCGTAGAGGGGATGTTGAGTACCTCAGGATTGGGCTCAAAGGTTCAAAACCAAGTAGTGCAAGATGGATAGAAATTAGGCAAGCGAGGAACTTATACCCTCACTTGATTGATGCTTAAAAACCAACTTTTGGTGGTCTAAAGGCTTTTTCAGTGGGAAGGCCGTGATCTGAATTGGATCCTAGAACACTCTCTAAGTTTTCATGAACTCTTAAAATTATGCCAAAGTTTCAAAGTCTTATAAAGATCAAGATTATCAGAGATATCCTTGCAACAGTTGCAATTTGTGATCAGCACAGAGTAACGATGACCCTCAGTCAAGCATGCAGACCATCGGCCCACGGTAACATGCACTGTCACGAATTAGCAAAACGGGAGGCCTTTTCGAGAAACGAGGGTGGTTTCTGATATGCAATTAGCACAAGTTTCTAATCACATATCGCCGGGAAAACCCCTCAAAGAAGGAAAAGCCCCGAGCGCCTGGACCCAAAAAGTTATAAAATGTAACGGATATCACGCCGATTCTGCCAGAGGCGGGGTCCCACAAAAAACCAGCAGGATATCGGAAGGGCATCGAGCGATAAGCAGTTTCAACCGAGTCCCGCCCGATGCCACACAATGGGTGCCATGCATCCAATGGAAGACAGAGAAAACCACTCACATCGGACGGGTAAACGTCATGTTACTTACCCGCCCAATATGAATGATGACCGTAGGATATGGAGACTCCATATCAACGATGGAGACGCGTTTCGATGGATGACCAGATTTGACGAGGTTAACAGGCAAAGTTGTACAGGATTTGAAGTCCAACATGGATGATGCATTGGCAGAAGATCATGTTCGTGGGCATTCTTGGAGTTAACGGACTAAACGGTTGTTTTGAAAATGTCCAAGAGAACTGACACTCAGTTCGTTATCAAGTAGGTGGCCACCTCCCTGTGAGGCGTTATACAGTGATGATTACACAGAACAGAGGGATTCAAACAAATAAAGGCAAGGGAACTAGAAATCTGGGAAGCAGAAGCGAACAATTAGAAAGCAGATTGGCTTTAAAATCCACGAACTGATAGCAAGAGAGGCAAGTAAGTTAGAAGCGGAAATCTGAGAGCATAGAGAAGAAGTTGAGCTGACTAGCAAAAGCAAAGGTAGCATCGAGCCAGACAGAGCTGGAGAGAGTCAGAGAGTCTGTGTACTTTAGAGAAGGCTTGAGAGGTTCAAGCGAACTCCTCTGTATATGCCTGTTATGTATGAGTCTCAGATTGGGCTCATACTACCGTGACCAATAGAGGTCGTGTTTTAGTAGGGAGAGTTTGTGTACTCTAAAGACTTGGGGGATCCAAGTACAGTTCTACTGATTTGTATCTGCTGTGTGAGACTCAAACTGAGCTCACTATTGTAAGAACTTTGCTTATGAAAACATAATAGAGAGGCCACCACTGAAGGCTGGACGGACCGGGAGACGTTGCCCAGGAGTGTTGGGTGAACTCCTTATTAACCTTGTTGTGTTTACATGTTTGCTTGTTATGTTTTCTCTAACTGCTTCAGTGCTTGTGTATTTCACAATCTTATCGATTCGTTGCATAAAATAACATAGGCACATCCATGCACATGAGTCTGTAATACCTTTTGTCTTAGATCAATATCAGATCAATCCTGTAGCCAGACATGATTGAATTTTTAGGGGGGTTTAGGTTTTGATTCGGGACCAAGGATCTCCAAATATATAAGGGAATGGTCAGATATGCCCCCATAACCCACCCATTGTCTATATCTATTCAGATGATGCAACAAGGGCACCTTAATCAGGAATCGATCGAGCCTCTTAGCCAGAGTTGCATCCCCTACCCTTCTATTTCTCCAAGTGGGCAGGGGCTTTATCATGGGGACATCCGTAAGGTTATGTTGCTCCAAAGAATTCATAAAGTACCCAGATAGAGGATCTACTTGTGCTTGGGATCCCCATGATTCCCCAAATCCTATGGAGAAATTAAGATCACCCCCAATGACCAGATGATCGGGTGAAGTAATCTCTAGATTGAGAAATCACTGCCAAAAATCCTCTCATCGATGACAAGGTCCATATACATTAATAACCCGAATATTCATACCAAGATCGACCGAGAAAAAATCCATACCTAAAAACCCTAATCCTTCCAAGATGATGTAACCTTGATGGTGCGAGGGTTGTATCCAATGGCTAGTCCCCTTGATTGTCCTGAAGCATCAAGGGAGTAAAAAAGCCAACCGGGATTTAAGGATGATAATGTTCTGTTGATGAGGCTAGCATCCCCTAGGGTTTCTTGCAACATAATGATATCCACAGGCTCGGCTTAAAATAACCTATGTAGGGCTAGTTTTTTGGAGGCACTAGCCATATCTCTGCAGAAAGGAGGCTTTCAAATATTATAAAAATCTGCTAACTTCCACATAAGCAAATCATGACTATAAAGAATTTTTACAACACATTCCAAAAAAAATCAGCGATGGAGAAAACAATGATCTCGCCAAAGAAGTAGAAGAAAAGGAAATTCTCTTAGTTGTATGGGACTTACATCCGGATAAGGCACCAAACCCAGATGGATTTCCTATCTCTTTCTATAGAAATAATTGGAATATCATTAAAAAATACCTGATTAGAATGATCAGAAATGTTTTTGGAAAACACAAGGTAGGAGGATTCACAAACTCCTCTTTTCTTGCTCCGGTTCCAAAAGAGCCAAATGCATCTACTTTCAGCAAGTTCAGGCCTCTATCTTTGTGTAACTCCTCTTATAAAATCATTACAAAGATATTGGCTAACAGAATAAAATCAATTCTTCCAGATATAATCTCATAAATTCAAGGTGGATATTTTCCAAGTCAACGAATTATTGATAATAACCTAATAGTCCAAGAAGCATTGCACACTAGTCTCCTGAAGAAGGAAAAATGAATGATTGTTAAGTTGGATATGGAAAATGCTTTCAATAGGGTCAACCTTTCTTTCCTCTTCGATGTCCTTCAAAATTTTGGATTCTCTAAAAAGGCAATAGACATAATAAAAGCTTTTATTGTTGGTCCTTGGATAGTTCCCTTAGTCAATCGAAGACCAAGTGACTTTTTCCAAAGCTCTAGGGGGCTTAGACAAGGTTGCCCCCTCACTCCTTTTCTATATATCATCATGGTTTATTCATTGAGTCAAAATCTTGAGAAATGTAGACGATATCGGTCTCTTACTGGTCTCACAATCTCCCCTAAAGTAAAAGGTATCAACCATTTTCTTTTCACAGATGACACTCTAGTGATGGGAAGGGCCTCATGCATCATAGCAACAAGAATAAAAAAAGTTCTCAATAGATTTATGGAAGCCTCGGGAGGTCTTCTAAATAACAAAAATTGCAGAATTTATGGGTGGAATACCTCTCTTCGATCTCTTCAAAAAATATCTCAAATTCTGGAAATTCCTTTTCAAGAAAAATGGAGTCACTTCCATTACCTTGGTCTCCCAATTTCCAAAGAAAACCTAAAGGCAAAGATATGGAACAAATACATAGAGAAAATGAAAAAAAATGTGCAGAATTGGGGCATGAACTGGCTTAACTTGGTGGGAAGGGTGATTTTAATCAAGTCATTGCTCACAGCTCTACCAATATATCAGTTTGCAACAATATTAGCACATGCAAGCATTCATAAACAAATAGAGTTGGTTATCAGGGGGTTCCTATGGCAAGGAGGCAAAGTTGAAACACAAAAGTTTAGTCTAGTGAAATGGGATCAAGTAACACAACCATACGAGAAAGGAGGATTGGCCATAAGACTCCCATGGATCCTAAACTTGGTACTTGGAGCAAAAATAACATGGAGGTTCATCATTGGAGGTAACAGCTAGTGGAAGAAAATATTGGAAGCAAAATACATGAACAATAACAGAATTCTACTGCTTGAAAAAGGATTCCCAATAAGGCCTTTCTCTCAGATCTGGAATCTGATTAGAAAACCCCTCCCTTTCATCAAAGAAAATTCCTCCAAGACCCTTGGGAATGGAAAAAGAAATAAAATTTGGGAGGATAGTATAATGGGAATCCCTCCCATAGCCTATCAAGAAAATCTTCATGACTTGAGAAGGTGGATGAAAGGAAAAGGAATCAGCACCCTTGAAGACATCACTCATTGGATAGATGGGGAGTGGGATTAATGGAGGATAGACAACCTTCCCCATCACCTCATTTCTCAATGGAAGTCCTTACTAATTCTTCTCAATGGAGCATCTCCTCTAAGTCATGACATTAAAGACTCTTTCAAATGGAATCCAGATGATGGAGATTATATAGTCAAATCTGCTTATGCTACTATTCAATCACAACAAGAAAATCAAGATTGGGACTATTGGAGGAATGCATGGAAAATTGAACGCCTGCCAAAAGTCAAAGTGTTCATATGGACTCTCCTCAAAGGAAAAATTCTAACAGCTGACAACCTCAAGAAGAAAGGATATGCAAGACCTTCTCATTGTGCTACCTGCCAAGAAAGTGAAGAAATTATACAGAACCTCTTTCTGGAGTGTGCTTTTGCAAAAGAATGTTGGCAATTGTTAGCTAGTCCCCTGGAGGTCAGAACTCAGCTAACTCTGCCTTTTAATGAATTTTTCTCAACATGGATAAAAAATTACCCATATACTCTTAAAAATAAGGAAACTATAAACAAATATTGGAATAGCTTGCCCATATTCATGTGTTGGCAAATATGGTTGGCTAAAAACCAGAGTATATTCAAATAATGACCTCCAAGTATTATTATAGTTTTGGCAAGAACATGGAGTTTGGTAGCATAGTTTATTACATCCAAAGGAGCAAAAACAATAGAAACCAATCATATTCAACAAGAGGAAAGAATTTGGATTGAGTTTGCGCTGAGAAAGAAAAAAATATTAAACATCGGCAAACCGACTTACAACACTTAGAACTAGAAGATCAAATTAAAAAAATAGGAATTTAAATTATGGACAGAAAACCTAAAAAATCCATGTCCACTGTTTGATGGGGCTTCCAAGGCAAACCCGGGAAAAGCCGGAGTTGGAGGATTCCTTTTTGATCCAGGTGGAAGAAATTCAATCACATACGAATGGGGATTAGGGGAAATCTCTAATAACTGAGCAAAAGCCTATGGTCTTCTATCAGGAACAACGATTCTAAGACAACGAAGCATGTAGAATCTAGTAATCACGGGAGATTCAGCCATTATTATTCAAGAAATGGTGGAGAGGGGAAATCCCAAGAATAAGGCTATGAGCCAAATAATTAAAAGGATAAAAAAAATCTTAAGTATTTGGGAAATGTCACATTTTATCATATCCTAAGAAAAAACAATGGAATTGTAGATAAGAAAGCAAATCTGGCAATCCTTTGTCCTTCAGGAGGATCTCGAATTAACAATGAGACTACACAAAGATCAATACCATAGGAGCACAAATTGCCAAATGCAGTGAATGGAATGTTGGTCAAGTGCAACAAGGTAGGTAAAAGTCATATCAAATCAAAAAGCAAGAAATTTGAATCTCAGGAAAATCTTCATTGACAAACAGAATAGTCAGTCTTCACATCCTGAGCAAAATAAAGTTGCATATGCTTCTCATGATCTGCTGAATATCATCATTATGTAGTGGCCTCCCGCACTGCTATATAACTATCTCTTCCCTTTGATTTTTCTCAATGAATAATTATGTAATTCCTACAGAGTATTGTTTCATTCCTCCTCTGATGTTGAGTCTATCTCCCTGTCGTTTGCTATACCTGCCCTCCAATCTCCTCACATCTGCCTCTCTAGAAGCAATCAAAGCAGATCCAGATCCTTTATCGAAGTGTTCTCTATCATTTCGAACCCCTGCTCAGTCTTCATTGCGCTCCATTCCCCCATCCCTCTCTTGTTGTTCTTCCCGCTTCAGAGTAATCCCCTATGCAGATCTTCGTCTCTTCCTTTCCTTCTAAGGAGTGAAGACTAATTTATGTATGTATCTACTCCTTCCTTTCGCAGTTGACAGTGATTGAAAGTTTACTCTTTGCTTGTAACCGCTCCTTGTTACCACTTTTGTTTGTCTCTGTTATACTTCCTTGGAGTGTTAGCTCTCAATTCTTATTCAGTATGGAGTGGAATCCACTAGACAATGCTTCGCAGAATGAGAAATGTGTAGTATGCAGAGAAAATAAATTCATGATAGATCACATAAGAGAGTCTATCAAGGATTTCAAATTTGATTCCAAGGCAGAGAAATCCTTTCTCAAGAGACAGTTTAATGAGCAGAGAAAAGATATAGCATCTCTCAAACACAAGTGTAAGCACATGGAAGAAACAGTCAACTATCTGAAGGGACTGATCATTAATCAGACTGGAAAAAACTACAACTACCAAAGCAGCAAGAATCGCCCTCATTCACTGCAGGAGCCATCAGTCAACAAATATTAGAAGATTTAAGTTCAATCCTCTCTATATCTCTATGTTCCTGTCTCTAAGAGTTTATTATGCTCTGTAAATGTAAATTCTTGTTGAATCAGTTTGTCCGAATATATAAGGAAAACGCTATAGTAAATATTAGAATCAATGGAGGTGAGGCATGGAATTTAGGGACTGTTTGCCCTCTTTTTTCTTCCTGGTTGCCTACCTCCAGTCTGCTTGATGTAATGGGAGCAGGTTTCCCTTTTTTTCTTTTTGGAATAGAAAAACCAGTAACCGTCTTTGTTAAAAAAAGGAATTTGAGGTCTTAATAAAAAACATAAGTGTTAAAGAGTTTTTATCCTTTACAACCAAGATATAAGGTAGTTTTTCTAAAATTAGATATACTTGAAAATTCCTAAGAAATTGGCGGGTGTTACATCAAATTTTTTAAATTTATTAAAAGTCAAAGCAACCTAACACACTCTAGTTGTTGATAAACCTTCATGCTAAGCATATTCCCTTGAGAATCAATCTAAGTCCTCAATTAAAAAATAAATAAATAAAATCAACAGATTCTCATCTACCTTAAAGTTGAAATAAGAAACTTTCGACTAAAAAATTATTGTAATTTAATAATTAATCTATATAAAATTTAAATTTAAATTTAAATATTTTCTGATTAAAAAAAATTATTATAATTTAATAATTAATTAATATAAAAATAATTATTTATCATTATAATTTATCAATATAAACTAATTCGCTATTATTATTTATAAAATTCAGATTTAAATGTTTTCTGATTAAAAAAATTATTATAATTTAATAATTAATTAATATAAAAATAATTATTTATCATTATAATTTATTAATATAAACTAATTCGCTATTATTAATATTTATTAAATATTATCTTATTCATAATTTACGTAAATTTATTCACTATTATTATTTAAATAAGCTACATCACTTTAACTGTTACGACTTGACTTATAAGAAATTAGAACATTAAATATTCATAATTTACTTAAATTTATTCACTAAATAAGTCTAAGAAATTTGAACATTAAATGTTCATAATTTACGTAAATTTATTCACCATTATTATTTAAGCAAACTACATCACTTAAAATATAGAAAAAATAATCTAAATAATCATAAATAAATAAAAATAAAAACTAATATTTTTATAATTATTAATAAAATTATATATTTTATAATAGTATTTAATTTTAAATTTGTAGGCAGAATTATTATTTTAAATTTTAATTTTTCACCTTATATTTATTTTTATACCTAATTCATCCCTTTATTTTTATTTTTTAAGTTTCTAGATTTTGGGTGCCCAGGGTTTCTTGATGGCGATGAATCCATTTCTGCCATAAAAAAATGATTTAAGCACTATCACATTCGGATTTCTTAAGGAATTTAGTCGTGGAAATTGTGGTCTCTTTAGACAACACCCATTAAATCATGTAATATGGTAAAAATGTACTATTGTCATGTAAAGATGTTATTAGGTAATGTACCCATCTTAAATTTATAAAAGTTATTGAATTGAGGCTTCTGTGATCCAAAAATCTCTCATAAACTTTATAAAAGTTGTTTAAATTGTTTTTTTAATTATATTGATAAGTTTATTTATTTTGAAATAGGGTTTTTCAAACTTTAATTTAATTATTAATAAATAATAGATGGATGATAAGGATTTAATCTTTTGGAAATATCAATGAAATATTTTTAGTAGTTAAGATAAAGGGTTGAAATTTATCCCAAAAGGTAGTTATGCATTTTTTCTTTTTAATTTAATTAAAACCAGTCTAGATCCATATTAAATCTCAATCTACCAAGCATCAAGAGGGATCAAGTTTGGAGTTAATAAGGATCTACCAAGCATCAAGAGAGATCAAATTTGGAGTTAATAAGGATCTACCAAGCATCAAGAGGGATCAAGGTTGGAGTTAATAAGGATCTACCAAGCATCAAGAGGGATCAAATCTAGAGTTAATAAGGATCTACCAAGCATCAAGAGGGATCAAGTTTGGAGTTAATAAGCATCTACCAAGCATCAAGAGGGATCAAGTTTGGAGTTAATAAGGATCTAAACTCACTTAGCCATTCTCATACTCAAACATAACCTCTCCATACTACGACCTCAGTCATCCTTACCCTTAGAAGTGGCACTCTCATATTACATAATGAATTTCATGAAGCCTATAAATAGGATTCATCATAACAAATACCAAGGCAAATACCATGGGCTTGTAAACCACCATCGGTAAACCCATCAAATGACTAACTCAAGCTTATTGATGAGCGCCAGTATTGCAGCAAGAATGTTGCAACTCCTAGGCTACCAGCTTTACTTTGTCAACCTGGGGTTCATACAAACTTGGAGGTGACAGTGTTGTATACACAAGTAAAAGTGATGGTTCTGCCTTTTGTCACGATTCAGTTGGCGAGAGACCACTGGGGTTTTCAAGCCAGACTTCTATGGAGTCAGAAGAAGCTTGGTTTCTTGATGGAAGAAAGGGAAATCTACTCTAAGGGAGAGCTACTCTATTGCAATAATGGAAAAGACCGAAATTCAATGCTAAATCACACCATTTCCTAATTAACTACCAAGAAACTATGCTTTGAAATAATGCTAAATTAACATGAACCAAATGCTACTATCTAAGCATGGAAGTAAGAAGCATCAAACATCACTAATGTGCAAGTAAAGGGGCTTAAATAAATCTGTTTTTGTCTTTTTGTCTTTTCATGCAAAATCAAGTATGCAAACTAATTTCTTCTGGTGATGTGGCAGGTGAATTAAGGATGTTGGATGGTGGATGGAAGGGTTAGGAGATGGTTGGATGGTGTGGGAGACCCTTGGTAGGATTTTGGTGACTTCCTAGAGGTTTCCCCTCAATTCGGCCTCAAAACAGGCCATTTCAAGAAAACCTATAGGATGTACTAGAAACCTACATGATTCCCTGTAAACCTACTGGATACAGTCGAGAGAAAAATGGAAGGTGTTGGAGGTGATGGAAGGCTTAGGGAAGGTGGTAGATGGGTGGAATGAGGTGATAAAAGGTCTAGGATCACTCAGAAGTCAACAAGAAAGAGAGAGGATGGTTGGATTTGTTCAATGTGCTTGGAAGAATTTCTATGTAAAATGATGAAAACTAGTGAAGGCAATGGTGAAAACGAGGAATGACTATGGTGGATGAAGTGGAAGGTAGTTGTTGGCTATGAAGTCTTTGTCTACTCCTGAAGCACCTGCTCTGCATAAAACATGTATAATTCCCAAAAAGCTATGTAAACCAAAAGCATTCCCATAAGCTAGAAAAGTAGAATTAATGAACTAACTGCCTACATTATGCATGAGGAAAGCTGTTGAAGGGAATGAAAGCATGGATGATATCTACTGCAAGAGTGAAGATAGAAGAGATGGCAATGAAATACTACTTTGTAAAACTCATGAAATGCTAACTTAAATACAGTAAACTCTAAATTTTATGCAAGAAATAGAAATCTGTGTTTTTGGGGCTGCATAAAGGTCCCTTACTCAAATCATGATCCCAAAGAGAGGAAATGAGGCCAAGACACCCACTGACAACCTTGTAGTATTCCTTTTATCCTTGCTAACCTGCTACTGCAGTAAGGCACAAATGGAAGCAAACTAATAAACAACCAATTCAATCTACACTACTTGCAATGAAAACACATCTAAAGGCAAATTAACAATGAAGCTATGAGACTAATCTAAACATACAGATACAAGAAAGAGGAGCCTTGGCTGCTATGGTTGGGCCCTAACCCAAGAGAATCCGCCCTATGAGTTAACTCAGTGCTGGCTCAAAACAAAACTCATTCTTATTACCAAAATAGAAAATTACATCAATAAAACTTTCATAAGTCTGGAGCTTGAAGCTAGCTTAGAGGTTTTCAACAAAAAATTGAATCCTAATGAGTCTCTAGGCCTCTCTACTTATACAACTAAAGTACCCAACGACTTCCTTAAAATTAGGGAGGCTCCGCTCCCAAACTCGAGATAAACTAGCTCTTTGTCTCTCACTTGCTCGATTGCCTTCTAATCTATATGGCTTGGTTGCTTGCACTTCGAGCTGGTGTGATGGATGGAGGAATATTGGAATGGGGGAGAAGTAAATGAGTAGGATTTACCTCCTACAATCCCTCTCCCTTGTCCCATTCGAGTTTTAACCTTAGTATTTGTAATAATTCCTTGATTTTCTCCTTCAATCTCGCATTCAATGCATATTAGTCCACTAGGCATAGTATCCAACTCTAACTCATCTCATAAACAAAATATAATAAAAAATATGTAATAAGTTGTGAGAAAAGTTGGTTTGACTAAGCTAGGAGGTGAATTAAGGCCCATATAATTACCCAATGATGAGGCTCATCATCACCCCCCTACTGAAAGTGTTGGTCATCCTCTGAGCAACTCAATCAATATCCATATCCTTCATAGCTCTAGTGGCCTCATTGACATCCCATGCCTCTGTTGTGGTTTCCTCTTCTTGTTCATAGAAGCCTGCTTTCCTTTCTACCTCCTCCCACTACCTCTTTTCTTCTTCTTCCTTCCTTCCTTCTAGCATTCCTAAGAGTAGTGGTGGATTGAGTTTCAGGCCAATCCAATTGAATTTTATCCTTTGCATAGATTTCTTGTACATGGGTGTCCTGTTTAGTGCTTCTCTCAATATTTGATGATTTGAAATGATTATAAGTTAAAACTAATGTAGAATTGATTATGCCATTAATGAATTGAATGTTACTGAAAATGCAGAAGATCGTGAGAACTGCTCGAGAAGAAGACTTTAAGATAGTTGATAAACCATAAATAAGATGCAGAACAGTAATGAAAATAGCAAATACACATCTATTCGAGACAGCAAGATTGATTACGGAGTTTGTCCCTGATGGACTACGTCTCCGGGTCCACTTTCAAGACGGGTGACCTCTTTATTAGGATTGAAACAAAAGAGGTCGATTACACAGATATTTGACCAAAATGAATGTGCACATAGGCACTTCTAGTCACTGTCAAAGGATAGCTCTCTAAACCAGCTTTCCAACTCCTGTCACAGTTCCCAATTCTGACTCTGTATGTTCCTGTTACATTGAAAACAAAAACAGCCTCTAACCTCCAGAATTTGCATACAAAAACCCAAAACTACCAATGTCCACTTCAATGTGTAAAACAACCTCTTATAGCCCTGCAAATACATTCAAACTCCTTCTTCCCAATTTTAGGAATAAATGGGTTGATTTTTGGGTTTAAGAGGTCTCGGTCTTGTTATGATCTGCCACCTAGGGATAAGGTTGCTTGGTGGTTGAATTAGTTTTCACCAAAAGCTGCAACAAAAAAACCAAATTAAACTTTATAACAACCACAATCCGCTGGCAATCAGGTTGACTACACAGAGGTTGGATGGATCATGTGAATGGTGCGGTCATGCAGCTTAGGCCTCATTGTCCCGACTAATAGTTAACCACTTGCCATGTGAATGAAACTTCTCCCGGCAGTTTTGGACTGGGGCTACGGTTAACTTTGGCGGTTCCGATTATGAACTATTCACATCTTTTGAACCATTCCCCGCACAGTTACAGTTACGGTTTCCCATTCTGCGACAGTGAATTGTTAACCCCAACGGATAACATCTGACTCCGTTCACACGTCAACCACTCGTGTGATCTTCTCCCACTGCGGTTAAGACTGATATATGCATTGGATTATTTTATAATGTTTATAATGTGGCCGAGAGTTAATACAAAGTGTTATGTATTGGTTTAATACATAGACTTTAATGTGTTTTACGTATTTTTTTTTGGAATTGTATTAATACATAGATTTGTAATGTAACATAGGTATAGGACTTAGGTAATATATATTTGATACATGGTTTCTGATAGGCGTAGGACTTATGTGTGGTATAGACGTAGGTTTGATGTATTAGGTCTTAGGTTAATGTGTTAGGTCTTAGGTCCTTAAACATAGGTTCTAGGGTTTAGGTTTTAGGATCCAACGTAGGTGTATTATAATGTTGTAAAACCAGAACCATCACCATGTTAGAAGAACCTGAAGAAGGTTGTGACGACCATGAAGACCACATCAACCACTTACATCAAATTGTCACAAAGTGACATTTGTGACAAACATCATATGACAACGAACCCATATCAAACCCCTGCAACGGACGACACACCCATGTCGATGATCAACCCTGGCGGAACTGACGATGAAAACTTGTCGACAACCAGGTATAACACCATATCAACTTAACACCATGAAAAACCATAGACATCACCTGAACAACCTGATCCATAAACAATACTATCGAAACTAAACGACACCGAACTGAATTGCTGACGACGACACTGAACATTGACGATGAACCTATGCAACTGATATGACAAGATCCTCCTGGATCAATCCTCTCCATTTGAAATTTTTTGGACCACAAAAGTTTGACTAAACAAATAGTCGATGAGGGTAGAGCTCCCTCACTTTCCACCTTTCCCTGAAGACGTACCAATACATTCGATCAACCACCTATAAGTAATGACCCTAATGATGTTGACTATGGAACATTTTGAATTGGTGACCTGTTCCCTCCATCTACAATATGTACAACTTGTGACGATGGTCAAACAACCTGTTATGAACATGGCAATTGATTTCTTTCCATGAAATACCATGAGTTAGTGATTCATAATCATCTTTGAAAACAGTCTCTACAGGATATTGTTCAATACCATTGACATGTATTAACAATCTATTTTGTGGAATGATAGAGACAATCAAAGACACTTTTGACATCAAACCAGCTACTTGACTTGACATACTTTCCTGATTCCTAATTACTAAGTGAACTTGTTGCAATGAACCCATCAAACTGTTATATGGAAACTACTGCAACTTAGTTTGATTCTGAAAGTATTGAATTAGATATTGATTTGTTTGAATCACTTTTTCCTTATTCATTTAATGATGTTTCCATTGATTAGCACTTTCCCTAATGCATTAGTTTCCATTAGATACTTTGACACTACTTTATAAAAAGCTTTGATATGAAAACAAATAGGTTTCCTCTCCACTTGAAAAGAGGCTTCCCAACTGTTTGAAACATGAAATTGTGAGACAATACAAGAGAAATGTAACACTGAATTTTCCCAATATTGACCTGCATCCCTGTGACTATTAACTTCCAAACTTGGACTGAATTGATTCATTCTGACATTAGGAAGAGGAGCTTTAGGCATCAATTGTAATTCATGTTGTATTCCCTGCTTATGAATAAGATGTTTGGTTTCTTTAGATAGAACTAGAAAAGTTTCTACCTCGTGTATCAAACTATCTTTAAGTTGAGTCTCATAATTTGAACAAACATCATGTCGATTCTTATGTTCTTCCTTTACACACATGATTACAAATCTTTTATTTGAACTTATTAATCGCTTCATCTGATTAGCAACAATATTCAAGTGATTTTTGTTTTGATGTGCCCTGAAAATAAATTCAACCCTATATTTCTTAAGGTGATATTTATGCTCTCTCCTGTAAAATACTGCATCACGATCATAAAGATAAGGGCTTCCTAAGACAACTCCACACATGTCTTCTGGAACCACATCTAATTCCACTTCATCAGTGTAATTAGTTGTAATGGCAAATCTTAATCGACACTATTTGGTGGCTTTTATCTGAGTTGATTTATTTAGCCATCCTAATGGGTAAGGTCTTGGATGATTCCTTGTTTCCAAACCCAAAATATTAACTAAATATTCAGATATTAAATTTGCCTATGATCCACTGTCAAACATTGTATATATCTTTGTATGCTTAGAAGTTATCCTTATGTTAAATAATTCAACTCTTTTATCCTCATTTGAAGGATTTATGTTTGATGAAGATGTAATAGTTTTCGAACTTGAACCAGTGTCAGAAGTTTTACCTGTCATAACCATAACAATTATCCTCCTTTCATCACCTGAATCTGAACCTAGATCTTGCTGGACTGCTACAATTGCCTTCTTTTCATCCTTCTCCTTAAGGAACTTTTTGGGCTTAAGTTCTGGATGAAGTTTCCAACACTTAGATTCATCATGACTGATTCTCTGGCAATGAGAACAAGTAGGTCTTTCCTTCTGAGCTATCACTGATTTCTTTCTCTTCAAATTATTCTTCCCTTTAGTATCATTGGAATATTTGATTTCCAACTCTTTAGATGTTTGCGATGAAAACTTGAATGGTCTGCCACCTGATTCAATATGTATGGCTTGAACACACACTTCATCAAAATCATCAGGATTAAACATCAATAATGTATGTTGCAAATATGAATGTAAACTGCCAATGTATTTTAATAAAGTTTCACGTGTATCCAATGAAATACCAAGCACCAATGCTTTCTTTTTGAACTCCTGAGTAAACTCCTAAACACTCTGCCCTTTACCTTGCCTCAAATGCTACTAATCAATAATAGCTTGTTGCATGTATCCTAAAGGATAGAATTGTTTCCTAAGAGCTTTTAAAAACTTAGACCATGAAGAGATGACTTTTCCTTTTCACTTTACATCTATTTGAGTTTTACTTTCCCACTAGATTAAAGTTGTTCCCCCCATTCTAAGTGTATCTAACTGAATTTTCGTTTCACCTTCAGAAATGTTCTGAATACGACAATACACTTCTAACTGATTAATCCAGTTATATAACTTTTCAGGATTCATTTCACCATCATAAATAAGTAATTCAAATTTTACATCAGGTTTCAAAAGTGATGTTTCAGATTCTACACTGGAAGAAGAAGAAGAGGATGATGGAGATGATGTAGGTGAAGGTGGTTTATCAGCCCTGCCTTTACCTTTGTACTTCTTCGATGTCTTTGAAGAAGAGGTTGCATCTCTTTCCTTCTTATCTTCATACAGTTCTCCCAACATCTGTTGCATAGTCAAGAATGCTTGCTGAAATTGTTCATCACTCATCTTAGTTTCAGTATTTTCACCTGCATTAGATCCTGTCATGGTCAACTTATGAACGACTCGTCGCTTTCCAATATTTGGATCAATCTGCTCAAGGAATCCTTCTCCACTTTGCGACTTTGACCTGGATAACATTCAATGGAAAATTCTACAAATGCAACTTGCTCTGATACCAAATCATATGATTTGAAATGATCATAAGTTAAAACTGATGTAGAATTGATTATGCCATTAATGAATTGAATGTTACTGAAAGTCCAGAAAACCGTGAGAACTGCTCGAGAAGAAGACTTTACGATAGTTGATAAACCATAAATAAGATGCAAAACAATAATGAAAACAAAAAATATACAGCGATACCAGACAACAAGATTGGTTACAGAGTTCGTCCGAGATGGACTACGTCTCCGGGTCCACTTTCAAGATGGGCAACCTCTTTATTAAGATTGAAACATAATAGGTAGATTACACAGAGATTTGACCAAACTGAATGTGCACATAGGCACTTCTAGTCATTGTTAAAGGATAGCTCTTTGAAGCAACTTTCCAACACCTATCACAGTTCCTAATTCTGACTCTGGATGCTCCTGTTACACTGAAAACAAAAAAAACCTCTAACCTCCAGAATTTGCATACAAAAACCCAAAACTACCAATGTCCACTTCAATGTGCAAAACAACCTCTTATAGTCTTACAAATACATTCAAACTCCTTCTTCCCAGTTTTAGGAATGAATGGGCTTATTTTTGGGTTTAAGAGTTCTCAGTCTTGTAATGATCTGCCACCTAGGGATAAGGTTGCTTGGTGGTTGAATTAGTTTGGACCAAAAACTGCAACAAAAAACCCAATTTAAACTTTATAACAACCACAATCCGCTGGAATTCAGGTTGACTGTGCGGTGGTCGGATGGATCATGTGAACGATGCAGTCAAACTGTAAGCGCCACCTACAAGTTAGGCCCCACTATTCTGGATAATAGTTAGCCACCAGCCATGTGAACGAAACTTCTCCCGGTGGTTTTGGACTGGGGTTGCAGCTAACTCTGGCGATTCCAGTTATGAATGGTTTGCATGTTTTGAACCATTCCCTGCACAGTTATGCTTACGGTTTCCCATTCTGCGACAGTGAATTGTTAACCCTGACGGCTAACATCTGACTCCGCTCACATGTCAACCACCCGTGCGGTCTTCTCCCATTGCGGCTAAGATTGATATATGCATTGGATTGTTTTATAATGTTTTTAATGTGGCCGAAAGTTAATACAAAGTGTTATGTATTGGTTTAATACATAGATTTTAATGTGTTTTATGTATTTTTTTTGGAATTGTATTAATACATAGATTTGTAATGTAACATAGGTATAGGACTTAGGTAATATGTATTTGATACATGGTTTTTGATAGGTGTAGGACTTATGTATGGTATAGACTTAGGTTTGATGTATTAGGTGTTAGGTTAATGTGTTAGGTCTTAGGTCTTTAGACATAGGTTCTAGGGTTTAGGTTTTAGGATCCAACATAGGTGTATTATAATGTTGTAAAACCAGAACCATCACCATGTCAAAAAAACCTGAAGAAGGTCGTGACGACCATGAAGATCACATCAACCACTTACATCAAATTGTCACAAAGTGACATTTGCGACAAACATCATATGGTGATGAACCCATATCAAACCCCTACAACAGACGACACACCCATGTCGATGATCAACCCTGGCGGAACTGACGATGAACACTTGTTGACAACCAGGTACAACACCATATCAACTGAACACCATGAAAAACCATAGACATCACTTGAACAACTTGATCCATAAACATTACTGTCGAAACTGAATGACACTGGACTGAATTTCTAATGACGACACTGAACACTGATGATGAACCTGTGCAACTAATCTGACAAGATCCTCCTGGATCATTTGAGGAGAGTGGTACTCTCTTATCATTAAGTCGTATGGAAATGTGTTCCATCTCCTCAGACAAGCATGTATGTTATCATCCCCTAACAGCCTGAACATGTCCTCAAAATGTGAAATTTCTTGCTCTTGGGTAGCAAGATATCTAGGTGCAAGTTGAGGATCATTTGCAATCAAATTATGGGTACTGATGAGGGCCATGGGATTTGACTGTTCAGCTCTGATCATAAGAGGTTCAGTTTGCTCTCTTACCAATATCTTCTTCATCTCTGCAGCCCTTGATTCCTCATGGTTCATCCATGATGCCAAAGCCATCAACTGTAAATCTCCTAGCTTGGCATTAGGGTCCCATACATTCATGTATGTTAAGGCCATGTTGTGCAAATAAAACTCAGACATCTTGGCCCTATCTTCTAGTGTGCTATGATCACAAAGATCAATGAACTGCCTGTAGTCCTGAAATGGCATGGTGCCTCTCTGTGCTAGGGTCTTGATCTGGAACTGCAGCCACTGTTCCTTGAGGTATAAGGCATAGGATTTAGCTGGCATCCTACACTGGATTGCTTCCAAAGAGAGACTGGCCATACATGCCAATTGATTCTCTCTTTCTTGTAGTTGTCCTCTCAACCATGCATTTTATGTTTCTAGTTGATTTTTCATTATGGCCTCTTTGATTCTCAAGCTACTTAGCTCTCTACCCATCTCCTTGAGCTTCTCCTCCATGTGCCCAATGTCTTCCACCCCCTTGGATTTGGCGATCTGCATCCATCGGTGAGTTCTGGCTCTCTCCTTCTCAAGCTCGAAGAACAGTGGAATAGAAAATTTTTGAGGTATGACCTTGCCTCCAATAAACCTATAGTAGGAGTCAAGGTTAGGTTGGGGGCTAGTTTCTTTTGAATTTGGGTGCTCTTAATTAGTTTCTTGTTGTTGGCATCCCTCCTTTTCAAATTTTTGTGTCTCTTGTAGGTTTAGCAGAGTATCCTGTAGGACTGCTTCTGCTTCCTGTAGATTTTGTTGTGTATCCTATAGGATTGCTCTTCCCTTGGAGGAGGTGGATCCAGTCATAGGCCTTCTCACATAGGTGATAAGAAACTTAGGGGGAGTCATTTTCTCATTTTTTTAGGTGAGTCTTCAATCACAGTGGGAATTTTGGTTAGTGTTTGGGGTTTCCCCTGCCTTATTCTTGTGCTTTTCCTTGTCCTGAAATATAAGGGGTTTTGCCTCTGTCTTTTGCCTTTTTTCTTGATGGGGGTGCTAAGAGCAGTGAGGGAAATTGTTGCCTCTCTCTCAGTGGTTCTAGAGACACCCTAGGTGACTCCTCCTTGTCTTCTACCCCCTCTTTCCCATTGCTTTATTCACCTATGTCTTTCATTTCTTATTCCTCTTGTAGATCCTCATCTTCTTTATCAGTTTCCTCCTTAACATCCTCCTCTGTTTCTTCATCATCCTCTTTCTCTTTCTCCTCTTCTTCTTCATCTTCCTTGTTGGGCATCTGATCCCCCCATAGCATGTTTTGGGGCTCAAAGCCCAAGTTTTGGTCAAATGTATTGTAAGACTCCTCGAATTGCGGGTGCAGAGCGCGAAGTATAGGTTGAGTCATAGGGTTGTCCGCCATAAGTTTTGTAATGTAATGTAATGTCATGTCATGTTGAATAGGGCAAGGCTCTAAGTTGTAAAGATAGGTAGGGAAGGGGCGAATTAGAGATAGAGCATAAAGAAAAAGTATAAGTGTATTGGGTCATAGTAGAAGGAAGAGGCTCTGCAACTGAGTGCGAAGAGGCCTAGTAGAGTCTACAGTGTGTAGACTCCTGCAGCTAAGTGCATAGGGTGGAGTCGAGTCTGTAACCTTGAATGAAGAATAATAAAGAGAAGTTGATTGCAATTTCTGTGCATCTGCTTGTATATTGCATTCTACACATTTATACTATTTTGTTTATCGCGCGCACTTATATGATTGTTGGATATACTGTTAATTATCACTAGAATTACACAGATAAGTTAAGTAATCTGATAATAACAGGTTAATAGTCAGGAACTTGGGCGATAATACGGACCACACCCTGAGAATGGATGCGCGAAGGCATAATCACAGGTTGTAAGGGACTAATAGATGCGCGTAGCGACGTGTGCGCATGGTCAAACCGTGGACCGCCAGAAGCTCATCAGACATCCCGAGGGTGAAAAAACCTGGTTCTAGCACCCTCCCATACTACTTCGAGTGAGACCTCAGTTCATGCTCTGCGGACTATTTCCGAAAGGGCTAGTAGTACCAGGATTTGTTTGGCTAAATCACCTTTGAACCTGGGTCAGGCCCCTACAAGCCAACAAATGGTTCCGTTGTCGAGACGGGGATCTGCATAAGGCATGTCTAATGTTGTGCCACTGGAACCCAACAAAGAAAGAAATTGAAGAGTGGTTGGACAAGAAGATTCACGAGTTCGTGGCACAAGAAAACAGAAACCTGTGAGTATTTAAGGAACAATGGTTGGAGCGCTACTTATATACAAAAATCCACGAACTTTTCTTTGCATCCTTTCCTTCTGAGCTATATGAGTGGATCATGGAGCTAGAAGACAGTTAGGGAAGGTGTAGGCTCGACAAACCAGTCGTGTGGACTCTGGAATTAGTGCACAGACTAGAAGCATCAGGAGATAAGATCGAGTGAGTTGTGGACCATTGGCTCGACTGAATTATAGGGGGATTTATCACTGAGTTTGTGGTAGATACAACCATTAGCTATAGTGAGGCGGAGCGACGTTTCCTCAAGGGACTGCAAGGTAAGTATATTAAATATTTGAACACTTGGATTAAGATGCTATTCTGTGAAAAGCGGGTTATGCGAATAAATTAATGTTTGGGACTATGCGAAGTGGGAAGGTCTACAGAAGCAGAAGTAGTGAAGAATTGGAAACTAGTCCCTTAATTTTCCCCTCGCGGGAAAGCAAGGAGGAGCTCGCGAAAGTTTCTCCGAGAAGTGCAGTCAGTCTAATAAGGCAGTGAATTCTGCACTTACCACCTCCACCTACACCACCACCCATCTCACCCTCCTCACCTCCATCTCCATCCACCCCACCTCCGCCACCACCACAGTTCAGTATGGCGATTGCAATCAAACTACCAATATTCAGAGGAGTATGGAATGAATATTCAAACCAATTCTGGTTCGTGGTAAGAGCAGTATGGGAAGCACAAAGATTCGTGGATGACAATATCAAGAAGGCTACGCTGGTGAGCGTGTTGCTGGATCACGCATTAACATGGTACATTAAACATTCTAATGACCATCCAAATGGAGGAATCGCAGAAATCCAGACTGCGTTGAATAGAGAATTTAGCAGGCCAAAGTCGAAAACACAATCAATCATCGGGTTTAAGGAGATCACGATGCTCCCGAGCGAGAACTCCTGGGATCTAGAACAAAGACTGAAGGGTATGATTCGTGAAGCCAACATGACATTGAGAGATGGACAATACCGTGCATGGTTTGTAGCATCACTAATAGTGCACTTAAGGACGGCGCTGTCACAGCAAAAACTCTCCACCCAGGGAGAAGCTTTGGAGATGGCAATGAGATTGCATGAGACCCCTATACAAGACCCTGGTCTGGGAGTCCAACAAATCCACATGCAACTGCAAAATCTGTGTCTAGAGATGCAGAGTTTGAAATAGGACAAGACACCTCGGCCAGAGGCACACGAGGAGGTATGGTGCATAAAATGCAAAGGCCAAGGACATGACAAGGACCACTATCTAGTGTTCGCGAATTACTTGGAAGGAGGAGGGCTGATGCTGTTAAGACCTGAGGCATAGGAAAGACCAAGCACGGTGCCTACAGTATGGTGTGCGATCTATCAAATAGGAGGAAAGCACACTACGGATAATTTTCATCTATTGCAGAAGTGTATGTAGATGTCCCAACAATTATTTTGTAATTTCTACAGGTCGGTAGGCCATGATGAACGCACTTGCAGAAGCTACGAACTAATGATGGATCAGACTCCTGCCTACAGGGTGTAGACCGAAATGTGAGTCATCGACCCAAATGCAGGAATGGCGTGCATTGGATTTCAGGGGTGCAGTCGAGATCGAGGTGGAATGGGGCCAGGAAGAGGTCGCGGGCAACTAATTTATTACAATTGCGGAGGGCCAGGGCACTATGCCCACGATTGTACAAACCCGACAAGGACATCATGTTTATACTGTACTTAGTTTGATCATGAGGTAGAAGACTGCCCTACATTGATAGCAAGATTGCATGAAAAAGGGGTACTTCAGCCCCCTTCGACTCAGGATTTGCAAATGATGAGGTCTGAGCCACGAAAAGAATACCCGAATGTAAACATGATGCTCAGGAGCGGTATGACCACTGGTGATGATAAGGGTAAGTAGTCAAAAGAAAGTGCGTGGGTCTGCAAGGCTCCTATAAAGGAACCTGAATTTGATTTAGAATGTACGAAGGAGACATTCATGGAAGCTAAGAAGAGCTTCACGGAGGCCTCCACTTCAGGTAGTAAGGATCAACTAGAAGCTGGGATGGATCCTTCAATGCTCACTACCTTTCTGGAGACATGCATGAAACTGCTACGCAACAGCAAGGTAGTAAAAGGACTACAGGAACTCATCACTAGGTTTGCCAGGTCAGGAGAACCGCGTGTGGTCTGGAAACTTGGAAAGCATGCATTGCGCACAGGAAGGGAAATGAGGTTGACTGCACAAATCGGAGAGTATGAAATGGATCAGGTAATACTGGATCTTGGATCGGACACGAATGTACTGTCAAAACTCAGCATCATCCTGTGAAGAGTGGACGAAAGTCTCACCTAAAACAATATGGGCGGATGCTGGAACCAAGTTTCTGTACCCTGAGAGGGTTGTGATGTCACATGATTCCCTCTATCCCTGCCTTTGCGTAGGTCGCTTCGCTTTAGGGCTTGAAAGATGAGCCCTTTATTCCATCCACAATACCTCTGTGAGTGGGTATGATCGCCCTTCACGTAGCCTTCCCCTGCTGCTCAGATACTTTCACGCTGCTATGGCAATGTGCTGTGCAGATTCCCCAATTAATTTAAGCGACTTTCTTATCTTATCAAATAATTATAGTTAACACCTCATAAATAGGTAATCGTAATTGCGTTCAATTATTCAACCTAATTGCATTCATTCGTGTATCATACGAGCATAATAAAGGAAATTCATACATAACATATCAAGATGCAATAATAGAACAAAGACACAGGAATTGCTGAATATTTATCTTTATTGATATCTTCCAAGTGCTTACAAACTTTGTTCACCCTATACACACAGCTACAGGGGTCTGCGCACTCAGCTGCAAACTTCTACCCTAGGCCTCTGCGCACTCAACTGTAGAGCTTCTACCTACGCTACAACCCAAGACTTAGACTTCTTACTTTAGAGCTACGACTCTCTTACATTATTCATCATTGTATCTCTCTAACTACTTAGAGCTTAGCTCTTTTTATACAATCCCATGGTCCATGAACCATGGGTAGATATCTTACAATGGACTTTAGTTTACATAACTAAGGGTGGACTACCCTTTATGATACATAATACCTTTGCACTCCGCGGCCATAAAATGTGGAGCCTTTACAATTTTATTACAAAATTTGAATCAAACATGGGCTTTTAGCCCCAAAACTACCCTTGGGGGATCCCGCTCCCAACAAGAGGTGAATGATCACCCCATTTGTTATAAATACACCCTCAATGTACAAGAAACAAAATTTTCACATTGTTTTCTCCTACTAGGCATTGGAGAGGAAGATAGTTGTTTTGGAGGAGCAAGTAACTGCTCTAATGCTCCACTATTGGGGCTAGTGGTGTTTACTGTGTTGATGTATCCTAGAATTTTTACTTAATATGTCATGAATATTGTAAAACTATTCTTTGAATGTTTGCAATGTGTGTTGTTTTCATATGTACTAAGGAAATTAAACTATTTATGTGGCTTTGGTAATTGTCTTATTGAAGGTTTGTTGTATTTTCTTTATCGCTTCCTTATGAACTATTTCATTGGTTGATCAATGATTCATTCATATATATATGCTCATTTTCCTTTTCTAGAACTATTACTTGTCTTTAAAGGGCCCACTTTTCTCTTCCCTTTCAATAGAAGGACCTTGATACTTTCTTCAGCTGAACATTTCACAAGCATGCTATACTTGTGTACTACTCTATTGTGCTAAACTTTGTAGCCAATCCAAATCTGCAAGGATACATGGTAGCCAGGACGATACTCTGGATGGGGCTCCTATTCCAAATGGTTTCAGGTCTAATTGGGACTTCACATCAGGGAGATCCCCTTTGTTGACAAATTTTGAGCACCTTCAACAAATGGCACTAGAAGGAGGGCCATATGACAAGTTGTGCCCATTGAGTCTATTTTGAATTTGTTCTAGCGCTACAACCACCCTCCAAAATTTTGCCTTAGCTTCGTTTTGGAGCGTCCCTACCAACCTTTCACAACACCTTGTCTTGCTTTGTCAAGTACACAAGCTTCAATGTTTTTCTTACACAAAGGCAACCTGTTGATCATAGCTTGATGCATTCCCCTCACAGGTTGTTCACCCGGACTTGGTCCAGCTTAAGGCTGAGCATCTCCCCCAAGAAATTGTGCATTTATGGAAGGCAACCAGCCTTCCCTTTAGAAATTATGAAATCCTGTTTGGTAGCCTGTTGGGCTCCAGAATTACACAATTCTGCCAGTCAACACTCACAATGAAAATTTCGTAATTTTCCCTAGCAGGGCTGCTTAGCTCAAAATTTGTGCAAATCTGGGAAGCAGTTAGTTGCTTTGTCCAAAAATTGTGTAAATCTCCTAGGCAGCCAACCCAGCTCCCAGCCAGAAATGCACATTTCCTTCAAGAAGTTGAGCAGCTGAGTGCATGAGTAGTTGGGTTGACCAGTTCCACCCAGGACCAAGGAAACTTGACTTGCATTCATGGCTTGATTTTTCCTGGAATAGAAAAAGGCAACATGCAAAATGCATCTCATGATTCAAGGAGCTATTTTTAGCAGCTAGAGGTTACATGCAAAGTTCTTTTATAAAATCTCCTCCAAGTGTTATTTTTTCCTAAATTTGTGGCATGCACGTCATGAACTCAAAACTTATTTATTCACTGCATCAGAGCTCAGTATTTCACATCGATTTGGAGCTCTAACATCCCACAGCACATCCAAGACTTTTCAACACATTCGGCTCAGCTATTCACAAGTAAGTGGCCTCAACTTGTATTTTTCAGAATTTCTATCACTTTTTGTGTATTCGCTTATGTGAGTGTTGTTTGCTTGATTTCTTTTAACACTTTCTGTCATTTAAATGTATACTAGCTTGTCCTAGTTTTGTTTCAGTTTTCGTTGCTATCTCACTGTTGTTGAATGCATGAAACTGTTTTGCTTGAACAATTGCTGATTCGGAAACTCGCTTCACCCACATGCATGTTGATTTGTTTATAGAATCTTTCATTCATGTTTGCATGCACTGTCAATAACTTCTGCTTTCACTTAGTGTTGCCATGCATTCACTGTCTTATTTGCTTTCAATTTCCCATTGGTGAGTCTGGCCAACCTTGGCTCAGACTCTGCCTTCACTGAGACAACATTTCCCAATCTAGGGAAGGAAGGGTCTGTCTTCCTCTCCAGAAATTTACATTTTTGCCCAGCACTATCCTCCAGGACTTTTTTGCGCATTTCTGAGGGATAGTGACTGTTGGCTCAGAGAATTACGCAATGCAGTCCCTGAGCTTGCAGTCACTCCGAGTTGGAATTACGCATTACACAATCCCAGTAGACAACAAGCAATCTGGATTGCACATTGTGCAAATCCAATAGCTAGTCTTGCCTCCCAGACAGCCCAGACTTCCTTTTGCGCAGTTCAGGCAGCCAGTCACCCAACTTCCTAGAAGAAATTGTGCAATCTTTCCTAACAATATCCTAGGTATGTGTTGTGTCATTCCATGAATTTGCTTTGGTTTTCACTGACATATTTCTTGTCATGCATGTTTCTTGTCTCCAGATATTTTAGGTGTTCATCCATCACTTAGTAGTACTGGATCAATGGCCTCCAAGAGAGTAGGATCATAGGACACTGATGGAAATGCAGCTGGAGCAACAATTGAGAGAATGTCCTCCAGTCGACTAATCTATGAAGATACAAAGTTCTATCTAGATAGGGACATCGAAATAAAGTGGTAAGAGGTCAATGAAGCATTTGTAGGCACTTTTGAGTAAGACCCCGAAGACCTTTAGGTGTATGTGAACATTCTCAAGTCCGATTTGTACCAGATTGCACGCAGATACCCCACATTCTCATGCACGGACATGATACATTGGAGTGTCTCTCACATTGATCTGAGACAATGACCTTGAGTAGTTTTAGTGGGACGAAGCTTGCGACCTTCTGGGCACGAGATTATGATGATATGTATCAGATGTCAAAGCCCATGACTGTCATGAAGACTCCATTCATCTTACCCAACAACAGTGCTAACTCCAGAGACATTTTGAAGATCTGGATAAAGGAGTCGGCTCATTTCAGGATGACACCCAACTAGATCTACAAGACGAAGATACTGCGGAAGGTGTATCGATACTTGGTCATATTTTCTTGTCGACTGTATGGCCAGGCAAGCACAGAAACCTTCCCACAGAGTTGGGTGATCGCACTAGACCAAGTGGCTAGAGAAGGAAAACCATGTAACTAGTTTGGCATATTGGCTCATCAGTTGAAGGAACAAGTAACAAAGACTCGACAGTCACCCAGAGGTATGCATGCAGAGATTTATAGGACTGCCTACATCCTAGATGTAGTCTGTGCTCGAGAGGAGTTCTCGACTTTGGAGTGGGCATTGTCACTGATGGAGACAAATAAATGGAGAGGAAAAGGGAGGGGAAGAGGGTATGTTTTAGGGTTGAGGTAGAGATACAAATAAGGGGCGAGAGAGGGAAGAAGAGAGAGACAAAGAGAGAGAGGGAGGGAGAGACAGATAGATATGGAGAGAAAAAGTGTGTGTGTTTGGGGGGCTAAGATAGAGAGACAAAGAAAGAGATATGGAGGTAGATATAAATATATATTTTTGGGATAGAGGGAGAGATATAGAGGAAGGGGGAGAGAGAGGAGAGAGGGAGAGAGATAGATAAAAATATGGAGGGGGGAGGGAGGGAAGGAGAAAGTGACATATAGAGACAAATATAAATATTATATAGTATTATAAAATATTAAACATTCTTAACGATACTTGAATAGTAAGTAAAGATTTTAAAAAAGCTATAATAAGTTAGATTTATAAAGCTATGCATATTTTGGTTTTTCACTGAAATAGATGCATTGATTTCAGTGTAGATTTTGATTTCTGATTTGATGTAACTAGATGTATGATGTACATTAATTTCAAAGTAATTAGATTAATAGTGTGTATTAGTTTTAATGTAAGCACACAAAAATCATTGACAAAGTGTTTTTATTTTTTGTGTTACAGTAATTCAACCATAAATACAATACTTGAATTTTCATCTTAAATAAAATCTTCACATACCTGGAATATCTTCTTCTTGAAATAGTAAACTATTTCTAATTGAATACATTAATATTATTCCCATTTTCCATCATTCAACATTGTTAGTTACTTTTCATTCAAACAAGGTAATAGAAAAAAACTACCATTGAAACTTACTTGGGGTTTAACACTCCATAAGTCACAATAATTGACTTTGGAGAAAACTACTATTAATATTGGAGAGCAAGAGAGATAAGGTATGGAATTTACTACAATAGCTCAAGTTAAAGATTTTAATGGTCTACAATTTCAATTTCCCTTTTCATATGATCAATATGAAAAAATGGAAAAACTAACAGGTGTGACAATACGAACAATAGAATAAAATAGTTTTACATTGATCACAATGAATACTATTTGTAATTGAATACATTCTTATTATTCACCTTTTCTATCATTCAACACTATTGCATTGTCACTTTGCATTCAAAAATTTTATTTCATCATTTTTCATAACTCAAGTCATTAATAGTCTATATAGCCTCAACAAACTGAGGTGACTAATCAAATTTAAAATTAAAATGGGAATATTAACCTTAAAAATATTTAAAATGAATACTTATATATTCAACAATTTTGTGTGAATGTGCATGACTTAATCCAATCTAGATCCATCTTAACCTAGGATCTATCAAGAACCAAGAGGGATCAAATATCTTGAGGTGCAAACCTTTGCTCAAGTTTTGTACTAAAAAAATGGGTTTGCACCTCGAGAGATTTGAGCCCTCTCAATGCTTGATAGATCCGAGGTTAAGATGGATCTAGGTTGGTTAGCATAAAAAGGTGGATAAGAATGAATAACTAAAATGAACATAATCAAAGAAATATTATACCTTGGTAAAAAATTTGTTGTTAGGGAAAAAATGGATTATAATATGGCATATGTGTGGTAAAAAGGAATAAAAAAGGTGGTGAATTAATCCCAAAAGGGTGTCAATTATTAAGTGTGGCACCCCTTTCATTATACCAATTTTTCCAATGTAATTAAGAACATGTAATGTTGTGGTGCGAGCATTGATGCTATGATCTCAAACTCTATTATATGATGTAATGCTTATTTTTATTAATAATAATGCTAGAGCTAAAGAAATGGGACAACCACTAGATTATGATGCCTTGGGGAGGGGGAAAGCTTTACATAAGAGGAAAAATATACCTGGGATGAATATTTTTCTTTGATGTGATGGTTATTCTTCCCAAGAAGTTGAAGGGTTAAGGAGTGATTATAAAAATAAGAGGGAGGAGCAATCAAGGGATTCTTATAGGCTTCTTGGTTCTTAAGCTTTTATTTTATCTCTCTTATATTACTCTCTCATGCATCTCTCTCTCACTTAAAAAATTTGATTTGGAAAAGGTATTGGTGGTAGACTCCTTAGGGGTTCATACCTTATGATTGGTTATAATTTTTAGTGAAAACATATGTGATAGAAAATGAATGTGTCACAATGCTTTTTCTTTGGACTAGATGGATCGAAAGACTGGGAATGGTCCTAGTTATGTGTGGCACATACAACATTGAAGATAATAGGGAAAAGGTATGGTGGAGATCAGAGAAGGAATCCCTTGTGATGTGAAGAATTGCACGTTATTTTTGTGAATGTGAGCCCCGTCAAAGATGGAAAGGTTGATCACTAAGTTTTCCTATGTGTGTGTGAAGGAGAATGGGCTTCACTTTTGGTGTTAAAACCTGGTCTAAATTTGAGGGTGTGAAATACACATGAGTTAAGTTCTCCTCAAGGCATAAATATCTTCCACAAGGGTGGCCAACCACGATTGAACCTATGTTGGAGTGGAACTTTGCTCACCCTACTTCAATTTCTAGTATTTTTTGGTTGCAATATATATATATATATATATATATATATATATATATATATATATATATATATATATATATATATAGATATATATATTTTCTTAATGATATTTATTGCACATGCAGGATTATTTAATTTATCTTTTTAGCAAGTTTATATGTAAATGCATTTATCCTTTATAAAATTCATCATGGTTGTAGATATTATACTATTTGAATGTAGATTTTATTATGTATTAAATTTTGTAATAACACTAGTTTAGGAAGATAGTATTCCTAAATACATTTTTAAACAATTCATGTTGGAATTTATTCTGTAACTTTTCTTCTACTAGGTTCCAAAAGGTAAAACATGGACCATAGTAAGGGGAAATATTGGTGATCATCTGATTCAAATTTTATACCTTGGATCATGATGTTTTAGGAGATATGATTAGAGGAAGTCAAGCTTTATGGATGCTCCTAAAGTCATGCATAAAATAGGTCATGTTGGAATTTCTACTATACATTTTGTTTCGGGAGGTTCCAGAAGTTGAAACTTTGACCATAGTGAGGGGAAATCCTTATGATCATATGATCTAAATTTTAGATCTCGGGTCACAAAATTTTAGGATATATGATCAAATGAAGTCGAGCTTCTTGGATGGTCCTAAAATCATGCATAAAAAAGGACTTGTTGGAATTTCTGTTATAACTTGTCATTTGGGAGGTTTCAAAGTCTTAAACTTAGACCATAATGAGGGGAAATCCCACTGATCCTTTAGTTCTATTTCCAAAACTTGGAATTATATAATTTAGGATATATGCTATGAGGAAGTTGCTCTATTAGTTTTGCATGCAATGTGTTTGAAGAAATGCCTAAATGGTTTAATGATTCATTGCATACAAACTCTTTGATGAAATTCCCCAATGAAAATGTTGTTTTATGAATGGGGATAATATTATTGTATGTTAGCATTGTTGCATGATAGTACTTTTTTATCTGGTCTATGTTTATATGCATTCAAATCATTTGAATAAATGTGTTAAAGGTGTTTTATAATTACAATTTTCATACAAACTATTTGATAAAATCCCTGAAAGACAAAAACTCAAAATTGGCATGATTGAGTGGTTTATTTCAATTAATATGCTACAAGTGGAATCAAATAAAATGGTTCATATTTGATTTCATACACAATGTTTGAAAAAATGTCTACAAGAAAAATATTACTTAATTGGTTGTAGACAAATTGTTTGAAGAAATGCTTACATGTAAAGTGTTTAATAAAATGCATGAGATATGAAACCTATATTTTTGGAAAGTGTGATTAGAATAAATTTAATAGGGGTATGTGATAAAGTGGTATCAAAGAATGGTTCAACATTGGACTTGGATGGGATCAAGAACATATGAAATGGGAGCTCTAATACTACGTGGCAAAGCAGTATCGGAGTTAAGGTTCAATACTAAGCCTAGATGGGCTCAAGTATAGGAATGAGTTCAAGTTTTAAATTAATATCAATGTATGCATGTGTACTTATGCGAAATTATTTTTTTGTATATATGAGTACATTTATGTTGCTTGAATACTAAGTTGAGTTTGATGTAAAAAGATAAACATGTAGGATGTTGACTAGATTCCCTAGAGTAGCCCCACAAAATTGCAAAAGTTTATGGTCGAGTGATGTAGCCATAACTATGAGGGGGAATATCCTAAATTACCTCTTGCTAGTTTTAATACTATTATTAAATGTTTTGAGAAGTTGTCATATGATGATGCATATCACATAGGAATGATAAAAAATGAAAGAGATGAAATAGTTCAAAGGCATGTGTCCCTTGAATATATATTAAATAAATATATGCTAGATGCATGAAGATATGCTAGGTGCATACAATAATGGATGTGCATGTCTATAGAATTGGATTAGTCTATTGTCATAGTATGATTCATATGACTAATAATGTTTAATGGTGAACATGTAACAAGGAACAAGTTGACAACATGGCTTGGAATCCAATGGATGTGTTTCATGTTTCCTTGTGGAATCAAGGCTATGGAATATAAGGTGTTGATGAGAGAATGGAACAAGTTGCACCTATTCATGTTGATATGCATGTTGTGATAATGTTGTGAGTGAACTTCTCCTTGGGTTACCTTGTGGAAGGTTGGAGACCTGGAGGGAGGAGTGTAGGGACAAGTATTTGTGTCTGGGGCCTAGAGAGTACATAAATCACCTAAATCAAATTAAACTCCTATAATCCATAGAGATCTGAACAATCCTTTGCCAACCCCAGTTAGAGACCTGGGGAGGATATTGGCACTACTAGAGGGAATGTTGTGATTAGACAAGGGGTGCACTACCTTGGTTTGAGCGGGATGATGGAGGGATGTGAGACTGTTGGTTGGAGACTGCTGGGGTTGGTACCTTGACCTTGCTTTTGTTCAATATTGGCTATGTATTATACTTAGCTCTTAATAAGCCAATGTCTTTATGGATCCATGACCCAGCTTGAGAATGAACCATTATTGAACAAAACATGAGTAACATAGCCTATGGATAAGAGAAAATAAGAGGTTTGCTTCCATTCAATGGTTTTCTCTAGATAAGTGTTCTAAGAATTATTAATTATGACTCTTGAATTTTATGCACACTTAAAGCATTGTTTGAATACCTGATTAAGTGCATGATATGAGTATATGCTTCTGAGATTGTAAGAAGGAATGGTCATGTTTTAAGATAATTGTATTGATATAATATGTGTTGATACAACTAATATGCATAGGAGTGCAATGGGGAGGGACTCCTTGCGGCTATTACAACAAAGAAATTTGGATTGTGAACCTTCTAAGATTTTGAGAAAATTTATTTCTTTATTTAATAAAATTTCTATACTTATTCATGTAATGAAACTCATAACGAACTTCACAAATTTCTTTGTAGATTTGAATTAGAGGGTTGATGTGGATAAAGGATCGGTCAAGGAGGGATTCACTGGGTCAATATGAATTAGATTAATAATGAATTTTCGCTTAAGAAGGGAGTTTCTCTTAACTAAAAAATTATGCTTAGCTGATATATTTTATTTACAAAGATAATATGAATGCATGATGTTGAAAATTGGTAACAAGAAATTGCTAAAAATAGAAGTGCTAAAAATAGCAGTTTGGGCATCAATGCTAGATTGGGCAATAGGGAATGAAAAATGGAAGTGCTAAAATTAGAAGTTCTATTTTTAGCAGTGCAGTGTGGATCCCTATTTTAGTTAGTCCCTGGACTAGAAATAGGAAGTAAAATTCGAATTTGGTCTTACCAGTGGTTTGAATATTAATTAATTAATTTAGTTTGAGTTAATTAGTTAAGGAAAATCAAACTAGAAGTCTTTGTGAGAACATGCAATAATTTCTCCACTGATTGGGGAATGTGTCCTTGATTTTCTCCACTAATTGAGGAATTAAGGATGAGTTCTATATTGAGAGGATCAGTTGACTTAGTTTAACCTAGTCAAGTCCAGTTAGATTAATTTAACAAGTTGTTAAATTAATGAGAATCAGTTTTTTGATGCTTGCATGCATGTGACAACTGGTATTTTAAGATAACTGAGTATTCACTCATGGATAACTGATGCATGGCAGTTCAGACAGAGACCCAATTGAGATCAGATGAGGGACAGTGTACTATCAGTTGTTAGGATATTCCTAGTGAATATTCCTTGCATGAGGAAGGAATATTATTCCTTCTAGTACTGCGTAGTTGGACCTGAGGTGACAGCAGGTATGATTTGGCCAATTCACACATGTTATTTAATTGGACCCTAATCAAAAATGCGCAAGGAAATAGGGGCTTGGAGGACTTGTGGAGCCTATATATACAGGCCTAGATAGTCCATGAGCTACATCATCCGAGTACAAAGAGAACAAGATAGCTTTTGAGTTGATCCTTTTTGTATGTTGTTGAGGATTTCCACTTGATTTATAATACAGAGATGGGGTTTTAGGCTGGTGCTTTCCCCAGGTTATATCTTCTGTGTTATGGTTGATTACTTCTCATTCTCAATTATATCTGTTCATGCTTGATGTTGCTCATGTTCAATTAAGCTTCCGCAAAGTTTATGGTAGATGTAGATCTAGTATTATGCTTTAGTACATTGCATATATCAGTTTGATCTGCAGGTGAAATTTCTACTTGATATCAGTGAGCTAGTTGATTTGTAAAGAAAATTCTACATGGTATCAGAGAACAGGTGATCAAGGAAGAACAATATACAAGAAGGGAGAAGTTGAAGTTTGTGGTTTCTAAATATTGAATTGAGTTCTTATCACATCTATTTCACCGATGGCGTTCTATGGTTTGAGACTCAAACATGCCCTTGATGGAAATTCAAATTATATAGCCTAGAAGGATCGCATGGAGGCAGTATTAGAAAATAATGGCCTTAAGGACTTCATTGATCAAGAAGTCCCGAAGCCGACTGATGCTACTCAATTGGCGAAATGGAACAAGTGTGTGGCTAGAGCTAAGAGTATCCTCCTGGAGGGAGTTCGAGATCACATTGTCTCGAGCCTCCATGGGAAGGAGACTCCGTTTTCGATGCAGAAAACATTGAAAGATCTTTATCAGAATAATAGTGATCAAAGGAAGCTAGCACTAAAGGACAAACTTCGAAAGATCAAGTGTGAAAAGGATGACACGATCTCTATGTATCTAAACAAGATCACCTCATGCAGGGACGAGCTTGGAAGTGTAGGGATCGTGACAACTGATGACGACATGGTGAGTCTTGCACTCCTCGGTCTTTCTAACAACTGGCATAGCTACCAGGACTCAGTTAATGGAAGAGAGAAACTTCCAGATTGGGAACGACTTTGGTCAGATTTGATGCAAGAGGAGATAAGAAGAAGCACCAAAGATGGTTCTTCATCTATGGAGAATGAAGAAAACTGCACCTTAGTGAGTAAGGCGAAGAAGGGGAAGGAGAAGGTTTCTTTTTCCGAATCTAGTTCTTCCCATGATGGGAAGAAGTTTGACAAATCGAAAGTATGATGCTTTCGTTGTCATGAGGTGGGCCATTTTGCTACAAATTGTCCACAGAGGAAATCCAAGAAGGGATCTGGGGAAGGATCTGAAGGTGAGGCACTTGCTTCACAGTTTGAGTTGGATTTCACACTCTTCGCTTGCATGGTTTCATCCATGGTGGGAAGTGGTTTGTTTCTTAACAGTGGAGCTTCTTTCCACATGACCGATGACAAGAGTTTGTTCAGTACTTTGGAGGAGAAAGATCTCCAGATACTCATAGTAATGGGTAATGATCAAAAGTATAGTGTCTTAGGTGTAAGCATGGTTATTTTTCAGAGGGGCTATGGAGCTTGCCTTACCTTGACTAATGTCAAGTATGTACCAAGACTGAAGATAAACTTGGTGTCGGTCACGATGCTGGAAGACAAAGGCTATGATGTAGTCTTCAATAAGGGAAAGGTTTTCCTTAGACACATCATCACTAGATAGGTGAAGTAGATTGGTTCACGGGTCAAGAACCTGTATGCTCTTGAGGTTCAAGATGCATGAAATCCTTGAGCAGCAAGGCAACTGATGGAGACTTGGTGGTTGAGAGGGAGAGTATATTACCTCTCAACATGCAGCACCAAAATAAGTCTCAAATGATTATTGAGGAGCCACGATTGGCGCATCAGCTTCAGGAGGTTGTGGATCAGCCACAACAGGGGAAGCTGAGAGGAGATCGAGTAGAGACATATACTCATGCAAAGACCTCTAGTAGGGGGAAACTTCGAGCCAAGTGGGCTGAGGGATCACATGCAGCCATACCTCCAGGTAGGAGGTGGGATGATGTAGAGTGATCATCCCAAGGATAAGGGGCGGGATCCTTGATGTACCCAACCTCTTGGATGAGTTTGGAGTGGGCATTCTTAAGCTTATGTAATCTACTAAAACAAGAGACAATAATCTACTTCTACTCTTTACAACGGAATCCCATAAAGATCTAGAAAAAAAAAATCAACAAGAGGAAGAACATCAATGGCACATAACACAATAAATATCCGGGGAAATCTGCAACTCAAAACCCCAAAATATGTATTGTATATACCAGAAAATCAAGATGAGATTACAATGCTTGTTCTCTCAAGAACAATCCTAACACTCAGTAAAATCAATCTCCCATCTCACAAGAAAGCTCAAGACAAAAAAAAGGCCTCTTCTCTGCTCTCCAAGCCTCCTATTTCCTTGTGCCCTTGGTCAAAGAATTTGGATAAATACAATATGCTCTACTCAACCTTGAGCTTAACTTGCACAAGTATTTCCTATCCTCCACCGGATGACTTCCTTTGGCCAATACTTAGCCAAATTTCCAAGCCTCCAAGATTCTAATTCTTTGCACAATTCTTGATAGAATTAGACCATATTTAAAGCGAAATTCCTCAGTTCCTGAATGCATGCATTATCAATGCAACTTAGAAAAATATAAAACAAAAAGTACATTTTCCCTGCACTCTAGTATCAACTGGATCTTTCTCAGAATTGAGATGCATGATTTTTTGATGAGGTAATATTTAGCTAACTAGAGTAGCGCTAGTTGACTGCATTGATGCATCAACTGACTATTAACTCACTACTAGTTCCTCAAACAATTTTGAACTAATTTAACTGGACTTAACTCAATAAACTGAGTTAACTAATTACAACTCATACTTAACACATCCTAGACCCCTATAATATAGAGAGAACATATACATGACTTCAAAAAGACTTCCAACTCGAACTTCCTAAGTTAACTAAGTCAACTCACTCTTGTTTACTATGACAAGTTGCTATGAGAATAAAATTCGATTTGAATTATCAGTTTAATTCAAGGACAAATTAAATTGGAATTTTTGGATTCTATTTTTATCATTTCTTGTTGCTATTTTCAACGCTCCCTCTCAACAAGAAAGGAATTCAATTTGATCCCGATCATGAACCTTTGGAATGTTCTTCATGCAACACTTATCTCTTGTGTTGTTGCTCCAACAACTCCAGAAACAAAAAAAAAATTTCCAACCTAAATCAAAATGACGCCTCTATCATCAAAATCTTTGACTACTATTGCCTCTTTTGACTAAAAAATTTGCACTTCTATTGACTTTGCCTTTCTGCACTTTTTGTCAACCCTCTCTACACTCCTTGAGTATCTGACTGGTCTAGCCTCTGTCAATTTGATCTCTTATTGCATCCATCCCACTGATTCCTCCCACTACTGTGTACTTTGGGTTCCTATAGCAAGGTACGATCCATGAGATAAAACCACTCAATGGACCCTACCCAATTTTAGCCATGTTGGGACTATCACTTCAAATTGCCCCACCTCACACCTAGAGGTATGGTTGCATGTGATCCCTCTTCCCACTAGGCTCAAAATTTCCCCCTACTGGAGGTCTTTGCATGAACGGATGCCTCCACTCAGTCTCCTCTCAAATTCTCCAATTATGGCTGCTCCAAAATAGTTTGAGACTGCTTCTTCTCTGCCTGAGTGGATGTCTCCACTCTGTCTCCTCTCAGCTTCTCTAGTTATAGCTGCTCCACAAATTCATGAAGTTGCTATAGAGGCATCTTCTAGGGTTGCATGTTGAGAAGTAATTTACTCTCCATCTCAACCACCAAGTCTCTAAACTTTTCCTTTCTCCTCAAGTCTTTGCATGCATCTTAAACATCAAGAGCATATAGGTTCTTGACTCATGCACGATCCGTTTCACCTGTCCCATGGTGATGTGTCTAAGGAAAACCTTTCCCTTACTAAAAACCACATCATAGCCATGCATAGGGATGGAAATTATTAGCATAGTGTCCATCACCTATGAAAACCTTGAAAACCTTTACCTTTACCTTTCCCTTTCCCTATAGTGTCCATGCATAGGGATGGAAATTATTAGCATAGTGTCCATGCTCGTGACAGTGAAAACGCTTTACCTTCATCAAGTCCATCTTCTTTCCACCCTCCTAGCCTTGGGACTTATTTCCCTTAGCTCACTTTACCTTACTAGCTAAGGCAAAATCCTCTTCGACTTCCTTGGAAGAGGTCCCATCTCTGGTGTTCCTCCTAATCTCATCCAACATCAAATCCAACCATGATCATTCCCAATATGGTAGATTCTCCCAACCATTGACAGATTTCTGATAACTATGCCAACTCTTTGGGAGTCCAAGAAGAGCAAGACTCACCATATCTTCCTTTGTCCCACCGTCATGGAATTTTCTGGAAAAAGAGCTAATTTTAAATCAGCGATATCTCCCTCATTCGAACTCTGATTCAGCTGATTGTTTTTTTGAATTTGGGTATTTTTTCGTAAGGAATCAATATCTACTATTTTCTTCTAAAAAATTTCACAAAATTTTTCAGATCTTCTCTGCAAACTCGCGGCCCAAAAAATAATCTTGTTCTGATACCATGTAGAAAATCTTGTAGATTCACAAGATCATGTAATCTAATAAAATAAGAGACAAGAATATACTTCTAATATTTACAGTGACAACCCATAAAGATCGAGCAAAATAATAATCAGCAAGAGAAAGAACATCGATGGCACATAACACAATAAATATCCGGGGAAAGCCACAGCTCAAAACCCCACTATCTGTATTGTAGATATTGGAAAATCAAGATGAGATTACAATGCTTGCTCTCTCAAGAACAATCCCATCACTTAGTAAAACCAATATTCCATCTCACAAGAAATATCAAGCCAAATCCAGGCCTCTTCTCTGCTCTCTGAGCTTCCTATTTCCTTGCGCCCTTGGACAAAAAATTTGGATAAATATAATATGCTCTACTCAACCTTGAGCTTAATCTACACAAGTATTTCCTATCCTCCACATGATGACTTCCTTTATCCAATACTTAGTCAAATTTCCAACACTCCAAGCTTCTAATTCTTTGCACAATTCCTGAGAGAATTTTCCCATACTTAAAGGGAAATTCCTTAGTTCTTGAATGCATGCACTATCAGTGCAACTCAGAAAAATCTAAAACAAATAGTACATTGTCCCTGCACTCTAGTCTCAACTGGGTCTTTCTCATAATCAACATGCATGAGTTTCTGATGAGGGAATATTTAGCTAACTGGAGTAGCACTAGTTGAGTGCAATAATGAATCAGCTGACTGTTAACTCACTATTAGTTCCTCAAACAATTTGGAACTAATTTAAATGGACTTAACTCAATAAATTGAGTTAACTAACTACAACTCATACTTAACTCATCCTGGAACCCTATAATATAAGGAGAACATATACATGACTTCAGAAAGACTTCCAGCTCGAAATTCCTAAGTTAACTAATTCAACTCACTCCATTGAACTATTACAAGTTGCTATGAGAATAAAATTTGATTTTAATTCTCAGTTTAATTCAAGGACAAATTAAACTGGAATTTCTGGATTCTATTTTTATCATTTCTTGTTGCTATTTTCAATAGAATAGATTTGATTTGATTTAATATTAATTAAGATCACATAGCATAGGAATAGATCTGTAATTAAGAATAAGTCAAGATCCACACACCATGTCCTTCTGGATGTGGAAACCTGGTTCCAGCATCCCCCAATATCGCCTCGGGTGAGACTGTGGTCTGCACGAGTAGATCGTTGCCAAAAGGGCAGGTGGTATAGGGTTTTGTTGGTTAGTGTAGCTAACTCTGAACCTGGTTCTGAGCCCCTCAATCCAACACCAGGTTTCTGCATCTAGAAGGATATGGAGTGTTGCTCTTGACTTAGTCTTACATACAGATCTATTCCGATGCTACGCAGTCTTACTTAATATTATACTGAATCCGATATATTCATACAAAAAGACTAGTTCATAGATTTAAAACCTTATTTACTATGGATAAATCAATAGACCTTAACTGTAATTAATTGTAACAACATTCATACATCAATTCTAACCTTATATTTTACTTGCGCAACACAAAAGTAAACAATAATTGCATAAAATAAAGCACAACATGTAATTACATAGATCTTCCTTCAAAATCTTCTTTATTATCTTCACATCTTCTCAGTAACAATCTTTCTTACCCTATGCACACAATTGCAAAATTACCAAGGACTCCATGCAGATAGTTGTAGGAGCCTTCCCCTTTAATTGAACCTAGAAATATATGATAATTACAGACTCAAAACACAAGCAAATTGATCATAACATGACTTTGACTTACTAATATGACCCACTATATATATCTTTCCTCTTACAATACCATGGTTTGAAAACCATGGGAGAAACTCAAAATATGCAAATTAATCCCATTCTTTTACAAAATAAGTGGCTTTGACCTGCCTTAGAGCCCCTATGACTCCTAAAACACTGCGCAAAGTGCTTTATGATCCTCAAAATGTGGGTTATTTACAAAACTTTAACAAAACTTTGACCTAGGGGGACCCTACCCAACATACATGACTACCTATTCATGGTAGTTGGCAAGTTTAGCGAGATGTCTATTTTGATGCCCTGTAAGAAGATCATCGATGGGAACGAAGAAACAAACTTATTCTTTGGATAGGTTTTGTTGTACTTTGGGATACCAAGGAGCATCATTTTATATAAGGACGCAATCTTTCTTAGTGCATTCTGGACTTAGTACATTGTGGGGTAAGATGGACACAAAGTTGAAGAGATCTACAAAATTCCATCTGCAAACAAATGGGAAAAGAAGTAGTCAACAAGACTTTAGTGTCACTTCTAAGGGGATAAAACTAGAAGCATCTGAAGAGTTGAGATGAAAATATGTTATATATACAACATTCTTACAACATAGAAGTCCACAATTCTATAGGAAATCCCCTATTTTAAAATTGTTTTGGATATTTTTTTCCTTCACCTTTGGAGATTGTATATGGGAAACAAGGATGAGTGAGAGAAGATCTTACAAGAGGCGCATTGAGGGATGAAAATTTATAGAGAACATTAGGCAGATCCATATATAGGTACATGAGACACTGAAAAATTCATAGGAGAAACATAAGGCCATGCATGATCAACATAGAACAAATAAATCATTCAAGGTGGAAGACGTAGTATGACTAAGGTTGAATAAGGAGAGGTTAGAGGGGCCTAGTAAGAAAATAAAGGCTCTAAGGTATCGTCCCTTTAAGATACTAGAAAATGTGGGTGATAATGCTTATCGACTTAGTTTACCACCATATATGCACATTTACTTAGTTGTGGATGTAGAGAATCTAAAACTCTATGAGCCTTCCATGTTAGATTAGGAAGAGGAACAAATCCTAGCTTCTGTGGAGGATTTGACACTAGATGCTCATGCAGAGTTGATAGAAGATAAAATTTTGTAGAATAGGTTTAGAAATACAATATAGCATCAACATGACCTTTGGTAGATTGGGTTGAAAGGATAACTTCAAGAAAAAGCTAAATGGCACACCAGAGAGAAGGTGGAGGAAAAATTTCCTCACCTCATTTAGTAGAAGATTTTGGGGACCAAAATCCTCCAAAAATGGAGATATGTGATCCATATTAGATCATTAGTATTTTTTTCATCCATTTTGATGCTTCAAGAGTGAAAAACTTAGAGGAATCAATTCTCAGGACAATTTTTACTAAAGAGACCCAGTTTGGCAAATTTGGGTCTAGAACCTTCTAGGAGCATTATGAGGCATCAAATGAAATTTATTTGGGGGAAAAAATTTGGCTCTTTATCATGACACCTTATTTTCCTATTCCACACACATAAAACTTTCCAACAGTGCAATAAGCACATCAATCAGAGTTCATATGTGAAAGTTATGCCACTCAGAAGTTTACCTTCTTGTTTTCACCACCATGATCCAAGAGGATGCCGCATTAACCCCTATTATTAATGAAAAAGGGCCTAGCAACGTGATTATGATGTAGAAGAATATATAATATTCTATATTGTAAATATGGTTAAGAGTTGAGGTAGTCAAACTTAACAACTAGTAGGCTATTAGGATGTGTTATAACTGGGCCATTATGAGTAAAATGGGTTCTATTCTTTCAAGTGAATTTGTTCAGAATTGGGAAAGAATATCCAAGAGGGATAGGAGGTATAACACACTGAGGATTTGTACACTATAGCAACCCATCGACCACATTCCATACTTCTTTATACTCACAACCAAATTTCCATTCAAAGAAAGACGGTGGAGTAGCCTCACCTTCTTGCTATGTTTACTCTCTCGAAAGGGTTTCTGAGGTTCTGGCATGTGTCAAATGTGTATGTGAGATTTTATTTTGTTGTTCACTATTTTATACATAATTTTAATCCGCATGCATGCACTATTTACATTAATCTATAGATCTATAAGTCTAAAGAGATATAAAACTATAATAGTGTATATTTTGGAACTCTTAAGTATAATTTTATCGAATCTACTATGGTGAACTATCCAATGGAATATCCATAATAGTTTATGGAACATTTTTCAAAGGTTTTCATTTAGTCTTTTTTCAAATTTCATATCATGTTGTCACTGTGACAAACACCCTCCAAATTTTGGTCTACACTTGGATTTTGGAGCCTATTGTGGATCTTGTGATAGGTCATTGCATAGTGACTTCTGGTCAGTTGATGTTGTGTTAAGTCTTTGAGCTTTCTTTCGGATCGTAAGTGTCGAAGCCACCTTCTCACACAAGCCTAGTCCACAATGCATTCATGAATGGATTCCTTCACACAAGCTTGAAGAGGCATGGCAGAGTCCATCAGGATAGTGCATCTGCAATGTGAAACCCATGTTGACAATCAATGTGCATTGTTATTGACAATATCTCACTTTTTGTGGTGTTTGTACTTTTATTTCGGTGATTTTTCTAGACTGCCACTTTTGCACACCTTCGCTTACAAGTCGTATTCATGTTTAAAACTCTATATCTTACTTTATTTCACCTTACTAAGTGGCATTTTCATGTTATATTTGCTCTGGTATGTGTCGTCTTCCATGTCGTTCATATATCGTAAGTGTCATTCACACTTTTCTCTTCATATCACAAGTGTCATATTTTAGCATGTTAAGAGTCACATATTATACAAAATATAGTTATGGTTCTTTCAAGGGGTAATATTTGTGTTAATGAGTCTTTCTTATCATGTAAACATGTATCACACTAATTTCCAAAGTTTCAATCCCTGTCGCATAAGTGTTGTCACTATCGTCACAAAGTGTATCTTTAGTGTTGCACTTGGAGTGAGTTGTCACAATTTTGTCGCATTGAGGAAAGAATGTTATTAATGTGTTCTAAGTGTTATGTGTTGTTCCGTTAAGTGAACTAAGTATGTGATCATGTTCAAGTCTTTATTTCATTCAACTTTATCTCACTGATTCAACACTTAGTCAAAACTAGGAAAACTTCCCCGACTGAGCCTCTCAACCTCATTCAACCCTCTTGGACTGCACACTACATAGTCTTAGTCCTCAAACAATATACTTTCCTCTTGTAACTACACAATGTGAGATTCTTCCTCCAAGAAATGAACACTGCGCAATCCTAGTGCTCAAGCCCATTTCCTAAGCTCCATAACTACACAATCATTGCCTCTAGCTAGCCTTCTTTGTGCACTGTGTTGTCTCAAGCATCAAGCCTCAAACTTAAACTCTTGAACTAAATAGTTGCACAAACACTTGGCCTATATACCTCTAAAAATATGCACTGGGAAACTTCAATCCCTCAACTACGTAATCTCCCAGCCTATTCTCTTATCTGAAATGCACATTGGGAACTTCAAGCCTCAAGCTTAACATTTTGGGTTACTCAACTGTGAAGTTACTCATCCTAAGCCTTCAAAACTATGTACTGCATAGTCTTAATCCTCAAGCCTCTAGATTGAGCCCTTGAGTGCCTCAATTGTGCAGTCCTTTTATCAAAACCTCCATAAATATGCATTGTGCAGTCTCAAGGATCAAGGCTCCAGCCTGATCTCTTAAGTCCCACAATTGTGCAATCCTTTGACCCTGGCCATCCTAAACTATTCATTGCATAGTCTCAAGCCTTAGTTCCAAACCTTGGCCTCTAGAACTGTGCAATCCTTGAGTTAGTACCTCAACCAGTCACCAATTCCAACCCTAATAAGTGATTTAATGAAACATGTTAGGTTGGGGGTTTATCAGACTGATGTCATCTTTTTATGAGTGGATTTCAGTTGCAACTATTCTTTCATGCTATGGTAGGATGATGATGAATTATATGGAGAAGTAGATCATACTAGAAGATACCTATGGAGCTGAAGAAAATAATATAATGGAAGATCAAAGATCGGGACTACATGCAGACTCCATATTGATTCACAACCCTTTGGAGGGTGGCTATAAAGAGAAAATCATATATATTACAAAGATGAAGTATTGGATACATTATTTATCAAATAAAGCAACAATAAAGAGTGGCTTGACATTGCCATGTCATCATGGAGTCCAAGTCAACAGTGTCATGTCATGTCATGAGGCATCATGTGCCACATCATTTTGTGGATTATTTAAAATTCTATATTGGAGAACTATAACATAAAGTGTAAGTCCAAGAGTTATTCATGTAATGTGAAAGGTCATGTAGGAATTAAAAAAGCCATAGAGAAGTCAAATAGTCGTGACAGTAGTCCAAGAGTCATAAGGGAGGTGTTCGCTCTTTCGGCATCAGCCCGTGCAGCGTGGACCGAAGTCTCACCTGAAGCAATATGGGGGGGGGTGCTGGAACCAAGTTTTCGCACCCTGAGATGGTTGTGATGTCATTTGATTCCCTCTATCCCTGCCTTCATGTAGGTCACTTTGCTTTAGGGCTTGCACAATGAGCCCTTTATTTCCTCCTTAATACCTCCGTGAAAGGGTGTGATCAAGCTTTGCGCAACCCTATCCTGTTGTTCAAGTACTTTCTCGCTGCTATAGCACTGTGCTATGCAAATTCCCAAATTACTCTAAGCGACTTGCTTATCTTATCAAATAATTATGGTTAACACTACGTAAATAGGTAATCATAATTGTGTTCAATTATTCAATGTAATTGAATTCATTCGTGCATCACATAAGCATAATAAAGGAAATTCATACATAACATATCAATATGTAATAACAGAACAAAGACACGGGAATTGCCGAATATTTCTCTTTATTGATATCTTCCAAGTTCTTACAAACTTTGTTTTCCCTATGCACACAGCTGCAGGGGTCCACGCAATTAGCTACAGACTTCTACCCTAGGCCTCAACACACTCAGCTGCAGATCATGTACCTACGCTACAACCCAAGACTTAGACTTCTTACTTTAGAGATATGAATCTGTTACATTATTCATCATTGTATCTCTCTAACTACTTAGAGCTTAGCTCATTTTATATAATCCCATGGTCCACGAACCATGGGTAGATCTCTTACCGCCGACTTTAGTTTACAAAACTAAGGGCGGACTACCCTTTATGACACATAATATCTTTGCGCCTCACGAACACAAAATGTGGAGCCTTTACAATGTTATTACAAAATTTGACTCAAACATGGGATTTTAGCCCCAAAAATGCCCTTGGCGGATCCCACTCCCAACAGGCCCCTAACACAAACATGCGAGTCACCCTCGAGTCACTCGGTAGGCACGGAGATCTTTGCACGAAGCTCGTCCAGCTCAACCTGTATGACCACAACCTCTGCCATGCATTGAGCTACCACCTGCTTCACATCTTCCACTGTGTTCTCAATTACTACTCCTATGTTGCTAGCCTGAAGCTTTTGTTGCGTTGCTTGCAATGTCACAAGCTTGCCTTCAATATTTCCTATGATTGCGTAAGCTTCCTCTGGCTAGGGCTTTAGTCTTGCCTTCAGCACCGCTTCCTTGTGCATCGTTGCGTCTACTTGTTCCTTCAGCTGCTTGGCCTCCTGCACCTTAGCTAGCCTCTGTGTCAGCATGACGGTTCGCATTGTGCCCTTAACTTCATCGTAGCGCTATTGGAGCTTGCGCGCTTCTGTCTCCACCCTATGTATATTTGGGTCCTCTTGCAAGCTTGTTAGAACCTTAAATGATTGCTCAAACAACTACGTGTAGTCCGTTATTTCACTTTCCACCGCCACTACTGCCTCTATGACAGTGGTCACCAACTGTTCCTTTACTTCTGGCGGTGTGGAGGGTTGGGCCCTCAAAAGTAGCTTGGAAATTTGTAGGTTCAAAACTAGCTAAACTCGTGCCATCTCAATCTGAGTGTCATGCACCCCTATGGCCAACTTGCGAATGCGGACCTTGACTGGCTCTTCCTACGGAATGGCCAGCTCTGGGACCATTTTGCATGCCTCCTCAATGACTTGCATAATCTTCTTACTCCGATTGGTTTCCTCGGTCTCAACGGAGATGGAAACATTTCTATTTAGGGCCATATGTTCATTGTTGATCCATTGTTTGTTGATCACTTGGAGGGCGCGGTGCTCTCGAGCCCTCATTTCTGCAATTACTCCATCTTGTAAGAGGTGGAGTGCTTTGCATAGAAGTGCTATCAAGCTCAGCCCAACTCCCTTCAAGGCACTGACACTGGGCCTGTCAGCCTCATTTTCCATGGTCAGTACTCCATCCGATAGCACTATTGCACTAGAAGCCTTCGTGCATAGCATATTTAGCAGTCTCTAAAGTGTTGATAGCCAAGCTGGTAAACACCGTGCCAGCTTGCGTCGCGCAGGTCTGCAACTCCTCATTTATTATACATATGAATTTAGGGGGACTCTTAAAATTTTCCTTGCTATTTAGACTCAAAACTACTGGAGGAGGTTTCTCATTGGCTTCCTAACCCTGGCCACACTAGGGGTAGGAGGAATCAGTACATGCATTCTATTACTCTCCATTACAAACTAATGATCCAAAATTAAACAGGAATGCAACAACTTATATATATAATCATAAACACATAGATACAGCAAAAAAACACTTCATTTCATTAATAGAACATATTGAATTATGCTTACAAACATAATGGAAATAAGATAGCTCGGGCGATGGTAACTTATCTCTGAGAAGAGATGTGGCAGCTACATGCCTCTGAACTGTGTTACAATGAGGCTCAAGGGCCTATTTATTATTGGAAAACATGAGAAAACCATAAACAACCAAAACCATAACCCCAAGAGATGTAACACCAAGAGTTTGTGGGCCCTATTGGGGTTAGTTGGGCAGCCAAATTCCCAGGGTCGTAACTTGGTCATATTATCTTCATTTGGCACAGACGATACCTTGTTGGAAAGGTCTCTATGAGTACTACAAGTTTCGCAAAAGGCCCCTACCTACAATTATGAGTTTGTCGCAGTCCCCAAAAAAATGTCGTTTAGGGGGTCAAAACTACTCCGGAAGTTCCGGACCCGAAAAACTACTAAAAATAGTAAATGCTAAAATGAACAAGAAAACATATGAAACTGACTGGGGGGTCTAGGTGGAATAGGCAGGTGGCCACCAATATCCACCTGGATCATTCCTCTCCCTTTAGGAAGCAATGATCCCCATTGCGTGCAAAGTCTCCATAAGGTGAGGAAATTTCTGTTGAACCTGGTCCCTGGTGAACCACTTGCCCTAGTGAAGGAGTTGGTCTACTTTGACAACTCGATATAGTTGTATCCTCTGTTGGCGAGTGTTCTTGGTCTATGTTTCCATGATCTGATTAGTTGTGGCTTGTTCCATGTAGTCTAGGTTGAGCTCTATTAGTGTGATTTGTTCTGTAATGTCAGATGTGTCCAACAATGGTGGAAAATATGGCCAAATGCTATCTACATTGAACACTAGGTGCAGATCAAGGAATGGTGGGATGCTAAACTTGAAGGAATTGTCACCAATGGCCTTGGTGATGGTGTATGGCCCATATTGAAGTGGGCAAAGCTTGCGGTGGGGTACAGTAAGGCACTCCTTCTATAAATGTAGCCAAACTTTTTCACCCACCTGGAACTTGTGCGGCACTCAATGTTGATCATGAAGCTCTTTTACTTAGCATTGGCTTTGTCCAATATATCATGGACCTATTGGTGGATATGTTGAATGCGCTCAATGAAGTTATTAGGCCTTTCAGCTTCGGACTGAACGTGAGCCAAATCTACCTGAGTGGCTACAAATGGTATGGCCACATCAATGGGGCATAATCGCTGAAATCCCAGACCTACCTAAAAGGGTTTGTGGCCTGTTGATATGTGGAGAGCTCTGTTGTAGCTATGTTGGACATAGCGAAGATTTTCATCCCACATGCATGGATTCTTTGATTTGTACATGCGCAGAATGTGTACGATCATCCTATTGACAACCTCTATTTAGCCATCAGTTTGGGGATGGAAAGCCATGGACTTAGTAAGTTTCATATCCAGCATCGGCCAGAGACTTGACCAAAATGCACTTAGGAATCTGATGTCCCAATCAGAGATAATGGACAGTGGGATCCCAAAGTGTACCCATAGTCACTCAAAGAAGAGCTTAGCAATGGCCTCTATTGTGATACTCTTCTTGCAGGTTGCCATGATGGCCATATTAGAGAATGTGTCAAAGACCATGAAAATGCAATCGTTGATGTTCTTAGTAGAAGGAAGGCCCGACATGTAATCCACGGAGACAAATTCCCAAGGCTGGCTAGGAGTAGGTAGAGGATTATACAGGCCTTGCTTCTTAATGGTTGGTTTGGCAATGGTGTAGGCAGTGCAGGATCTAATGTAATTCCCAACATCCTGACGAAGTTTCAGCCAATAAAAATACTTTTGTAATACTGCCACTATTTTCTCTACTCTGAAATGTCCAGTGACCTAATTGCAGTGCGCATCCCAAGTCATCTTGGAACACTCATTTGAAGGAACATAGATGTGTCCCAGGTGGCATAGTAGTGTATCTTAAAGGTGAAAGTTTGGAACTTGCTTCCCTTCCAAGAGTGTCTGGTATATGCTGTCGAATTCTGGATCGCTCTTGTAAAGATGCAGCCACCCCGATGTCTCATGTCCACAGGAGTTGAGCATAGTGATCAGTGCCATGAATGATGGTTGGCTGAGGCAATCAACAAAATTGTTGGTGCTTCCCTTCTTATACTTAATGTTCAAATGGAATTGTTGCCAATAAGTGGACCATTTCTTATGGCGATCATTCTGCAACTTCCCTTGTGTTTGTAAGAACTGTAGAGGTCAATGGTTTATGTGGATAACTGTTTCCTTCCCTAGAATATAATGCTTCCATTGACAGCAGACCTGCACAATGGAATACATTATTTGTCGTAAGTGGGGTACTTTCGGACTGTGTCTGAAATTATCTCACTGTGGTATGCCACGGGATGCCCATGTTGAGTAAGAACTACACCAATAGCATAGTCGGAGGCATCTATCTCTATCTCAAATCGTTGTTGCAGGTCTGGTAATGTGAGCATTAGTGCAGAACAGAGGCGATTCTTCAACTCGGAGAACGCTTGTTGTTGGGTTTCTGACCAAAAAAATTTGTTTTCGCTCCTCCCTTGGTGACTTAACCTAAAGGCCAAGTGATATGAGAGAACCCCAACATGAACCTACGGTAGAAGTTGGCAAGACCCAGAAAGTTGCGGAGCTCTGTTAGAGTGGTTAGAGCTAGCCAATAGAGGTTGACCAATCTCGAATGAATTGTATCTTGCATGGGTCCACATCTACACCTTGCTCATCAATGATGTGCCCTGGATATTGACCCTAGGTTAGGCCAAAGGTGCATTTCTCCAAGTTAGCACACAACTTGAGTTGGCGTAGGGTTTGAAGGGCCTGTTGAATATGGTGGAGGTTCTCTTCCCAACTTTGGTTGAAGATCAAGATGTCATATAAATATACCACCACGAATGCATTGGTGAAGGGTCACAAGATGTCTTCCATCAGTCTCATGAAGATTGTAGGAGCGTTTTTCAATCTGAACGGCATGACCAACCATTCGAAAAGGTGCTCCTTGGATTTGAAGGCAGTGTTCCACACATCGGAGGGTTTGATAGGCACCTAGTGATAACCTGAATTCAAGTCAATCTTGCTGAAATATTTGGCCCCCTTGAGCTGGTCCAGAAGGTCATCAATCCGTAGGATTGGGTACCTATTTCAGACAGTGCTCTTGTTCAACGCCCGATAGTCAATACATAGCCTCCAGGTCCCATCCTTCTTCTGTGCCAATACAAACGGGCTCCCACAAGGTGATGAGATTGGCATGGTGTTCCCTTTCTGCATTAGTTCCTGAATATGCCTCTTGATCTCGTTGTTCTCCATAACAGAGCATCAATAGATCGATCCATTGGGCAGTGACGCGCCCGGGGTCAGATCGATGGAGTGCTTGACCTGACAGTGCAGAGGTACCCCTGTGGGTGAGGCAAAAATATCCCTATACTCCTCCACTACCTTGTCCATTTGCTGCTACTGTACAGAGGAGCCCTGCCTGGAAGTCGTGGCCACAACCTTCTTCTTTCCCTGGGGGTGAATCATAAGGAAAAAAAACTCCTGGTCTGGGAAATGATCTTATTGCATTGTTTTACAGTGATCAAAGAGATGGCAGTAAGTGGGGCTACCTCCAGGATCCTATACAACTTATTAGCCAATGTAATAATCACAGAGCGAGGTCTAGAATCATATACAACATGTCTCTTCCACAAGTATGGTTGTCCCACCAATACATCACAAACTTCAAGAGGAGTACGTCACACAATACCTCATCCGTGAAGGGCTTGATGTTGTAGGGAAGGCGACACTGCTGGCTGACATGAAGATCTCGTCCTTGGTGAAGCCACCCAATGGTGTACGACTGTGGATGTGCTATAGTCTTTAGGCCCAGCCACTTCATGACTTCTGCTAAAATGAGGTTCTTTTGTCTCCCGCTGTTGACAATGAACTACAGTGGAGAACCATTCACCCACATCTATGAGTGGAAGAGCCGTTCCCCCTCCTATGGATATTCAGGATCAATATTTTGGATCTTGGTGGTGGCCATGGTGGCACTAGGCTCTACATCAATGATCTGCTTCCCTTTGTCAGTTCCCTTATCGGGTTCTGATTTAGAGTCGGAACCTACGTCTGATTCGGAAGCCTTCAGCTCGGCCACCAGTGACTTCTTGGCCCGACACTCACTTGTATTGTGAGTGGAGCTCTTATGGAACTCACACCATTTTCCTGTGTCCTTCTTCATCTTCAGGGTGTTGTTCTTTGCTTGTGGCTTCAATGGGTTGTCTTGGGTAGTGTCGCCTTGGCTTGGTCCTTTTTTTTGTGGTTTGGGGGCACCTTTTCTTTGCTTTGGATTCGCAAATCCAAAGTCTCACTTCTTCTATTTAAAATTTTGTTCAATCTTGACAGTGTAATGATACATCGTGTCGAGCGAGGAAATGTCTAGGAACTCCATCTCTTTCTGGATATACTTGTGTAGACAGCCGCAGTACTTGAGTACAAAATGTCACTCACTATCCTTGATACCCAGCTTCATGCAAAGGGTATGGAAAGTATTTGTGAACTCTGGCACATCTTGGTCCCTTCCCTGCCGTAGCATGGTCCACTTTATGTATTTGTCTTCATAGCTCCCGACAGGGTAATATTGTTCCTTGATGGTGTCTCAGAAAGAATTCCAAGTGGGTGCGGCTGAAAATAATGAGGGTTCACTCTCGTCCTTTTGTTCACAGTAGGTTTCCCACCAATCCTTGACATGTGGGGCAGCTTTAAGAAGTGCAAAAGTAATCTTTTCTCGATTGGAAAAGTCATGAACTGAAAAATATCCTTCCAATAGATTTAACCATTTATCTACGGCGTCTGCATCTATCAGGCCTTCGAATATGGGAATATCGAAGTTAACTTATACCTTAAAAAGAGTGGCGCCTCCAGAGTGGCTGCTAGATGAAGATGCATCGCCTGTGGGTAATTGTCGAAGGATCTAGGCAAAGTTATTCATCATCGCGTACCTTTGAAGCTCGAGGGCTTCCTAGAGAAACATTTTGAAAGGATCTCCTGCCCCCTCGTCTTTCTTTTCTTCTGCCCTGGGAGGTCATCGGGTTTTACGAGGCTGATCTTGAAATTGTTCAAGCAGATCAAGCCCTAACTCATTATACCCTGATCTTGTTGGGGATAAGCAAAGAAAAACAGAGAAAGAGCAGACCACTCTGATACCAGTGATCCGAACTTAAATAGGAACACAACAACTTACATATATAATCATAAACACAAAGATGCAACAGAAAAACACTTCATTTCATTAATAGAAAAATATTGAACTATGCTTACAAACATAATGGAAATAAGATAGCTCGGGCTATGTTAGCTTATCTCTGAGAAGAGATGTGGCGGCTACATGCATCTGAATTGTGTTACAATGAGGCTCAAGGGCCTATTTATTATTGGAAAATATGAGAAACCCATAAATAACCAAAACCCTAACCCCATGAGATGTAACACCAAGAATTTGTGGGCCCCGTTGGGGTTAGTTGGGCAGCCAACTTCCTGGGGTCATAACTTGGTCATATTATCTCCATTTGGGGCGTACGATATCTTGTTGGAAATGTCTCTCTGAGAACTATAGGTTTCACCATGAGACCTTACTTATAGCAATGGGTTTGTCGTGGATCCCAAAAAAAATATCGTTTAAGGGGTCAAAACTGCTCCGGAAGTTTAGGACCCAAAAAAACTACTAAAAATAGTAAATGTTGAAATGAACAAGGAAACATATGAAACTGACTAGGGGGTCTAGGTGAAATAAGAAGGTGGCAACCAATATCCACCTAGGTCGACTAAAGACCTTTCTAGAATGAGTTTTAAAGGAGAAATGTGAGGAGGAATGACTTCATTTCCTTTTTGAATGACATTCAGCAAAACCAATAGAAAATGCAGACATGTCTAGATAGGTTGGAAGCTCGCTTAGCTCGCATGTAGAAACACATTCAATGTGAGTTTAATCTCTCAGTGCCTTCTAGTATGAGTGCGAAGGACCTGATCCCAATGATATATTTAGACACCTGATATGGATGACATGTTGTGGATTTTTGTGAGTAGCCTATTTATTGGTTATATGGTATTTTATGTTTATTTGATGCTTTTTGTCTTCTTTGGAAACTTAGTATTATCATATACCTGCCAACAAAACTAGTTTTCAGTGTGGCAAAGTGAGGTCGATATACTTTTTCCAAATTGTTATAAGTGATGTAATCCGACTTTTGAAGGTAATACAATTCATTTAAAAAATATATTATTATTATTTATTATAAAAGGAATTAATATGAGTCAAACAATATTTTTAACTAGGGATATTCATCCCCACTTCACCATGGAAATTCTTAAATTGTAAATACCTTTTGTTAGAATACCGTTGGTTAGTACCATGACTTATCAATACCACATACCCAATATGACATGTGTTGATATGACATTTTCTTTAAATAATTATTTTGAGGTCAATTAATTAAAATATCATAACTAACTTGGAGATCAATCTTAACCCTTGATCTGTGAATACTACTATGAATATTCTCGCATATTCCTTGGAGGTTAAATCTCTACCATCCACCTAATAATTATTAATAATTAAATTATAATTTTTGAAGATCTATTCTAAAATAGACATACATATCAACATAAAAACAATATAAGTATAATTTAAATGTTCTACATGCTCTTTTTTTGGCATATTTTACAATCAATTTTACTCGAAATTTGTTATAAATTTGTTGGAATTGTAAGTTTGAGTTGTAGTCTACACAATTCGAATGCTCTAAGAGTCTTTTAAGACGTGGAATCCATTTATGCATCCAAAAACACAAATGACTCAACTAAAAATTACATTTTACCAAGAATTGCATCCTCAATTTTGGAAAATAAAATCAAAACTTATAATAGTTAGATACACAATACAATATATATTTTTATTTTTATTAATAAAATAATATGGATAAAATATTTTTAAAGATATGATAAATACACAATCACTCTAAGACAAATTCTTGAATAATTTAATAAATCTCTTTATGTTTATGATGTAAGAGCATTTCTACAAGTCAATGAGACTTAGGAGGTCATCCTCAATTTTGGAAAATAAAATCAAAACTTATAATAATTAGATTACACAATACAATATATATTTTTATTTTTTATTAATAAAATAATATGGATAAAATATTTTTAAAGATATGATAAATACACAATCACTCTAAGACAAATTCTTGAATAATTTAAAAAAATCTCTTTATGTTTATGATGTAAGAGCATTTCTACAAGTCAATGAGACTTAGGAGGTCTTGTCACATTTAGTAAGGGAGTGGGTTCCCTTATTTTAATTTAAGTTAAATTGATGTAATTAAAGATAAGAGATTAATTTTTTAGTCTAAATAAAGATTTAATTAGGATATGATGAATTATTTCCTCATCAACTTGTAATGTTGCAATTTGGAGAGAGCTTTTAAAAAGTGAGAATTTTTAGGCTTAGATTTGATATTTTCCTTATTAAATCCATTTTTAGTGGACCTCACTAAACCAACTTTATTGCGTATGATTGATTCTTTAAGCGATAAAGAAGAGAGAGAAGATAGCTAAGGGAAGCTAAGGGACCGAGAGAGTGAAAAGACCAACATGTGTGCTTAGTCTCCATATTTTTTAATTAACATGTTGGTATTTTGCAAGTGTTAAATCAATAGTTGTAATTAACGAGTGTTCTCGCGGGTGAGTTAAAAGATGCATGAGGATTAAGGACACAACATCATATAAATTAATATAAAAATAAATCATTTTAAGGAACATTTGTTTTGAATGGGAACGAAGGAATAGACTAAAATTGTGTAGTAGAGTTATAATATTGAATTTGGTTATGTACTAGATTATATTATACTCAAATTGATTAAAAAAAATGTACATTCACCATGTAATGTGTGTAAAAATGTATAATGTAATATGTGGTAAAAATTTATATAAATTGTTTTTTCGGTGTAATTAAATGATTTTAGGAGAAAGATTTATAGTGTTTAATTTGTTTATTTTTTAATAAAATAATTAAATAAAATTAATGGTATGAGATTCAAAAATATGTGGTAAGAATGTCAATTTATTTTTTACAAATTACAAGCATGTCAAGTGGTGTATTTTTTCTTAAATAGATGACATAGTTTTTTTTAAATAATGTTGATGAATTAGTTCACATTCATGAATAGTAGTCAATGATAAATGTCCTCACTTGTAGTTGACAATTACATTATGATAAAATTATCAATTTTAAAAAAAGAAAATACATGGTATACTTGGTATAGCTTCATCTCTATAACTAATAATCCTTATTCTTATCTCATATCGCCATTATTTTTACAAATACATATTATAATATAATGATTATTTTTATGATATATATTACACTATAAGCATAATTTAGTTATTCTACGTTTTAGTTATTTTTGGGTATATTTTTTGGTTAAGTTACTAGAAATTCTACTTGGATTTTAGAATATAAGCATAAATTTAGTTGTTCTACGTTTTAGTTCTTTTTGGGTAAATTTTTTGGTTAAGTTACTAGAAATTCTACTTTGATTTTTTAGAATTGTAAGTTTGAATTAAGTAGCCTACAAAATTTGAATGTCCCAAAAGTTTTTTAGAGTGTTTAATACATTTATGTATTTAAGAACACAAATGAAACAACTAAAAATTACAATATCACCAAGAATTGTATCATCAGATTCAAGAGATAAGACCAAAGCTTAGAACAATTAGATTGCATCTTACAATATATATTTTTATTGTTTTATTAATAAAATAATCTAAATAAAATATTTTTAAAATTATAATAAATAGGTAATTAGGATAAGACAAATTCTTGAATTATTTAATAAACTCCTTTATTTTTATCTTCAATTAAATTTCATTGGCCATGATTAGTGTGAACCAAACAATAATTTATATAATAAATAACCATTTAGTATTTTTTTCAATACTAGATTGTGTTTAGCTTAAGGTTAGCCCACATGTTAGATGGAAAAATAATCTAATCTACCCACTTGTAAGATGTTGTCATTATCATTATCCAAACTTTGATGCAGTTTGGGACACTATAACCCCATATTGGCATCTAGCCTCAAGTCCTCCCTATAAAATTTGGACTTAAAATTTAATAAATATTAAATCCCACAAAAACTAATTAATATATTCCTCATGAATGTGTAACTATTTAATATAAATTAAACATTATCTAAATTATGAATTTCTTTATATTTAATAAATCATATTTGGAAAAATTATAATTATATAATTTAATGGGAGCTAAGGTATGTTGTGACTATAGAAATGTAGATGACAATTTAGTTTTCAAGGGCTGGCCTTGGTGGGCTCCTGAATACTGTTGAAAATTGGCAGGGATAAATTTCCTTAAATAAAATCTCATTTCTAACAATTATGTAGTGACTTTCTAAAAATAGAAAGTCGTGTCTAATATCTCAAATATGACTTTCCAAAAATATTAAATCACCTTGCATCAATTGGTAATCAAGTATAGTTGAAGTAAAATCACTTAACTTATCACTAATCAATTCTAATAGTTCAATCTTAACTTAATCATCATCCTTATTATTAATATTATCATTATCCTTTATGAAACTATGATATTATTATTAAAAGGAATTATAAGTCACCTTACTTTCATCACCTCAATCACTTCATATCTCTCTTCTTGATGACTCACATGGCACTATGTAACTCTCTCACCCTCTTAATGATACGTGACATGCTCTCTTACGCAGTCATTAAAGGCATGGCATATTCCTCTTACACTCATTAAAGGCATGTCATAAAACATTCCTCTTACGCTCTCTTTAATGCATATGTTACTCTTCCTCAAGGCATGCATATTTCTCCTCATTTATGACAAGAATTAGTCGCTCCTCCTATATATGTGTCTCATTTCTTCTCACCTGACAACTACTACTTGTGCATTGTGAAAGAAAAAATTGAACTTGAGAGAGAGAGAGAGAGTTGGAGAGACTTGAAGAAGATTGTGTGAGAGATAGACTTGGAGAATAAGAGCAAAACTTGGTGAGCCAAGGTTGATTCGGTGCTTTATTGTTTCAGTGTTGATTCAATTGAAGGGAAGGTTGATTCAATGTTTGCATCTATTGTTTCTACTAGTGATATTCATGTTACAACTTGTTCATATTTGGGTGAATTTACTCATTCTCTTGATCTCTCATTGTACTTTGTATCTCTGTTGAACAATTGATATGTAATAGAAGAAGAATTTGGTTGGGTTTTCCCCTTGTGCATTTTTCCCCAGTCATTGGACCTAAATTCTTTGTATCCCATTTTTTTCTTGGTTGTTTTCTATTGTGCATTTGGTTTATGTTCTATCTATAATTGCTTAACTAATATTGTAGTAGAAAGAATTTTTTGGAATAACTGTTTCAGCATAGAACATCAGTATTTCAACATGGTATTAGAGCTTTTGTGAAGACAAGCCCAAAGAATATGAGAGCTATCACTCCTTTGCAGAAAATTTTACTTCCAAGAGATCTTACTTGCTACTGAAATTTGTTACCCAGGGAGATAAAAGCTACCACTCATTTTGCATAAATTTTACGTCAAAGAGATCTTACTTGTTGTTGAAATTTGTTTGACTTGATCAAGATGTCTTCTTCTTACTTCAAGAATGAAGAGAAGTTGAATAATGCTTCAAATGAAAGATTAGATATTGCCCTTCAAGAACATGATGTACTAGAATATGTCGAAGGCGAGGTAGTAGAAGCACCAAAAAATTCAAATGTTGTTGCCAAGGCCAAATTCAAGAAGGGAGAAGTCAAGGATAAGAATATTCTCCTTGATTCTCTTGGATACCATCTCATCACCTATGTCTCCAAGTTGAAGAAATATAAGGAAATGTATGACAGGCTAATTGGAATGTATCAAGTAAACAACTTGAGTCAAATCCTTGCTTTGAAGAATCAACTCAAGGATATTAAGATGAACAAAGGAAAGAAAATTCCAACATACTTTGTGAGGATATCAAAAATTAAGGATCAACTACCAATTGTTGGTGAAATTGTATCTAATGAAGAGTTGGTGTTGATTACACATAGAGGTCTTTCTCCAATTTGGGAAACATTTATTACTACTGTCAACAACAATGATAAGTTTCTCACATTTGATGAGCTCCTGGGAAAGTGCAGTAAAGAAGAAGCTAGAATGATTTCCATAGGAAGAATTCCCAAATATGAAGAGGGAGAACCTACTGCCTTTGTTGTCCAAGGCAAGAAGTAAAAAGGAAAAATATGTCATGACTTTTCAAGAAATCTTGCTCTTAGATCCAACAGTTCCTATAAATAGAATAGGGACTTATCAAAAGTTAAATGCTACAATTTCCATAAGCATGGTCACTATGCTCATGACTATACAAAAAATAGAAGAGCACCAAGATCCAATTACAACAATGGTAGCAATAATTTCTTATCTGATTATATAAGAAGAATAGAAGCTCCTGTTGTTTGTAAACAAAGCTACCATTCTTCCAAGAGTTAAAGGAACTCAAGGTATGATAATAATGCAACTCAAACATAATCACAATAATTTCTTGTTTCTTCTCTTTCTAGTCCCTCTCTTGCAGATTCTTATGACAACTGGTTGGTTCATAGTGGTGCTTCAAGACACTTTACTGCTAATAAAGAAGTTCTCTCAAATTTGGTTGAGAGGGAGATGGATATGGAAATCATTCTTAGAGATAAATCTACATATTCTGTAAAGGGATCCGGATCTGTTTCTTTGCATCTAGATCAACGTAAAACTATATCTCTTCAAGAATTTTTGTATTTATCTGGTTTGAAAAAGAATATTGTATCTATATCTACCTTAGAAGACAAAAGAATGAAAGTTGCTTTCATAAATGGAAAATTTCTCAATTATCCAATGAGATCTAGCATGAGAGATGCCTTCACTCTAGGATCAAGATTTGAAGGTCTTTAAAAAGTGAATGGAAGACCAATCCATGCATTGATTCATGACAACAATCATCAATGTGAACATTGGCACCGAAGGTTCGCTCATCTGCACTATAAAGCATTGCCTCATGTGAAAAAGATGGTTTCTAGAATGCCTATGATTAGAGTGGATCATGATGGGGTTTGCCAAATGTGTGCAAGTGGAAAGCATGTAAAGGGACCATTCCTTTCAAGAAAAAGCAAAACCAGTCATGTACTCCATCTTATACATTCTAATTTATGTGGATCTATGCCTGTAACTTCTCTTGGTGGCTAGTTGTATTATATAATCTTTCTGGATGTTTTTTCTTACAAGACACGTAATTTATTTTCAAAAAACAAAAGTCAAGAATTTAACATGTTCAAATATTTCAAAGTTCTGGTAGAAAAAAAACTAGAAAGCATATCAAAATCTTCAAATCTGACAATGGAGGAGAGTTCACTATAGCTTAGAACAAAATTTAGTGGTTGAAAGAAAGAAAAAAACTATCATGGAAGTATTAAAAGCTATGTTGCATGATCAAAAGGTACCAAATTTTATATGGGGAGAAGTTACTAACAATGTTGTTTATGTCCAAAATATATCTCCACATCGAGCCTTAAACAATAAGACTCTTGAAGAAGTTTCGCTAGTGAAAAGCCCAAGGTTGGGCATGTCTACTTTCATGTGCCAATGGAAAAGAGGAACAAGCTAGAGGCTTCAAGTAAGAAAGGTACGTTTGTTGGGTATTGTGAAATTTCTAAAGCTTACAAAATATACATACCTAGTTGTTATAGACCATTTTGTCACATTTAGTCAATAGGCATACAAACTAGATCCATCACCATCCATGAACACATTGTCATCATCCCTACACAAACTCCTAAGCATGATTCTCTCAAATCCTTTAGTTTTTGACCTTCATTTCTTCATTTCAGTGCTTTTAAGGCCCAATGCACCTTAGCCCTTTAGGGGCCCGCTTTGAGTGGCAAGTTGCTTAGTTATGCACCTGCTCTGATTATAGCTGGTTTTCCCTTGTTGGGGGTGCATTGATTAAGAAAATTCAGTGAAAATAAAAAGAATCTTGAAGCTTACACTTCAAGAAGCTTCTAGGAGTTGTTACAAAGAACTTTGAATCCTATCTCCCCTACCTTGGAGTTTTCACCTTCTTATCCCTTGAGCTCATCTTCCCATTAAGTGTGGATCTTAAGTGTAGATTGGTAAATAGATAATAATTCCTAAACTACCATCCTCTCCTATATCTTTACTGCCATCCACAAGCTAGAGGTTTGCTTTTGTAGATTAATCATACCCTTATTCTTTTTCTTTGATAATAATAGAGATATCATTCCCATGCATTATGGTTGTGGTGAGGAAGGACAAGTCAACTTGGGAGGTTCTCTACAAGATCAGCTTCCACTTTTGGTTGTAAATTCTCTCCCTTTCATATTAATACAAATAGTATACCGTTTTCCTACATAAACATGTGTTTCAATGCTATGATGATCCATTGAATAGGATGATTAGATAATGCTACATAGATGTTGTAGATATTTGGCTTGTGTTGTTTGTTTATGCAGATTCTAATTATAGTGTTTGGAGCTATGGTTGGAGTTGACAAGCCAAGAGGAGAGGAGAGCTTGTGATGGATCACAAGTAAGCATCTCTCCATTCTCCAATTCTTCTAATAAAAAATTTATAGTCTTTGATTTATGTTGTTATAGACCAGGCCACTAGGTGTAGGGAAGATACTTTTATCTATAGTCATAGATTCTATATAACAAATTGGTGACCATAATGGGGATCAATTCATTCCCTTAGTGGTTTCCTACACTTTTTCCTTTGTTACACCTCTTCATAAGACTTTCAATGTCCCACTCAACTTGAATTTACCCTAGGAAGACCCTTCATTCAGCTGCATTTGACTTTTTTTTTCCTCTGGAAAAATCAAAAATATTTCATTGATGATCAGTTTTACATGAGAGTCTGTTATTTACAGGATATCAGTTGTTTCTATTTTGCATTATCACGCAGGGTATACTATCAGTGTACTATCAGTATGCTGTTCTTGCCTTTCAAAATTTTACATAAATTTACAAAAATAGCATTATATGTCTGTGGAGCTGTAGTCAAAAATAAATAGATGCTAGTGTGCTGCTTGCTGATCCAGGGTTGGATACCCTGGATCTATATATGGCCGATGATAAAAAGTATGCTTCTGCTGATTGATGGTCTCCGTGATCTCCCATAAACCCCGGTCCATTAGCGCTGCCTCCTTGGAAAGTTTATCGGCACCCTTATTATGTTCCCTGTAGATATGAGAGATGGAAATGTGGTTAAAAGCTTATTTGAGTTCAAGTGCTTCATGTAAAATAGTGTTGAGAGAGTGCATATGACAAGCAGCAGTGCCATTTATCCAATTAATGATGATCTGTGAGTCCCCAAATATGTTGATGCTAATGCAATGATGCCTCAGAGCAAAGTGAAGAAGGTGGCGAAGGGTGATGAGCTCAGCAAAGTTGTTTGTGCCTGCACCTAATCCAGCTTTAATACTGTAGTGATGGTTTTCATTTAAGTGGAGGATGAATCCTCCTCCACTGCATTTGACTTGTTGTGTTAGAAAATCCCTTTTCCCTTATCAATGCACCCCCTGGGCTACTGATAGAGCATTGCCGAGCACCCTCGCCTTCTATGTACTTGAGTTCCAGAGCACTTGTAGCCTCTTTTCACTTGCACTGACCCTTGTTTCCTACAAAAAAAATCCTTTTGATGCTTTGCTCTCTGGTTGACTTGATTCCAGTTGGTCCTCCTTGTGTCACTTAGTGTGTTTAGCCCTCTCAAAACCCTTCATCTGGTTTGCTTTTGGTTTTGAGTGCCTTTGATAAAAAAAAATTGGGTTTTACTTTCTTCTTGTCATTAGCTCATTAGCGAACTGCTTTCTTGATCATTGGATTGCTTGAAATAATTAGTGTTCCAGTCATCGTTTTGAAAAGTTTTTTTTATCATTGATTAGGCGAATATCTTAGTTTTCATCTGAAAATTAAGTGGAATTGAAAAGAAAAATATTATGCATTATGCATTGCATCTAGGGTTTTGCGAGTGAAAATTGTGGTTAGAAATAGTTGCATTAGGGGAATTTCTTGACAAATTTTTGTTACTTCTTTTATGTTGCATATTCTTTGTTCTCTTCCCTACCATGTATAGATTTTCATTGAAATGAAAAGTTTCATTTTATCATGCTAGTTTGCATTTTAGATTATTCGGGTGAAATTTGTGGTGAGCCCTGAAAACTGAAACTTAAATAAAGATAAACTTTAAAATTTACTGAATCAACCTAAGGAGAATTCGTAACATTAACGCAAACATCTAGAGGTCTAGGCTAGAGACGTGTTTCTACGTATTTAAGCATAGGAGTTGTCATTTTTTCCAATGTTGTAGTCCGGGAGTGATATCACGTTCCACGTATGTAAGTGTATTGGATTATTCTCCATGCACCTCTGGGTATATTGGATGGTGTTCCATGCATGAAAAGTATATGGGAACACTCTCATTGTATGGTTATGCATTAGATAACATTAACACGAACCACACTTCTATGTACTGTCGAGTATATTTTGGAAGTCCACCATAGGTTGTTATCCTCGCCTTAGGTAACCGATTCGACCGCCTTGTACACTGTGATACACCAAACACAACATTCAGGGAGATTTCATGTCCGTACGTAAATCCTTGGCTTTCCAAGGATGTGTATTGCAGTTCACAGTTGCTTGGTAAACTTGTATGCCTAGTTTACCCTCTTTGATTTATTTTGTGTGTTAATTGTTAAAATTTATTAATGCATTGTGGAAGAACAAGACCCTTTACCTCGTTGTTCACATAGAATGAAAAATAAACCTCCTCTTCCACCAAGGCAACTCCTGGATGTCATCAGAAGCATAAGAAAACACAGACTACTGAATCCAATACTTCAGGGGCTATTACTTATGGTCCTCCATTTGAGATAGATCCACCAAAATAATATTTTCCTATGAGTATGGAGCCTGAGATTACCTCTCCATTAGCTAGTGACTCTAACATAGTCGATATCGAAGCACCTAAAATCTCTTTACTTAAGATTATTGAACTTGACTTTCCCAAGTCAAAGACAACTCAACCTGAGGTTATACAACCTAAGGTACCTCAGCCATCTTCACCTATCACTTCAAGACCTTCTCATTCTCTTCCACTATCTTAGACACAACCCCAAACTATATATCTTGGACTCGACGATGAACCCCTTCCACATGGTCTTATGAGTACTGAAGAGATTCCACGGGAAGAGCCTCAACCCTCCTCTCCCATTTGAGAAGGGAATCATTTTTATCAATCCCATCCTTTTCTATCTCCTCATACTCCATTTCAGCCTCCTTTGTCTAATTCTTTTCCTTTCAACTCACCTCTGAGTTTCTCTTGGAAATCATCTTTGGGATTAACCATGACTAAGTCTAATTTGGTTTCTCAGCTTGTATCTTCTACCATGGCTGAGATAAGCCAAGTTGCAACCTCATCCATGTTTTTAACCACACCAGAGGCACATTTATATGGTGGCCAGTTTGTCTCGCCTAGTTACCAATCCTTATCTGGTACCTTCTTTGGTTCAGCATCTAGTCCATGGACCTCTCCCATGACATCTACAAAAGGAATTATTTCTAGAACTCTGTTAATGAGTGCTACATAGTATGCTCCTCTTACCCCATCTACACCTACCATTCATTTGCATATTGGCCCTTATGTTAGTGGAAATGGTTATTTATAAAAGCCCAATCCATCTCCTATTGGGAACCCTCCACTTGGGGGAAATTTCCTCTATATTACCCTCCTCTTTTGATAGGGGGAAACCTATTGTAGGTTCATTTACATCTCCTCAAATTAGTGCTCAACCTCAAATGAGTCCTCCTTATTCAGGAATGATTGCTAGTGTTTGGAAACCTACTTTTCCTATTCAACCTGGTTCAGTTGTGGCTTCATCTTTAGCTTCTCAACCTATTCCATATACCCCTCAGATTTATGTTCAACAACCCATGTCTCAACCTATCCAAACTCAAATGAATGTGAGCCAAACTTTATAGGTTGTACCTTTAACTCAACCCATTTTGTTGGTATCTGGCACATCTCAACCCATGTATACCCAGCCTCTTCAAGGTAACTTACAATCACAAAGGTTTTGGAAGGCCATTCCTCAACTTTAGATGGATTAGAATGTGTATGTTATGGCATAGACACAACCATAATTGAATCCATCTTATGTTGGGATGATGAAAAATCCCATGAGGCAACCATATCCACCGTATCAAGGTATCCCTCATATGCCTTATGGTCAACAAGTCCAAACTCAGTCATTCCAACCTTTGCAAGGTCATCCTGGAACTGGATAGCAAGGTTATGTGTATACTGGCTATCAAAATCCTCCCTATCCTAGAAAACAAATACTTATTACTCAAGATATCCCTTCTTATCCAATATATCCTCCACCAGACTTTAACAGGCAGTTTCCATTCATGGAAACTCTCGAATTGTCGGATTTGACCAGGCTCACCAACAATCCCATTGCTCGTTATCCTTGGTGGTCAGTTATTCCTACTAAGTTTCCTTCTGATATTCTAAAACTCAATGGAAATCTTGGAGAAGACCCATCCAGGTATATATTAATGACATATCATTTGTGGTGTTCTTCGAACTCCCTCAATGATGATTTTGTTCATTTGCATATTTTCTAGTGTACACTCACTGGTATGACAACTAAATGGTACATAGAATTACCTTGAGATCTATTTAATAACTTTAGCTACTACATTCCTAACACATTTCCAGTTACCCATCAGATATGAAACTAGAACCAAACTCCTAGCCAATTTAAAACAGAGTAAGGCCACTCACATTTCTGATCATATTCATGAGTGGCGACGTCGTTGTCGTTTGGTTAAGACTTTTGTTCCTAATCAATTGTTAGCTGAATGGTTCATAAAGTCTTTGTTTCCATCTATTATAGAAGACATAGACAAAGGTGGAGTTATAACCGAAGAACAGGTAATCACTCATGCCTAGTACTTGGATCTGATTTATACCCAATTTGGCACATTGTATGATAAGATACCTGATGCTCTGTAACCTACTAATATTGTTTCTCAAACTCCTAGTAAAGAATCACATGCTGCTAATGGCGTGATTGGTTCTACCAACCAACAGTCGATGAGTAAACCATCTAGTTCAACTCTTGTTGTCGTTGCTCAAAACCCTCCTTCCACTCCTGCAACTTCTACTTCTGAGATCAATGTCATTCAATCATCTAAAGGCAAATATCCACAACCAGGAAGTAAGAAGAAAGGAAAAGGAAAGAAGAAGAAATATAATGCTCCATGGGATAAACAAAACAATCAGTCTCCTGAAGAGAAGAGGAAACCTCGTTACCCATGTCTAATTTGTAATGAGGAGCATTTCACTCATGATTTTCCACACCGGGCATAGGTGAATCAATTCCTTAAATCCTCTGCTACACCTGTTGTGTTGACATACCCATTCCCAAATCAGGAGACCAATTTGGTTGTCCGGGACCCTACTTCCTCTAATTTGGTTTTAATTCTTTCATCTACTAAGCCTAAAAACAATATTTTGGTGGCTACTCGAAGTAAGTACTATGGTAATATGAATCCTTCAAACGGTCAAGCTATTGATCAACCTACCAGTTTAACCGCATCTCCACCAGGATTTCAACTCATTGGCAATGGCATTTCTAACTCACTTTCAGTTGCCCATTCGGTATGAGACAGGGACGCATCTCCTTACGTCTCTTAAACAGGACACGGCCACGCATATATCCGATCATATACATGAATGGAGACAGCGTCATCGTTTGATCAAGTTCTGGATTCCTGATCAGCTCCTAACCGATTGGTTTACAACCTCCTTTGTCCCCGCAATCGCACGAGACATTGCTATGGGAGCTTGTGTAACTGAAGAGCAAGTTATCGCGCGTGCTTAGTACCTCGACTTAGTTTATTCTCAGTTAGGTACCTTATATGATTATTTTCCTGATGCCCCGAGACCCAGAACATCCAAAGCTCCACCAAAGCCATCTGTTGACGGTGTTATTGGCTCTGTAAATGCATCTTCAAAGAAATCATCCGCGAACCCTGGGAAGCAAAAATCGAATGCTTCAAACGAAAACACTTCTCAGGGTCAATCTAATTCTGGAAACACTTCCGAGGTCAACGTCGTCCAGTCCACCACGGCGGATAAATCCTCGAAAGGAAAGAAGAAGGGGAAAGCTAAGAATAAATTTGAGCAGCCCAGACAGGACTCCCCTAAACCTCCACCCGAGGAAGGAGCCAAACGTAAACCCAAGTATCCTTGTCTTATCTGTGACGAGGATCACTATACTAAAGACTGCCCCAGGCGGTCTGAAGTTAGTCGATTGTTGAAAGGTGCTCCCGGGACTCCTGTTGTGCTCAAAGAACCTTTCCCCTCACAGCAAACTCAAATGGTGGCTGATCCATCACAACCCTCTTCTTCATTTGGCTCTCAAGTATTTATGGCTGGGACGATTCCCGTCCACATCAGTACTCGGGCAAAAGAATATCCGTCGCATGCCGGGAAAGAGCCTGAGGTCCCCTCCAGCGCTCCTCCGTCCAGTTCTGGTCCACTCCATATCGAGAGACCTAGCACTGAGACACCCATCCGACCCCCTCCAAAAGGTGTACTCCGGAAGTCTTCTTACAACCCTAATGCTCGTGCTGCCTAGCACTACAGCATCGTTGAGGACTTAGCTCAGGCTCCGTCTGCTATGTTCGCCTTAGAAGTGCTCCAGAGCTGCCCCTCCCAGAGGAAGTCCTTGCTATCGGCCATCGGTGGCATAGACCCGGCTGACTCGGATCTGATTTCTTTTGACCTCGAAGGCCATACGCCGAGACTGCCTCACCAAATCACCTTCCTCATATAGGTCATTATCAACACTAAAACGATTCATAGTACAGTCATTGATGAAGGTGCTTCGACTTGCATCATGTCTGTTGCATGTTGGAAAGCTATTGGTTCCCCGACGCTGAGCCAGTCTCCTACAACATTGGAAGCCTTTGACGGAAGAGAGTCTCGTCCTTATGGTATACTCCAACAGTTGCCCATCTCTTTGGAAGGGAAGACGGTCGAAGTGGAGGTTGAAGTTGTTGATGCTAATCTTACCTACAACCTCCTCCTCGGACGTAGCTGGACATATGCCATGCAAGCCGTGGCTTCGTCTCTTTTCCGTGTCATTCATTTCCCTCATCAGGGGAAGATTGTCACCGTGGACCAGCTCTCCTTCTTCACCTCCTCTTTCGAAGGCAACGTGCCTTTCGTGGAGCATACCTCCAAATCATGTGAGAGTGTGGGAGCCGGACTTTTTAAAGATCCTGCCCTGATGGGTGTCTTTTCCCTCCCACCTCCTAATCTCGCTCCTATTAATATGATTTCCGTGCGCTCTGATCCATGGGTCCTTCCTCCCGCTAATCAGATAGAATCTTGGGGCGATATGATGCCGTTGAGTCCTGCCGAGCTCAACTATGTTGAAATCGTTGCTGCATCGGCTCCCCCTCCCGAACCTTCTCCTCCAAGCAGGGCTCTCGACTCGTATGTTCATTCCCCTTGGCTTGGAGATGACGCTACTTCGGATCCGTTAAAGGAAATATTTCCTTCCGATGAAGCCATTATCGAGACCATGTCTCTCGAGGAACCTTCTTGGTCTGATCATCACCACTGTTCCTCGTTTCTCCCTGCCCATCAGGAAATGATCACCTGTCTCGAGCGGTTTGCTCCTTGTCTCCCATCTCAGCCCCTTCAAACACCTATTCAAGTTTATCAAGTGTCCTCTGAAGGAAATATGGGAAACATTACGCAGACCCAACCCATCGACATCTCTAGGAAACTAGGGATTGTCGAGCACATTAACATTGGAGTCACTTGTACTCCGGAGGAAATTCAGCTCTATACCGATCTTTTTCACGAATTTCATGATGTCTTCGCTTGGTCCTATGAAGAAATGCCCGGCATTGACCCTAGCATAGTGGTGCATGAGATACCTACGTATCCGGGTGCTAAGCCTGTTCACCAACGTCTACGCCCCGTGCACCCCCGAAAAGCTGCAGCCATTAAAGCAGAAGTTAAAAAGCTTCTCAAGGCTGGTTTTATTTACCCCATTCCACTTACAGATTGAGTTTCCAATATTGTCCCTGTAAACAAAAAATAGGGTACCATTCGAGTCTGTGTTGATTACCGTGACATCAACCGGGCCTGTCCTAAGGATAATTTCCCCACACCCTTCATCGATCAGCTCATTGATGAGTGTGTAGGGAGCGAAATCTATTCATTTATGGACGGTTTTTCTGGGTATAACCAAATCAATATTGCGCCCACTGATCAGCATAAGACCGCCTTTATCTGTCCTTGGGGCACTTTTGCTTACAAAAAGCTCCCTTTCAGTTTGAAGAATGCCGGCGCTACCTTCCAACGTGCAATGTCCTATGCTTTTCATGACATCTGTCACATTGTACAACCATACCTGGATAATCTACCAGCTCATTCAGTCAAACGCCAGGACCACCCTTCCCATCTTCGTGAAATCTTTCTCCGCTGTCGACACTACCGCATCAGGCTTAATCCTCATAAATGTGTCTTCTGCATTGAATCAGGCAGACTGCTCGGTTTATCGTCTCCCGAGAGGGCATCCCTCTGGATCCCCTCAAAGTCGAAGCTATTCTGAATCTTCCTCCCCTTGCTTCTTTGCAGTAGTTGTAGAGCTTACACGGCAAAGCAAATTTCTTAAGACGATTCATTCTGAACTATGCCAAAGTGGCTAAAGGCTTTACACAGTTATTGAAGCGAGATACCCCTTTTCATTGGGATGTTATCGCTCAAGAGTCTTTCGAGCATCTCAAGGGTCTCCTTGTTTCCGCTCCATTATTGCGTCCTCCGAATTACCATCGCGATTATACTCTGTATTTGGCCGCCGCCGATACCACTATCGGCATGGTTCTCATGCAAGACGACGATGATGACACTGAGCATGTCATATATTACCTCAGCCGCAACCTTTTAGACACGGAAACTCGATATGCTTACGTCGAGAAGTTGGCATTGGCCGCCGTTTGTGCCGTCCAACGTTTCCGGCATTATATCTTGTTGCGTACCACGACCATGATTTCTGATTGCAACCCGATGACGTACATTTTGTCACGTCAGTTGCTGGGGGGCAAATACTCAAAGTGGATCATCATCCTCCAAGAGTTTGACTTGGAATTCACTGCTGCCAAGTCTAAGAAGTCCCTGGTCTTTGCTGAGTTACTTTGCTCTTTGCCATCTCCTTCCGCACCCTCTCACTCAGAGGACCATATCCCAGACGAAACTCTATTCCTAATCAGCACCCTCGATCCCTGGTATGGGGATATCATTGTATATCTGCAGACGTCCTCTTTCCGTCCCGCTGTGTCCAAGGATGCTCGGCGATGGATCCGTCATCAGTCTCAACCCTACCATATTATCGGGGACACCCTGTACCGTCTCGGCGTTGACTCCGTCCTCCGCCGATGTCTAACTCTCGAGGAAGCTGAGCGAGTCCTGAATGACTGCCACTCTGGCGCCTGTGGTGGTCACATGTCCGGATATGCCACAGCTCAAAAAATCCTCCGCGCTGGTTATTTCTGGCCCTCCATTTTTAAGGATTGCATTCTTTCCGTCCATTCATGTCATGCGTGCCAGATATACCAGCGGAAGATGCGTGCACCACCAGCTCTGTTGCACCCTGTTGTCACCGTTGGCCCTTTTGCAAAATGGGGCATTGATTATATGACCTGTAACCCTCGCTCGGCCGGGGGGCATGGGTATATTATCGTTGTCGTCGATTACTTTACAAAATGGGCCGAGGCGATGCCCACATTAACTGAAGACGGTCACACAGCGGCGCAGTTTTTGTTCAACCATGTTATTTCACGGTTCGGAGTTCCTCAGGCCATCGTCACGGATCACGGGAAGCATTTCCGTAATCACATGATGACCGAACTGACAACCCAACTAGGCTTACGACATGATAGTTCGACCCCATACTATCCTCAGTCCAATGGCCAGGTTGAAGCCGTTAACAAGATTTTGGTTACGATGCTTCAACGTATTGTTGGCATGCATAAGTCTAATTGGCATTTGATGTTGTTTCCCGCCTTGTGGGCCTACCGAACCTCTGTGAAGGATGCCACCGGTTTCACTCCATTTCAATTAGTTTACGGACTGGAGGCTACCCTTCCTATCGAATGCGAAATCCCTTCGTTAAAATTGGCCATCGAGTTGCTTCCCAACACTACTCCGGTAGAGGAACGTCTTCTTTACCTAGAACGGCTAGACGAGACTCGTCGCCTAGCCTCTCTAGCTATCGAAGCACAGAAGAAGAGAGTTAAAACTCACTTCGACCATACCATCCATCCTCGTTCCTTTGTTGAGGGAGATTTAGTCCTGCTATACGATCAAGCGAATGATAAGCTGGGGGCAGGCAAACTCGAGCCCATGTGGCTAGGCCCTTATATTGTAAAGAGAGTTTTGCAAAAAGGGGCATATGAGCTAGTTGACTACGAAGGTAATCCTCTCGATAAGCCCCGCAATGGGCTGTACTTGAAAAATTACTATGCATGATTCCATGCACTTCGGTTTGTACATGCGTGTGTTTTAGCAGATGTGTTGTGTGTGTGTGTTTTCATGTGTTTTGGCTTGGTGTGAAGGCGTGATTACCGCTTATTATGTCTTTTGCTTCTTGTGTAGATGTCTGGTGCACCTTACGTTGGTTTCGCTGATGGTGCCTGCCGCAGCACTCACAATTTGTCTTCTGCAGCGTGAGTGATCTATGATCCTCACGGTGAGTTGATAGATCTTCAAGGTGTGTGTTTGGGCTGTACCACAAACAATGTCACTGAATATAGTGATGTGATTGAATTATTGGCCGAGGCAATTAATCTCAATATTCGTACATTGGTTGTCAACCTGGACTCTCAACTTGTCGTCCATCGACTCAATGGGCGATATTCCGTCAAAGACCGTCACATTTTAAGGTTGTATTTACGTGTTAAATTGTTAGAGAGGAATTTTGATTTCATTACATATCAGCATATTCCACGACGATTAAACACATTATCTGATGCATTGGCTAATCATGTATTAGATAGACATTTGCGTAACATATAATCAAAACATCATACAAGCAAGCACATAAAAGCACAATAATAAACCATAGGAATATGTATATATATATCGTGTGGCGCACCAAGGCACTCAAAAATAAGTGTACATGTCTAAATAGGGCCTGTGTTCTCTGTACATCTGAGACACATGTCTCTCAAAAAATCACCAGTAGGAAATAAAGACCTAGATATCTACTGTGGCGGGTTGTGCTCCCTATACTGCACAGCCGCTCGTGCCACCCGCCTCAAAAGGCGATGCATCCTAGGTTCTACTCCCACTGTATGGATCTGGGACGCTATGGGGACCTCCTCTATCCCCAGGTAATCTGGAATCCTTGTCAGCAAGCCCTCAAGGTTCCGTATCACAGTCTCCATCGTGTCATCTCCCGGAGGAGCCAGGGCTAGAGCTCCAATGCCCTGCACGTCCCTCCGTGCCTCTGGAGCTAGGCTGAGGGGTCTCGCCGGTCCTACATCTACATACCATAGCGTTCGTCATTAGGACATGTACATGAAAAAATCAAAAACATCATAAAAATAAAAAATCAAAAAATGAGATCAAGTGTCTTACCACTGTCATCCCACTGCTCTCCAACAGGCAGCGGCATGTCTGGGTCTCCGCGGAAGTCTAGGCCGGCATACGGCCAGTCCTCCACAAAGATAGTCTACTGCTCCAACCACTCTCGGAAGTATACCCCCCATGCCACTGGTCGACCGCCACCTCCTCGTGGCATGACATGGCCCCATCGTGTGGCCCTCGTCTCGCGAGGCCTAGGTGGGTCCAAAACCATATCCTGCAGTTGCAATGCCGGCACCCGCTCCAGCATGAGCGGGAGTAAGATCGATCCATAGCCAAACTGTTTCGTCTCTCCGCGACGACAGTTGGTCAGTTGTCTCTTCATGTTTGCCGCTACTGCCTCTGCCCAGTTAAATATGGTAGGATTCAAGCATTCGAGAGCCAGTCGGAGATGGGTCTTCGAGGCCTCGTGTTGGGCCTGGGAGCCCGCTGCCCGTGTCACCATGAAGAGCATAGCTCGAAGGATGATGTCCTCCACCGTAGGAATTGCTATCTTTCTGCTCCGCGACTTGCGTGCCCGTGGGCACACCTGAGCCATCAGCATATCTAAAGTATCACCACCGGGTCGCTGCCCCTCCAGAATAGGCCTCTCACCTCGACGTGACAACCCGGTCAAAAAATAGATGTCTGTGTAATCAAACTCAATGTCTCGGCCTCGGATAACGAACTTCCCATCAGTGGGATTCCAGGCCCTGATCAAGAGTTCCAGAAGGTCAGGCTGTGCTCGCAAGCGTGGAGTTAAGAAAAATTTAAGCAACCCGCACCCCCGCAATGCATTTCGGCACCCGGCATCAGCAAAAGCCGCTATGTCATCGTTATCATGAGCGCGTTCCTGCCAAACGAATGCCATTATACCCTGCATAATCAAAAAATTTCATTAGGGCCCTGCTTGCAAAGTTTCATACGTTGATTTTATTAAAAAACTTGTTGCGCGGCGTCAGCGCGACTGTTTTTAAAACAGTCGCGCTGATAATGGGCGCCTTTGTTATTTTTTCCGGGTCAGCGCGGAAGTACATCACTCTTCCGCGCTGATCCAGGAGTGGCCTGTGGAAGTTTTTTTCGGTCAGCGTGGACCCGATAGGGAAATCCACGTTGACCGAGAGCAGAATGCGTTTCAAAAAATCCGCTCAAACAACCACTTCCCACCGTTAAAATGCAGAAAAAAGACTTCAAAACAGAGCGTAAGGCAAGATGTATCTACCTGGAACTGATTTCAGGATGGATGATGCACGTACGGGGTGGAATTTCGCTCGCCAACCTCAATGCTCCAAGTCGCTCCACAAAGCTCCAATGGTAACAATGGTAAAAAAAAATTGTTTACCCCCCCTATTTATTGTAATTTTTAAAAATTAAATATTATTTTTCATAAATATGGGTTTTTATGATGGTTTTTACTATATGCTTGGTTCCGATATAGTTTTTACTATGTTTTTATGCACATTGTCTATATTATCTCGAACGGGTTTACGCGTGCAGTGTTCCTTGTGCAGGATCTCAGCTGGTGGAATTATGACAGTTCTATATGCACTTGGTCCCGAAACATCGTCTTTAAGCTCTTTTTCGACGTGAAATAAGAAAAGATAGCCGAGTCTCCCTCTCAACTCGTTAAAAGAAGTGAGAGGCGGTCGCCTTTCAGCTCTTTTTTCGACCGTTTAAACTTAAAAAGATCACTGGGTTTTTGTTGTTTCGATCTCGTTATTGGCTACAAAACGACGTGCTTCTGACCGCTTTTCTACTTTTTCGAGTCGAAGTCACTACATACGAAAAGTACTCCTCGATCATACTGGTCGGGCGGTTCTTTCAGGCATTGTTTTATACTTTTTCAGGCTCGAGAGACACAACTTTACGAAAAAGGACCCCCCTGGAGTTCACTTTTCTGCAGTCTTTTCAGACTCTCTAAACAAGAAAAGACACCGAGTTCTTCCTTTGTCAGACTCGTTAAAACTTAATGACATCGGATGACGCCTTTCAAGCATATGCTATCCCCGTCAAGCTTGTCATCCAAAATAACTGGGGTACTCGCCAGCAATGGTGGGGAAAATGGAACCACAATCATTGTCGTGTCGGCAGTATGTCGCTCTTGAACATGGCACTTGTCTGCATTCATGTCTGGGTGGGGATATCTCATTTTGTTTTTTCACACTTGCTTCCGTGGGTTTGGGTTATCCTGTTTGACCTCTCATCTGCTCATTGCCTTGTCACCATGACCCCTGATCATTTAATGTCAAATACTGCCAAGTCCACTGTTGTGCCGCCGATATGTTCAAGAGAAGTTGACCTCTGCAGAATACTCAACCTCCCTCTAATACCTCACGCAAAATATCTTATCCTTCTCTGTCTCGTGTCGATGATGTGGGAAACACTATGGCCCACCTTCGATCAAGGTTACTTCCTGTCGACTTTAGCTCATTATCCAGGAAGTTGACCTAGAGACTCCCTTCAGGTGCCTTGGAGCCTGCATGCCTCAATGGCAGGTTCTTCGTGTTCGACGTGAGGTTTTCATCATTGACCTCCGATTGAATGATTCTGCGGGTGTTCGACGCCAGCTCATTGATTCGCACACCATAGATTGTACCTATAGTACCTTGAGGACCATTGTCATTATTGGTGGTACCTCTCGCGTCTGTTAATAGTTTTCATCATTGACTGGTAATCAGACGATGTTCTTGCATGTTCGACTTCAACTCCTATATTCACATGCTTGAACTTGTACTTTGTTCAGGTCGAGATGGAGCGCAAGACCCTGGATTTTGTCTATTGAGATCCAGGTTGCGATTTTGTGGATTTTTATGATCATTACATGACTCATTGATGGATGGCTGCGCCCATACCTGAGTCTTCATGGATGGCTGTGACCATACCTTTATTATCATCACGGTCTCATTAGCTGGGTGGCTGCGTCCATACCACAGACCTCTTTCGTATGTCTTTTGGATGGTTGCGCCCATGCCTAGACTACATGTAATCGATTATCGGAGATATCAGCCGTACTTGCGTGCAAGTTCTTCCTGGTGGTGTTCCGGTTCAGCCAGTTTCGTAAAGCATTTCACCCCTCCCACGCTCTCGGGCTTCATGCTTTAGGGGGCATCTGTTACACATTAATTTGTCACTGCCTTCCTACCAGTCTTCCTACTGTGTCATGAGTCCAAATCATTCATGCTCATGCTCTCTGATGTTGCCAAATGACCCACTTTGCCAAAGTTTTTCCATCATCGCGACTGTTGTAAAAATAAACGCGCTGATGAGCGCTCCAAAACAGACCGAACGCGCTGCCATCGCGGAAGTACACGTGATTCCCGCGATGGTCGAATTTCATGAGACAGCGTGACTGTTGCTTATATTTGATCGCACTGACATGAATTTCTCCGTTATGCAGTAGCGATGTCAGCGCTCCAGTACAATTATGCACCCGCGATGATCCAGTCTGGGCGAGTTTGTTCTAACAGCCGGCCTTCCAGATGACTCCAGACCTGGTTGTTGGCCTTGTATATGTCGCCCTCCCTTCTCTGGCATGTCTGTTTCGTCATTTGAGCCACCTTCCTTGGAGATAAGCTCATCCTCCCACCATTCATGGAGACTCCTTCTCCTATTTAAGCCTCCACCATTGCCATGAGCTGCTAGTTTGGAATTCATAGTGTTTGGAGTGTTGCTGATAGTGTGTGAGCTTGATAGGTAGCTGGTGTGACAAGTGTGGGATTGTTAGAGAGCTTAAGGAAGGTTGTGAAGTGTTTTGATCTTGTGTAAACTTGTGAGAGAGAGAGATTTGTCTTGGGAGATCTACCTTCAAGGGTGAATGCTTGAGGAACTTGCTGGCTGGACCCTCTTGAGAAGGATTTGATGTCAGAACTATGGTTGTATTCTTCTTTGTTTATCAATAATAGACGACTATCATTATGGTTCCACTCTTATTGTCTTTATGATGGTGTTTGAGTTATATCCTTTCTGACTTATATATAGTTGCATTTATTGGATTTTACGCTTGTTTCCGTATCGTTCTTTGCGTGTGCAGGTGTCCGTGCACGAGGATCGTGGGTATTGTGACCAACCGGAGCAAAGGAACGGGACCGTCGACTCTTCTACAAGTACTAGCGTTGGAATCCAGGTAGGCCTTCATCATCGGTTTTTAATTTTCAATCAGGAACCTGCGTGTTAGTGTTGTTTGATTGTTGCTAGACCCTATTTGGACTAGTAGGATCGCCTCTGTCCGCAGAGGGGATTTACCTCCACAACACTTCCTCTTTGATCAATTAGGTTGATCGTTCTTTATATTATGGTACGTTTTTTGATCCTTTATCTCATACATTTTCCACTAATGAGAGCATCATGGAGATCATGATGCCAGATGATGCACCATGGGATGCTCATCATCATCGTTCCTCCTTTCCAGATTCCTTCGAGGACGATCTTAATGAACTCCATCAACATAATATCATTGAGTTATCTATAAATTTCGCGTCCATTTATGATGTCGATTCTAAGAAGAACTTGTCGAACATTGAAGAGACCATCCCTCTCGAAATCTCAATTAAATCAAGCATTGTCGAAAATCTACATATCACTGCGTCTTTCTCTCTAGATGAGGTCAAGAATTACAAAGCCATGTTCTAGGAATTCATAGATGTTTTTTCCTGACCTTACGAAGAAATTTCCAGTATCGATCAAAACATAGTTGTGCACAAGATTAAAACATATTCTAATGCTAAACTAATGCTAAACTAATGTGGCAACACCTCCGCCCCATTCATCCCAAGAAGGTTATTGTTATCAAAGCTGAAGTTCAAAAACTTCTACGAGCTGGTTTCATCTATCTTGTACCTTTAACTGACTGGGCATCTAATATTGTTCTTGTTATGAAAAAATAGGGAACAATCCGTGTGTGTATTGATTATCGGGACATAAATCGTGCTTGTCTGAAGGACAACTATCCCACCTCGTTCATCAACCAAATCATTGATGATTGTGTTAGTTGTGAGATATTTTCATTTATGGACAGTTTCTCTGGCTATAATCAAATCAACATTCTTCCACAGACCAACATAAGACTGCATTAATTTGTCCCTGGGGCACGTTTGCATGCAAAAAACTCCCTTTCGGATTAAAGAATGTTGGGGCTACATTCCAAAGGGCCATGAAGTACACCTTCCACAACATCAAACATATTGTGCAACCTTATTTGGGTGATTTTATTTCTCATTCATGACATCGGGTTGATCACCCAATGCATCTTAGGGCCATGCTTTTATGATGTATAGATTATAACATTCAAATCAATCTGCACAAATGTGTGTTTTGTGTTAGCTTCGGTCATCTTCTCAAAAAAATTTGTATCAAAACAAGGAATTTGTAATTATCCCTTGAAATTTCCATTGATCATTGACCTGCTTGCTCCTTCTTCCCTCCTTCAGATTCAATGGCTCCAAGGAAAGTATAACTTTCTTTGGAGGTTTGTTCCTAGTTACGCAAAACTAACCAAAGGATTTACCGCTTTCTAAAGAAAAGGGTCCCCTTCCATTGGGATGATGCTGCTAAAAAAACATTCAATACCTTGAAATATGTATTGGTTCAGGCATCTTTATTATACCCCCCGATTACCAATGCGATTATTTCTTGTACCTCGCCATTGCAAGTACTACCATTGCTATGGTATTGGTTCAGGAGGATGATATAGGAACTGAACATCCTATTTATTACTTGAGTCAGAATCTCAATGATATCGAAGTCAAGTACACTCATGTCGAGAAGTTAGCTTTGGAAGTTGTTCAAGTTTTCAAAGGTTTCACCATTACATCATGCTCTGTAAAACTATGGTTGTTTTGGATTGCAACCCCATGACATACATCCTCTCATGACAGTTAATGGGGGGAAAATACTCTAAGTGGATTTTCATCCTACAAGAGTTTGATTTGGAATTCGTCAAATCCAAGTCGAAGAAATCCCTAGTTTTTGCTGAGTTAATTTGCAACCTTCCCAATTCTGAAGCTGAAACAACATCTAGCGATTATATTCCAGATGAGTCATTATTTCTAATTTCGTCATCTAACCCATGGTATGGAGACATTCTCATATATCTCCAGACCCAGACTTTCCGGTCTAATACCTCTTTCTTTGACCAGCGATGTATCTGATATCAAGCCAAACATTATATTATAATCGGTGACACTCTCTATCGTCATTGTATCGATATAGTTTTTCGAAGGTGCCTCACCCATGAGGAGGCTGAGAAAGTATTAAATGAATTCCATTTGGGGGCATGTGGTGGTCATTTATCTGGATATGCCACCACACAGAAGATCCTACGTGTTGGTTACTTTTGGCCCACCATATTTTGTGATTGTATCCTCGTTGTCCAGAAGTGTCATGCATGCCAAACTTTTTATCGAAATCTCCATGCTCCACCCGCTCCTTTGCATCATGTTATCGATGTTGGTCCTTTTATGAAATGGGGTATTGATTTCATGACATGTAACCCTCACTCAGCTAGGGGGCATGGCTATATCATCGTAGCAGTTGATTATTTTACCAAATGGGTCGAGGCAATGCCTACATATAACAATACCAGCAAAACAACTACTTTATTTTTCTTCAACCATGTCATTGCACGGTTTGGTGTTCTGCAAGCTATAGTTACAAACCATGGAAAACATTTTCGCAATCACATGATGTCCAAATTAACTGCCAAGTTGGGAATTTCCCATGAAAGTTCCACTCCCTACTACCCTCAAGCAAACGGGAAAGTTGAGGCGATTAATAAAGTTCTTAAAATGATGCTTCCATGTATGCTAGGGTTCCATAAAGCAGATTGGCATCTCATTCTTTATGCAGAATTGTGGGCATGCCAAACTTTTGTTAGGACTGCTACCAGATTTACACCTTTCCAATTGGTCTATGGTCTAGAAGCAATCCTTCCAATTGAATGTGAAATTCCATCCCTCAAACTTGTTTTCAAACTACTCCTTGTTACTTTCGTGAAAGAGGAACATCTCTTACATCTTACACGCTTAGATGAAACCCAATGAGATGTCGTTATGGCTAACAAAGTCCATAAGAAATGTATCAAGGCGCAATATGACAAGAGTGTCAAGCCTCATGTCTTCTTGTAAGGAGACCTCATTATGTTATATGATTAAGAGTCTGATATATTAGGACCAAGGAAGTTCGAGCCAATGTGGTTAGGTCCATATATTGTCAAATGTGTTCTTTCTAAAGGGGCCTATGTTGGGATAAGGTCCCTAGGGTCAATTTTTGATAGTTTTGAAATAGTTTTTGTAAAAGAATGTAAAATTCTCCGTGAAATAAGGAAGCGGAGCACGCAACTAAGTAAAAGTCAAAGGGGTCCCTTGTATGGGTAGGTGATAGGTCAGTTTTGAGACTCACCCGTGGGCCGCAGGACATGGTATTGTATTGAAAAGGCTCTATATAGTTGAGTCTTAGCAAGTCTTAAAAAATAACTTTTGATAGAGAATTATTGTAAGGGCAAGGTGCTAAGGCAGGGAAGGTTTGTTTCCTATACTTAGGTGAAAGGGGAAGGCTCCTGCAGCTAAGTGCGCAGAGACCTTGGTAAGTCCGCAACTGAGTGCGCAGGCCCCTGCAGCAGAGTGCGTAGGGTGGAAAGAGTCTGTAACTGAATGTTAAATCTAATAAAGACTGTTTTGGATCAAATCTATTGCATCTATGCCTTGTTCCTTATTTCTATTTAAGTTTATGCATCTTCACTCAGTGATCCGTTTTCTATGAATTAAAGTATATTGATAGCATGAAACTGTGGGATCTATAATATTTATGCATGATAAGAGTAATTAACTACCCTCACGAAGTATTAATAGATCTGTTGGAATTAATTGTTCTGAAAAGGGTAGGTCTGCGCAAAGGAAGATCTAGGGATATGTTTTATTGCACGAAAGTAGTGAATCTGTACCTTTTATGCAAGTTAAGTACGATCATGCACCTTCACGAAGATCTGAAGGTCATTTCGATAAAGTTGCAGTAGTTGAAAATCAGAAGGAATAGATCTGCGCGAAGGTAGATCTAAGCTAAGAACGTCAAGAAGACCATCACATAGGCCTTTAGATGCAAAAAGCTGGTTCTAAATTCCCCCAATACTGCTTTAGGTGAGACTACAACCTGCGCTACACAGGTTGTTGCTGAAAGGGCCAGAAGTTAGGGTTTTGTTGGTTGGTGCGAATCACTCTGAACCTGGGTTAGGCCCCCTTAATCCAACAAATGGTTTTGCTGCTAGGACCAGGATCAAGCTGAGGAATGTTTGATGTCGAATAAGTGGTTCCCTACCAAGAAGGAAATTGAGAAGTGGCTAGATCAAAAGGAACACGCATTTGCGGCTCAGGAGAATAGAAATCCACGGTTATCCAAGGAGCAGTGGTTGAGTAGATACCTATACTCAAATGAAACTTAGAACATTTTTTGTTTCATCCCTAGCAAATTGCACGAGTAGCTATCTAGATTGGCGGACAGTCAGGGTACGTGGAGACTTGACGGCCCTATTGTGTGGACTCTAGAGCTAGTGAGGCGCTTGGAAGCTTCATAAAACAATATCACGCGGGCCATTGACCACTAGATTGATCAAACACTCGAAGCATTTGTGACTGAATTCACGATTGATACAACTATCAGTTACAGTGAAGCAGAGTGCAGGCTCTTCAAGGGACCGCGAGGTAAGTACTTATGATCTCTGAAAACTTGGATTAAGATGTTGTTATGTGAAAAATGGGTTATGCCATTACCTTGATGTTTGGAACTAAACGAAGTGGAAAACCTTTCAGAAGGAACAAAGAATCAGGCTCTAAGTATAGTCCATTAATTGGATCCCCTTCGAGTGACGATGAAGGGACAGTCCTAAGTACACCCTGGAGTGTGGTACAGTTGATTAGGCAGGGTATCCTGTGAATACCTCATCCATCCACTCCACCTCCACCTCCATCTCCACCACATACACCTTCACCTTCACCTCCACCTCTGCATCCACCATTCAACATGGCGAACTCAATGAAGATGCCTATTTTTAAAGGGGTAGGGAGAAAAAACCCCGAACAACTCTATTTCGTTGCAGGTGTTGTGTGGAAAACACAACAAATTACGGATGATAACATCAAGAAAGCACAACTAGTCACAGCCTTAAGAGACTAAGCATTAACATGGTACATCAAGTACTGCACTAATAACCCCAACACGATGTTGGCAGAAACCCAGTTGGCACTGAATAAAGAGTTTAGAAAGCCTAAGTCAGAGGCACAGTCGATAACTAAGTTCAAAGAAATTTGACAAAATGTAACTGAGTCGTCCTATAATTTCGATCAAAGGTTGAAATGTCTAATCTGACAAGGCCAATATGGTGATTACAAATTCCCAACATCAGGATTGGTATATCACATTGCTCTTACCACACTTAAGATTGTCACTGTCACAGCAAAAGATAGAAACAAAAACGGAGGCTGTAGAGATCGCGATGAGGTTGGAAGCCTCACCAATACAGGATAAAAACATTAGAGTACAACAAATTCACTCGCAGTTGGAAAGCCTGCACTTAGAGTTGCAGAGCCTAAAGAAAGGAAAGGAGGCCCAGCCTAAAGTTCACGTGGAAGTTTGGTGCTTGAAATTCAAGGGCCATGGGCACGATAAGGACCATTGCCTAGTTTATCATAATTATCTTATTAGGGGAGGGCCTATTCACCTCAAACTGGAAAATATCATTGGGCCGAGCACAGGAGCAGTGCCATGGTGTGTTATATGTCAAGTTACAGGATAGCATGCGACAAACAATTGTCATCTACCACAGAAGTTTGTACAGACCCCTCAGTAGTTGTTTTGCAATTTCTGCAAGTTTGTAGGCCATGATGAGCACCATTGCCGAAGTTATGAACTAATGATGGATAGAACCCATACCTACTGAATGCAAGTAGAAAATTGGCCTCAAGAATGGGGCGTAGGTGCAGCGCGTGGAGGATTCCAAGTTCATGGAAGAGGAAGAGGAGGAGGGGTTGGTAGAGGTCGTGGACAAGTTATTTGTTATAATTGTGGTGAAGCTGGACATTTTGCACGCGACTATTAGAACCCTACGCACCTATCGTGTCAATATTGCAAACAGTTTGACCATGTGATAGAAGATTTCCCAATCCTTATAGAAAATATGCAAGAAAAGAAGACACAACCCTAGCAGCCTACGCAGAATATCCATATGATGCGGATAGAACTGCGTGAAGAAGATCACAGTGTTAATATAGTAACACGTAGTGGTATGGCCACCGGGGAAGATAAGGAAACAACCAAAGATCAAGGGATGGGTACACAAGGCCGCTGAAAAGGAAGTCAGATTTGACCTTAGCCGAGCTAAAGAAACTTTTATGGAGGCTAAAAAGAACTTCGTTGAAGCTTCTATGTCAGGGAGTCAAGAGAAATCAGTTGGGAACAATGAAGTACAAGAGGGGGATTTGTCATTGTTAGCCACTTTCTTGAAGACCTACATGAAGAACTAATAGACAAGTGTGCAGATAAGACTAAGGTTCCTTCAGAACAACGCGTTGTCAGGAAACTAGGTAAGCATAAGAAGAGGAAAAGGCGTGAGATGAGGCTGACCGCACAAATAGGAGAATATGAAATGGACCAAGTCATCCTGGATTTGGGGTCTGATGCGAACATGCTGCCTAAGAAGACATGGGAAAGGATGGGGAGACCTATGCTGCAATGGTCTCCTATACAACTGTGCATGGCTAATCAACAAAATATCATTTCGATGGGGTGCTTATATGGAGTGATGGTAGATATTGAGGGCACAAGCACGCTGGCTGATTTTGAAGTAATAGAAATAGTAGATGACAATAACCCATATCCTGCACTACTAGAAATTGATTGGGCCTTTACTATGGATGCGGTGATTAATCTAAAGCAGCGGAAGATGACGTTTGAAAGGAAGGCGCTTAGGGTTATTGTGCCACTAGACCCCGCTGAAGGAGCACGCTATACTGAACATGTTCGCGATTTTGTGGAGGATGAGAATGATCTAGACCATATATACAAGATCAAGGCACAAGATGAAGATTGGATCAATCCCATTACAGATGAAAAGATCGCATGGGATCGAGATAGCTCATGTACCTCCAATTCGAATGAAGAGCTTGAGCATTGGTAGAATCGGTTGCACGAAGTATCTATGCTCCGGTGCAATATGATGACCAAATCACTATGGTGTGTCTCAACTGAGGTAAGAAGGCTTCCACATTATGATGGTGTGACTGATGTTGATCTATTTTTGGATGACTTTGAAAGGGAAGTACCTGAAGAACATCTCTTCCAAGTGCTTGAATTGGCACTGCATGCTACACCTATCCATTCGTGGGGTACGCACAAGGAGAACTTCGCGGGTCTAAAGGGATATATAAGGATGATGAGATTAAGATTTGGATATGCTAATACCAGGATGACTAAGAAGTACATTGGGAAGGATGATCCTCACGAGAATTTGGCGCGGTGGACTAGAGCTTGGGGAATAGAGCCACAACTAGAACGGGTGGACATCTTCTGTCATAAATTAGATACAATCCCAATGAACTGGTATTTGGAAACAGAGCTTCGCCATGGGACAATTGAATGGGACATCTTAAGAGAGTTTTTTACTAACTTTCAGCTTTGAGGATGGGTTCGAATGCATTTATGAGGCGCTTCAGGAGATAAAATCCGCTATCTTCAGGATGCCTAAGGAACCAGTAGAATAAACTCAGCCAGATTGGAGTACACAGTTGCACCATGCACTGGAATTTTATAATGTGACTACTAGGGAGGAAGAAGAAGATTTGCGAAATATTAACATTCCATAATCAGAGGCACAACGCGAAGTTGTAGGACCGAAAGCAAAGAATCCAGATATATCAGAGCCTTTGAGGACTAAACAAGTAAATATTGGATCTAATGCGAAGCCTAAGTTCACGAAGATAGGAGACTATCGAGATGAAGATACAGTCAATAAGGTGGACAAACTGTTGCGCGAATACCAAGATCTATTCCCAAAAAAGTTCTCAGATTTAAAAGGTATTGTAGGAGATTTAGGTGTAATGAAAATTACTTTGAAACCTAACACGAAGCCTGTAAAGAAGAGACCTTATCAGCTCAATCCGAAGTATAAAGAAAAGGTGCACAAAGAGCTTGATAATATGCTGGAGGCCGGAATTATTGAACCAGTAGAAGAATCCAATTGGGTGAGCCCAATGGTGGTCCAGGAAAAGAAACAACAGGGTGAAATTAGAATATGCGTAGATCTGAGAAAGTTGAACGATGCATGTGTGCATGATCCATTCCCAACATCATTTACAGATGAAGTATTAGAGAATGTTGGCGGACAGGAGGCTTATTCATTCACTGATGGGTTTTCAAGATACCATCAGATTAAGATTGTGCCAGAGGATCGCAGCAAGACAACCTTCGCGATTAAGTGGGGTTGCTTTCAGTATACAGTGATGACATTCGGACTGAAGAATGCACCCGCAATTTTCTCTAGGGTAGTAATCATGACGTTTAAGGAGTTTATTCGTAAATTCTTAGAGGTATATTTTGATGACTGGACTGTGTTCATATTGGTAAAGTGCCATGTTACAAGTCTACGCCTCATGCTAGATACATGTCAAAAATACCAGATCGCGTTGAACCTGAAGAAATGTATATTTTGTGTGCCTTTTGGAATTCTGCTAGGCCATGTAGTATGCAAGCAGGGATTAATGGTGGACCCTGCGAAGATCACAGTGATAGTGAACTTAGAAGCTCCCAAGAATGTTAAGCAGTTGTGCACAACATTAGGCCATACAGGCTACTATAGGAAGTTTATCAAGTCTTATGCCCAGATAATTGCGCCGATGGAGAAACTATTAATGAAGGATGTGAATTTTTTTTGGGATGAGCAGTGTCAACAGAGTCTGGATGTGTTAAAGGACAAGATGGTGACTACACCCATATTAGTATTTCTAAATTGGAAGAAAGAGTTCCATGTGCATGTAGATACCTCATGTATTGCGCTGGGTGCGGTATTGACCCAGCCTCATGAATGTGATATTGATCACCCAATATCATTTGCCAGTAGGATATTGTCGAAGTCTAAAAAGAACTACTCCACTATAGAACCCGAAGGGCTAGCGATGGTCTACGCGTCGCAAAAGTTTCGGCATTACTTATTGGGTGCACTTTTTAAAATGTATATACATCATTCCATGCTATGTTAGGTCCCTATACTACTAGTGTAACCCCTTATTGTTATTAGTACAACCCCCTTATTATATTGTTGTGCCCATGTAGTCCCCATATTGTTATTATTGTGCCCCATAGAAGCCCACTATTGTGATTATTGCTCCCTTACATTATTATTGTTATGTCGGCTCTGATTATATTATGACCCCTTAAACTCCTATATATAGAAATGGGGACTTGTCATTTGTATCATCCAAGAATTGTTCATTTGTGTAATGTAAACGAGGTTTCCCCCTCAAAGAGGTTGATTTATAAGGCGTTCATCTATCTTTTCTATATTTTTGTGAGCTGGTTTCATAACATTTGGTATTAGAGCTTTGGATTCTAGGATTTTCGCTGCTCCAAACAGGTCATCGTGGAATTTTTACTATAAATTTTTTTATGTGACGTTTCAGAAGCTAAAAAAAAGACCCATTTGAGCTAAAATTGCACTGAAGCTCACGTCCGAATTTCAGATCTTGCCTCACTATATTTTCGGCGATATGATCTGAGGAAGTTAGGGTTTTTGCAAGCTCCAGAATTTCATCTAAAACAGGCCATCATGGAAGTTTTGCAATAACTTGTTAGCTACGAAGTTTCAGAAGCTAAAAAAAAAACCCATTTGAGAAGAAAGCAGTTTGAACCTCGGGTCCAAATTTCAGATCTTGTCTCGCTAGATTTTTGGATATATGATCTGAGGAAGTTAGGGTTTTTTAGACTCCCAAACTACATCTTAAACAAGTGACATTGGGAAAATCATCATAACTTTCTCTCTGAGCATCAGATTGAAATTTCGTAAGAAGTTACAGAAAGAGGATGAACTGTAGTTTCCTATTTATATTTTTTAAATCCGAAGGTCAAAACAGTGACACGTGGCACCTCATACAAGTTCGCTCTTCTGAAAAGGTATATAATCAAGTCATCTTGGGAGATTGTGCATAACTCTTTCTTGGAGAATCCAATTTCGATCAAACTGGTGGCATGGAAAGAGGACGCAGAGGGATATTGCATGTCACGATTTCAAAACTAGAAAATCCAAAATTACAGAGTTACAGTCATTTCAATATCGAGCTCCTAAAATCAAGAAAAGGGAATATGAGGAAGTTTGATGGCAAGGATCCGGTAAATTGGATACTACAGATGGAGCAATATTTTGATCTACATGAGGTGAAATTGTTACAAAAGGTACGTATTTCATCTTCATATTTAGAACAGGATCAATTTTTATGGTATAAAGGGTTGTGTTCTCATAAAGCACTTGTCACTTGGTTAATTTTCATGGAAGAATGATAGCACATTATGAGGATACAAAGAGTAACACCTTCTTTAGCCAATTGATAAATCTCAAACAAAAGGGTTCAATGGAAAATCACATTGAGGATTTCAAAAAATTGAATATAAGGGTAAATGATATTCTAGAGAAGAAAAGGATAGATGTCTTCATAGGGACTTTAAAGGATAACATTCAACATGAGGTTCGTCTTTGGGAACCTGATTCATTGGAGAAGGCATTCAGGTTGGCAAGAAAAATTGAAAGCGGAATTATGGAAAGAAGGAATCCTACCACTCACAACTATAAATATGGAAGTGTTTTTTCTTCTAGCCTTCCAAAACCTACAAGGTTTACACAACAACAATTGGAAGAAAAAAGAGAAAACGGACTTTGTTATATTTGTGATAGCAAATACACTAAAGGTCATAAATGTGTTGAGAAGAAATTATTTTACATATATTGTGAAGAGGAGGAAGAAAAGGATCAAGAAACATCAAAAGAAGAGGATATACACCAGGAACCAACCCCAGAGAAAGAAGAAATGAATCCAAACATATCTTGTAAAGCATTGGAAAGAATTACCACTCCTCAAACTCTCAAGATAGAAGGACATATCAAGAAGAAAAAGGTTCAAGAAGTGAAAGATCACATCGAGAAAGAAGAAATGAATCTGACCATATCTTGTAATGCATTGGCCAAAATTACCACTCCTCAAACTATCAAGATAGAAGGACATATCAAGAAGAAAAAGGTAATAGTGTTGATTGATTCGGGCAGTATGCATAATTTTATTCATTGTAAGATAGCCAAGGAATTGAATTGCTTCCTATATCCACCACCAGAGTGTCAAGTGATGGTTTCCAGTGGAGGAACCATAAATTTCTTTGGAAAGTGCCATAATATCAAGTTATCCATGGGAGAATATGTATTAAATAGCCCAATGCTTTCCATTCCAATGGTTGGTGTTGATGTTGTACTAGGAGTCCAATGGCTAAAATCCCTGGGTATAATAGCTTTTAATTTTCAAGAACTTTACATGAAATTTTCTTCGGAAGGAAAGGAAGTTGAATTAAGGGATATCATAGGGAAACCAGGAAAGATAATCAGCTCTAACAGACTGACAAAGCTTTTAAATAAAGAAAAACAAGGCGTAACTGCACAATTATGTTCCATAGTGGTTCCCACATTGAAATCATCTATTTCTCCAGATCTCCAAAAAGCCTTGGACAATCATTCCAAGGTATTGGGGACTCCCAAAGTCCTCCAACCTATTCGTGATCATGATCATTCTATTCATTTCATTCCAAGAAGTGTTCCTCCAAACATTAGGCCTTACAGATATCCCTATGCCCAAAACAGTGAAATTGAACGTATGGTTGTAGAAATGCTAGAGGCTGGTATAATTCAACCTAATCATAGTTCTCTCTCTACTCCAGTAGTATTGATGCATAAGAAGGATGGGTCATGGTGCATGTGTCCGGATTATAGGGAGCTCAACAAGCTCACTATTAAAGATAAATTTCCCATTCTTGTCATTGATGAATTATTGGATCAATTTCATGGATCAATTTACTTCACCAAGTTGGATCTTCGTTTAGGATATCATCAAATCATAATGAAGGCTGAAGACATTCTGAAAACAACATTTAGAACTCATGATGGTCATTATGAATTTTTGGTCATGCCTTTTGGCCTTACCAATGCACCTTCTACATTTCTAGGTTTGATGAATTCCATTTTCAAACCCTTCCTTAGAAAATTTATGCTAGTATTTTTTGATGATATACTAATCTACAACAAGTCTTGGAAGGATCATGTTCAACATGTTGATAGGGTGCTCAAACTATTGGAGGAGAAACAATTATATGCAAAAAGCTCCAAATGTTTCTTTGGAGTACAAAAGGTGGAATGTCTGGGTCATATTGTATCTCATGAAGGTGTTAAGGTAGATCCTAGCAAAATTAAATCCATTAAGGAATGGAAAATCCCCACATCCATAAAGCATCTGCGAGGATTTCTTGGGTTGATAGGGTATTATCACAAGTTTGTTAAGAATTATGGGAGAATAGCAGGACCTCTAACGATATTATTGAAGAAAGATGCATTTTCATGGACTCCAGAAGCAACAAAGGCCTTCGAACATCTTAAAGAGGAAATGTGCCAAGCATCAGTCTTAGCTACGCTGGACTTCACAAAAACCTTTATTGTGGAATGTGATGCTTCAGGAAATGGAATTGGTACTATTTTAATGCAAGATGAAAGAGCGATTGCTTTCGAAAGTCATCCAATCAAAGGAAAGTATTTACACAAATCTATTTATGAGAAGGAAATGTTGGAAATACTACATGCACTTAAGAAATGGCGACCCTACCTAATGGGAAGAAACTTCAAGGTAAAAATGGATCATGATAGTCTTAAATACTTTTTAGAACAAAGATTATCCTCTGAAGAGCAACAAAAATGGGTCACAAAGATGTTGGGTTATGACTTTGAAATCATCTACAAAAAAGGGAAGCAAAATGTTGTGGCAGATGCACTCTCAAGAAAGGATGAGGATGTGGAAGCATTATTTTGTGCTATTTCTATTATCCAACCAAATTGGATAAATGAAGAAAGGGATGAATGGAAGAAGGACGAAGAAGTGTGGCCACTCATTCAAAAGTTGCAGAAGATCCCAGTTCAAACAATATTGCCAGAACTTGACAAGGAAGGAAAAATCATATTGGAGCCTGGAGCAGTCACAGAAACAAGAACCCGACAGCTATGAAATCGATCAATTTCAGAGTATCTCATCAAGTGGAAGAACTTACCTGCTGAAGATTCCACATGGGAGGACAAGAATTTTATACAGAAGCATCAAGAACTACTCAAACGTTGAGGACAACACTTTTTGAAGGAGAGGGGCATGTTAGGTCCCTATACTACTAGTGTAACCCCTTATTGTTATTAGTACAACCCCCTTATTATATTGTTGTGCTCATGTAGTCCCCATATTGTTATTATTGTGCCCCATAGAAGCCCACTATTGTTATTATTGTTCCCTTACATTATTATTTTTATGTCGGCTATGATTATATTATGACCCCTTAAACTCCTATATATAGAAAGGAGGTCTTGTCATTTGTATCATCCAAGAATTGTTCATTTGTGTAATGTAAAGGAGGTTTCCCCCTCGAAGAGGCTGATTTATAAGGAATTCATCTATCTTTTCTATCTTTTTGTGATTTGGTTTCATAACATGCTAAAATACCTGGTCAATAAGCCTGTGTTGTGGGGGGGGGGTAATCTACAAATGGTTATTATTGTTTCAGGAGTATAACTTTGAAGTGATTTTAAAACTGAGAAGGCTGAATGCAGGATCAGGCCACCTATCCAACATTGAAACAAGCAAAGAACCAATCAATTTGGAAGAAGGATTGCTGGATATGCGTCTCTCTGTTGTGCGCATTGTGGATAATCAATATCATGTCTACTGGAACAACTCCGGAAGGGTATTCTACTCAACAAAAGAAGGAACTAGTGGTCCGCACTACTGATTTTTCTGTTATAGCGGGACATTTGTATAAAATGGGGATAGATGAAATATTGCGTAGATATGTTCCAGAGTTTGAGCGCACTAGTATCCTCGCCGAGGCACATGGAGGAGTGGCGGGAGGACACTATGCAGGTAGAGCGACCATGCAGAAGATTTTGTGCGTAGGGTTATGGCGATCGACAATGCATAAAGATTCCAAGGAATTTTGTAAGGCATGCAATGCTTGTCAAAGAATGGGAAAGCCTTCATGAAGAGATGAATTTCCCCTAAACCCTTAGGTTTCATTACAAGTATTTAATAAATGGGAAATTGACTTTGTACGTCTGATAAAACCACCAAGAAGGAAGACAGGCACACGGTACATTATTATTGCGACCAAGTACTTAACCAGATGGGCAGAAGCACCATCGGTGAAGGATTGTACCGCTGCTACTACTGTGAAGTTCATGTTTGAATATGTCTTAACGCAATTTGGGTGCCCTAAAGTATTGATGAGTGATAGGGGTACGCATTTCCTAAACGAAACAATCAGCGCAATGCTCGAAGAATTCCAGGTATACCATCAAAAGAGTACGCCCTATCATCCCCAAGCCAATGGTACAGTGGAAGCATTCAATAAGATTCTGGAGAATGCACTGACAAAGGTTTGTAACGTGAAGAGGAATGATTGGGATGTGCACATACCAGCAATCCTATGGGCATATAGGATGACATGCAAGAAATTGACCGACCAAACTCCATTTAGATTAGTCTATGGGATCGAGGCGGTGATGCCTATGGAATATATTTTTCCAAGCTTGCGCATTGCGGCTTTGATAGAGATGACAAATCGCGAGACCTTGGAGGAATGGCTTGCGCAGTTGATGGAGTTGGAAGAAGACCAATTTCTTCCAGGATTTCACTAGCAAGTGAAAAAGAACGTGAGAAGGCCTAGCATGATAAGCATATTAAGTTATGCATGTTTAAGGTGAATGATTTGGTTCTGCTCTATGATAGTAAGTTCACAAAGTTTTCGGCTAAATTTCAAATGCACTGGTTGGGACCCTATGTAGTCAAGGAAATCAAAGATGGTGGTGTAGTTTAGCTCGTAAAGCTGAATGATGAATTGTTTCCTGGAAGGGTGAATGGAAGTTGATTGAAGTTGTATACAGAGGATCCTACCCCTGCTCAATGACTATATGGTAGTAGGACATTCTTAGCGCTCTAGGTAGCTGAAAGGAAGCACAGGACTATAAACTACACTGCCCGAAGAAGAGAATACCACAGTATGGGGGCTGTGCGATGGACGGAAAAGGTGCAACAGTAGAAGCCACGACCAAAGAAGCTGCAACAAAAGAAGCTATGATGGACGAGCTACACCATGAGGGGTGGTACCATGCAACCGGGTCTAAAAGTAGCCGTTGAAGTCACTCTTCATGATTGGATAGCGAAAATCTCATTAGGAGGAGCGGGTAGGTGACATTTATGGCCAAAATATTTGGAGATCTATCGCCAAAGATGCATTTATGATCATAAAATGGAGGGAGCGGACGGATTTGAATTCAAAATCACCTATAAATCTGACATGTTGGTCTACTGAAGAACACTTTGCTTTCTGATAGATTGGTATAAGCCCTCGTATTTTCGCTCTATGAATCAACATACTTGGGAGGAATTCGTTGCAAGCCCGGCATTCGCAAAACTGCCTAAGTTTAGCAAGAAGCTTATCCTTGAAAAAATGTCTGCTCCAATAAGTTCTGAAGCTGCGGTTTCTCAAGAAGAGACACCTGAAGTTGTGTCAATGGAAGTTATGCCCTCTATGCCTATGGTGCCAAGGTCGCCTAGGCCAAAGCAATCGGTTGCTAAGGAAAAACAAAAGAAACCACAACCTGTACCGGTGAGGCAGTCACCGAGGAAGAACCCAAAGATTATACAGAAAGAGTAGAAGGACAAGGCAAAGAAGCCGGAGGAAACCGTCGATTTGGAAGCCGAAGAACTTCGTGATGGCATGGAGGAACGGGGTGCTGATGAGGGTGAGACTATCACGAGGCTCCCAATGTATATCCCTCCATGAAAAGGGAAAGAAAAGGTAACCAAGGACCCATATTCAGGAAAATTCATGGTATCTACACCACTGTTACCGAAAAAAGTAGTTTTTGAAGTCGTGCTCTTAATGCGTATCCCAGTGTTAAAGATGGAGGATTGGCATCTCGCCGACCATGAGAAATTCCCTCACTTGGTCACTAATAAATACATGACCAAGATTTACTACAAAGAGTCTGGTGTTACAAGGTTGGAATCGATGAAATGGGTAAAAGGTGTAGAGCAAGCCAGATTGCTGCATATGTTATGTGTGCAACACTTCCACCAATCAATTATCAATATTATCTGTGTATGCCAATTTCTCGCATTAGTGCATGATGGTTTTTTGTGGTTAGGCAAACCCATCCCCATAACTGATATGTTGATCCATTGAATTATGAAGTTTCCCTATAAAGGGGTGGACCCTGCCAAGGAGTTTGGAGGCAAGAGAAAAGAGAAGGAGCTTGTGGATCAAATGAAAACTAATTTTGGGCTAGTCAAGAAGTCACGTGGATATTCTATCCCCTCAATTACAGACCAAGTGGTGCATTTTGCTGCTCAAACATTGGCAGTGAAGATCATGTGAAAATGTCATGTGGACGAAGTTCCGGCGCTAGTCATTTCGTTGGCTACACAGTGCGCAAAGGGGGTGCAGTACTATCACACGGAATGAGTCGATCTTGCGGACAAGATAGACCTTCCTAGAATCTAATGATATCTAGTGACAAGAAAGCCAATCAAAAACTATCTCTCTAAATATGCATTTATAAACAAAGGCAAACAAGTGTTTAGGCCTACCTTGGGTCCAATGCAAGTTTGTGGAAGCCTCGCTCCTTTGATCCAAATGAGCTCCCTTGTTGCGAATCTGCAAACACAAACAAGCAAACAAATTAAAAAGCACCTGAAAAGCCAATATCATAAAGCATACTTAACACGATGATCAAGGAATTCATGAAACAAATGACATAAGACAATTTGTTGAGAAAAATGAATTTGATTGTATTAATTCAAATCAAAGAAGAACTTTACAACCTGTGCCTTGATGTTGTACAAGCTCCTCCCAGGGTCCAACAAGAAGTCTCCTCTACTTTGACAAGTTTCACTCTCTTCCCAATGAAGCCAAAAAGGTATGTGATCTCTCCTCTCAAGCTTAACTAGGAAGTCTCAATTCCACCAGCATTTACCCTCAAAAATTTTCAGCTTCTAACCTCCCTAGCAACCAGCCCAATGCCTTAATTTATAGTGCAATGGAGGGAAGTTACTAGGTCCTCCTTCAAAGGGATAAAGCCCTGCTTCAAAGGGATAGCTCCTCTCATCATTGGATTAGCTCCTTCTCTTTTGGGATGCATGAACCACTTAAGAGCGACCAATCCACGTCAAAATTCCTTTTAGAATCATCTAGAATTAACCCAAAGTGAGTTTTTTAGAATAAACTTGCGCCTTTTTGACTTTCACAGGGGTCCGCACCCACTCCCTTAGGGACAGAGCGGGCAGGTCCGTAGTTTTTGTGAACAAGGGGTGAGGGAACACAAGCAACAGTGAGAGAGTGCGAAACCAGAGCTTTGTCGATTTTCAATGTCTTTCTCTCATTTTCAAAGCTTGACTTGAAGAGCTGAGGTCTAAGACTTGCTTAGGAGGACAGTACAAGTGATGATAGATCCATACTGACTGCAAATAATCATGGTGACAATATTTTTGTGTAACGGATTGCCCCCTAAAGTGCGAAGTCTGTAGTAGATAAGGATTTCATTTATCATTTAGGAAGAGTGAAGTACTTTATCATTTCGAGGATCATCTTGCGAAGAACCCGGTTGGAACCTGTAAAAGACATTCAATGCAAAATATATATATGAGATCATATCATCGCTGAGGTAGGCATTCCCATTCTCAAATTAAAACTGACTTAGAAAACTAACTACTACTCTAATATAAGAATGATCTTGTAATACATCACAAGTATAGACACATGTAGACACAGTATGGACGCAGCCATCTGTTTATGAATAGTCCACAATATAATGAATACAAAATTCCTCGCAGCCTGGATTGCGGAAACTAGATCCAGGGTCTTCATTTCTACTTCCCGAAATAGTACGATTCTATCCATGCGAATGAATGTGTTGAAGTCGAACATGGTAGAAACCACTTGATTACCAGTCAATGATGTAAACTGTTAACAAGTGTGAGAGAAACCACCAGTGATGTCAATGGCTCTCAAAGTACCCAATACAATCCATGAGATGTGAATAGATGTGTTGATGTCGAACATGTCACGGAATCCTTTGATCGAAGGTCAATGGTGCAACCTATCGTCAAAGACGAGAAACCTGCCATTGAGGCATGTAGATCCCAAGGTACTGACGATTTCTAGATCATCTTTCTAGATAATGAGCTGAAGTCGATAGAAAGCGATCCGTCGTAGGCGAGCTCACAACACGAAATCATAGATCAAGTTGAAGAAATTTAGTTGCAAGGACTGACTTAGGGATGGTCAAGATGGATGACAGATATTTTGCAGATGAATGGCTTATTGGCAGTGACCTCTTGAACACATAACGACACAGCAGATGGTTTGGTGACAATTGACCCAAAGTTAATACCCAGAAACCGACTGAAGACTTTCAATGTGGTTTGATCAACTGTTAGGCAAAGGATTTCCCAACCCAGGTGAATAAAAGTGTCGTGTTCAAGAGTGGTTACAAAGTATGACAAACAAGCTCATTTTTCTCTCTTTTCCCCCACCATTTCTGGCAAGTACCTCTTTATTTTTGACAAGCTTGATGAGGATAACATTTGATTGATTATAAGCTCATCCTTCGGATGAGTCCAACTTAGTTTAAATTTGAACCCTAAGAAGGAGTGGTTCCTTCCTGTTTGTAATTGAACAGGTCCTTTACTGTTAAATTTTAACGAGTCTAGTATAGGAGAAACTCGGCGTTTTTCAATTTTAGAGAGTCTGAAAAAACTTAAGAAGACTCCAGGGTTGACCTTTTTCGTAAATTTGTGTCTCCCAAGCCCGAAAAAGTATAAAATAATACTTAAGAGAACCGCTTAATCTTTACGACCAAGGAGTACTTTTCGTAATTAGTGCCCCTGATCCGAAAAAGTAAAAAAGCGATCAATGACACGTCGTTTTATAACCAATATCGAATTTGAAACGACAAAAATCCGGCAATCTTTTCATGTTTTTACGGTCAGAAAAGAGTTGTAAGTGGACAGTCTTTTTAGTTCCATTTTAACTAGTTTAAAAAGAAAAACTCGGCGATCTTTTCATGTTTTAGGAGTCATAAAAGAGCTTAAAGGTGACTCTAAATGTTTCTTTTCGTCGAAAATGATTGATTTCACCTGAACAATCTGTTATCCTGAACAAAAATTGTAAACATTACTCATACCTGTTTGAGATGGATAAAAATGTTGCAAAAGTTACCTTTCTAAAGTGAAACATAAACAAATTTATAATTCATTTATTCAAAAAACTTATAAAAAGGGCTTTCGTCAATTCATTTTTACCGTTTGAGATTTGGGTGAGAAAATAGTGCTTTTGTTCATAAACTTCCCATGAAGATTGCGGAAAATCCATCTGTCGAAATCGAACACCTTCTTCTCCAGGTAATCCACATCATCCTACTCTTCAATTTCAACCATTTCAATTTGTGTTTTAGGGTTTTATTTTATTTTTTAGAGGGTTTTTAGGCTAGAAACCCGCGCGCAGGGGCCCGCAGGCATAACACTGGCAGCCCGCGGACCCCGACTTTTTCTCAATGGGGAAAAAGTCAGGGGTCCGCACCTTTCATGAAGGCAAGGTGCGGACCCACGCACTATCTCTAATAGAGAGGGTGCAGTCCCCGCAGCAAGGGTTTTTAACCCAAAAATTCTCAAAATTGACCCAAACAATTTAATTTCTTGCATTCTAATTTGCCTTTTCGTTGGATGTAGAGTGTACATCATGCTTGATTGGCGATAATGGGAGCATGAGGACGTAGATCTTGCCGCGTTAAATCACCAACCTTCAATCGATGCATTGAAGGCATGCGACTTGTACAAATTCTGGGCCATACCTGGCATGAGGGCCCAGGTGGACTTCTTGCAGTGGCTGGTAGACAAGTGGAGCATACAGGACCAGTGCTTCTTCATTGGTGGCCACCAGCTCGAAATTGAGCCGGTAGATATATACTTTTTGACTGGTTTGCCTAAGAGAGGTGAAGACTTGACTCTATTCGGGACTAGGCCAGGTGGCCAGTCTGTCGATAGCCTCCGGCTAGAGTTCTGCAACAGCCAGGCTAGAGACAAAGGGATAGACATTAAAACCATATCCCGTCCTGAACTCATGGTGATCGCGTTTACTGTTACCAGACTTTGCAGGAGTGTCGCACTACATATTGCCACCAGATCCCAGATGCGGATGGAAATTGACTGCTTTCGAGGCACCATCTTCAACTGGTGCGATGCTGTGTTGGCTAATGTAAAAGGCCAACTGACCAGAGCCAAGAACGGAAAACTGAAGACCTTTGGTTATGGGGCTTTGGTTGTGAGCTTTGGTCTGGAGAGGGTCCCAATGTTGGTCCCGCAGCACCTTACTGTTGGAGCTGGGCTTCCTCGAGAGCCCAAACTGATGCGATGGGTTGCAGTTATGGCCCGTCATCTTGACGAGGGGACAGAGGTCGTTCGATTCAAACCTGAGTATTTCCATTGGTTGGAAAACCAAGTTTTTGCTATTCAGGACTTCCCTTACGCTGGGGTAGATTTTCGCAGTTACCCAGACATGGCTCTTCTACCAGGAGAGCAATGGGATGATTCAGGTAAAATCATTTTCAACATTTTCCTATTTTAAATTATTTTTTTTGTTTTTATGTCGTCCCAAAACTGATAGTAAAAGTTTCAATGCAGATGTGGGTCCACAGCGACCAGCCACTCTCCGGCCTTACAAGAGGAAACAACCAGTTGCAGCGGTGCCAGCCCCACAGGACGAATCAGTAGAGACCTTGGCCGAGTTGGAGAGTCATCTAGAGCGCTTGACATGGGACATTCCAGAGACCGGCATAGATGACATTCCTCGTCGACTACAGCACTATGTGATTGGGGTCCCAGGACCTTTTAGGAGGTTCCTTTGTAAGGTGGCCCGCGCAGTGGTTTCTTATCGAGATCATCACCAGTGATAGGATGATCGCCTATTGTAGACACATATGACATTTTTGCTTTTTGTACTTATCATTTTTGCCGATCATAAGGTGTTTTTCAACCTATGATCGAGGACGATGTATATTTTGACACACTCCTATATATATCACTATTACCGGCTTATCTTGTAAATCATGTTATGGAATGCTTTTAAATTTACATGTATGATTATTGCAAATGTCTACTTAACATTCGAGAAGCAATTGCATCTGCTAATGTATTTAAAGATCTTGGAATATGCTGATATTCAATATAATCAAATTCACGTTCCAAGAGACGCACTCTCAAAAATAATCTCAATAACACTAGATTTCTAATGGCATACACTCTATTAAGCTGTAATACAACGAGTTCAGAATCTAAACTCACTATCAAACTTCGAATCCCAAATGAAATAGATTCAGATAATAACTCAATCACTGCACTATACTCGGCAATGTTGTTCGTTGTTTGACTGAGGCTTACCCCATGCATAGATACCAACTCGTCAGAGGGCGAATAGATAACCCAAGCAACGGAAGAAATGTTCCGTGTATTACGACAAGCACCATCAGCGAAACCAATGTATGTTTGGAGAGGCATCGACATCTGCAATATCAAGAGTAAAACCAAGATAAGCAGGAATAATGACGAAAAACACTCTCTAAGCTAAGCACACTTTTTAAACTAAAACACACCAGCTAGAAAGAAAACTATCCTAACTAAAAATCTCCATACCCATTCTTTAAGCATAATACCTCTTCAGGTAAAGACCATTTCTGGGTTTACCTAAAGAGTCCCCGTCAAAGTCTACCAATTCATAGGCCCCTTTTGCTAGCTTTCGCTTGACAACATAGGGACCATGCCACATAGGAACGAATTTTCCAGCGCCCAATTTATCATTAGCTTGATCGTACAATAAGACTAGATCTCCTTCCGAAAAATTTCGAGGGGTCACATTTCGATCATACTGAGCTTTAATACGTTTTGCGTGAGTTTCGATCGCCAATGCAGCATCACGTCGATTCTCATCTAATTGAGCCAAGTATAACAAATTTTTTTCCTCTTCGGAAGTGGCTGGAAGTAACTCGATGGCCATTTGCAATGACGGGATTTCGCATTCAATGGGTAACACAGCTTCCAGACCATAAACTAGTTGGAAAGGAGTGAACCCTGTTGACGTTTTTACTAAGGTTCGATACGCCCAAAGCGCTGAAAATAGCATGTTATGCCAATTCGACCGATGAATCCCAATGATTCGTCGGATCATGATGACTAGAACTTTGTTGATGGATTCAACCAGACCATTAACTTGTGGATAATAAGGAGTTGAACTATCGTGATGCAAGCCAAGCTGGCCTGTAAGTTCGATCATCATAACATTTCGAAAATGACGCCCATGATTAGTGATAATCGCTTGTGGAACACCAAACCTAGCAATTATATGATTGAACACGAAAGTTGCAGCTTTTTTACTGTCTACCTCAAATGTAGGCATCGCCTCGGCCCACTTGGTAAAATAATCTATCGCAAGGATGATATACGCATGCCCCCCGGCCGAGTGAGGGTTACATGTAATAAAATCGATACCCCATTTGGCAAAAGGACCAACGGCAATTATAGGGTGGAGAGGAGCAGGGGGAGCGCGCATCTTTCAATCAAAAATTTGGCAGTTGTGGCATTTTCGGACCGCGTTAATACAATCTTTAAACAAAGACGGCCAGAAGTAGCCAACACGCAGTATCTTTTGGGTTGTGGCATACCTAGACATATGACTGCCACCCGCTCCAGAGTGACAGTCATTTAAAACCCTTTCAGCTTCCTCATGAGTTAAACAACGTCGAAAAACAGTGTCCGTGTTGGAAATACTGAGAGGGGGGTGAATCAGTATTTCTTATTCTCACTATTGTTTTACTAGTTAAAACATGTATGTTCAGAACACAAAATGAACAGCAGGAATAAATGCTTTTATTAATATAACTGTGCAGTAAAATAAATACAATAAATAGAATGTCACAATTGGTTGCCAAGCTCCAACTTGGACTTTGGTGAGGCTCCAACCTCCTGAGCACCAACTCTATTTTGCCAAGACACCAATCTTAGACTTAGGAGCACCAACTCCCAAGGACTTCAATCCTTTTCAATTCTGAGGCTCCAACCTCTTTGGTATACACTGGTGTACTGCTGCGCTCTTTTCAGCTTCCACTGCTTCTACTGCCCCCTTTTCTTCTGCTGCTTCCACTATCTCATGCTCAAGTTATGCCATCCACCAACAACTATACAGTTCTCTGTTTTTGCTGCTTTTATATGCTCCATGCCCCTGTCCATTCGTTTCCTCTTACATGTTGGCTCTTTGGCTTCCTCCTCACTTGATCGCTTTGACACTTCGGCTTCCATTCCTTTGCTTCTTCTGTCTATACACGTGTTCCAAAATCTGAGTAGAACAAACCCAAACTCCCCTTTCTTAAATAAAACTCGGCCCTTGACCTGTGGTTAATACCTTGCAGGCTTTATCGGAGGCGTTTAATCACCCATCGGAAGCCACCACCCGAGCGTTTTAATCAACCATCGGAAGCCACCAACCGAGCCTTTAATCAACCATCACCGAGCGCTTTAATCAACCATCACCGAGCGCTTTAATCGACCATCGGAAGCCACCTTTTATTCGGCGCTTTCTATCAATAATCAACCATCACACAGGCTTTAATATATATCTTAACCCCGCGGCCATGTATCATATAATACACGGAAAACATTATAAACCCCCGCTCTAATTCAAATGCCGGACTTCAATTATTATGCACCCGCCTTTACAATTTCGGCGGGTCCGGATTTCGCAACCATAACAAAACTCTTAAGGCCTGACCTCCGATGAGGAGCGGACCCGATGCTCTTTTAGACTCCCTTCTATACTGGTTTCGGGTCCGATGTATATCGGCACTCGCTGTAAACAATAGTCCTGATCCTCCGACGGAACGCGGACCCGACACCTTCTTATACTCCCGTCTCTATATTGAATTCGGGTCCGGGATATCGGCAGGTTCGCTTCGACGGATTTGTAACGCGAAGGTTTAGCAGACCCGATCTCCCTTTAGGCTACTCTCTAATATGATTTCGGCTCTGGATGATTTCGGCAATCGCTACCTCCGCTACTCCGATGCGATACAAGAGTTCTGCGGACCCGATATGGTTTTACACTTCACTTGATAATAGTTTCGGCTCCGGATTTCGGAGCTTGCACCTTGAACAGTTCCGACATTCTGGATGCAATATATTATAGACTGTTTTTAATAAGTCCATCGGGTCCATGCCTCTATCGCAATCGGCATATATTTTAAAGCATGCATACATGGGTATTACAAGCCCGATAACATATCTATATGAGTTCTGCTCCTCTTGGCATATATATGGCATATATATATGTGGCTCCTCCTATAGCTCCTCTTTGCTCCAATGTGGCTCCTCTTGGCATATATATGGCATATATATATGTGGCTCCTCCTATAGCTCCTCTTTGCTCCAATGTGGCTCCTCTGGCTTGGTCTGCTCCTCTTGGCTCCGATATGCTCTGTCTCCTCCTCTTGAATATTGCCATATTGACATCAATGACAATCTGTGTCCAACAATCTCCCCCTTTGTTATTGATGGCAATATTCTTCTGCTCTCTCCCCCTTTGACATCAATGGCAAAGGAATGCATACGAACTCCCCCTGTCAAGCTGCTCCCCCTGTCCTGCTGCATCTTTATGAATAAACTTGAGCGATGATAAAGAAATAACCCCCATCTTTTGTCGCAGATGTTCGAATGCTTCCCGAGGAAGAGGTTTTGTGAAAATATCAGCTATCTGCTCCTTAGTACTAATATATTCCAGAGCGATGTTTTGTTCAGCTACTTGCTCACGGAGGAAATGATACTTGATTGGTATGTGTTTGGTTCTTGAGTGCATCACTGGATTTTTGCTGAGACTGATAGCACTAGTGTTGTCACAATAAACAATAATTGGTTGATCTGTACATATGTTGACATCCTTTAGCGCTTCCTTCATCCATAGTATCTGAGTACAACAGTCTGCTGCAGCAATATACTCAGCTTCGGTTGTGGATAATGATATGGATGACTATTTTTTGCTGAGCCAGGATACCAAACAGTCTCCTAGGAAGAATGCATTTCCACTAGTACTTTTCCGATCATCTATATTTCCAGCCCAATCAGCATCAGTGTATGCAGTTACAGTCAATGTTGAACTCTTTGGGTACCAGAGACCAAAATCAGAAGTTCCCTTCAAATATCTGAGAATTCTTTTTACAGCTAATAAATGAGATTGTTTGGGAGCCGATTGAAATCTTCCCACCATTCCTACTGCTTGCATTATGTCAGGTCGTGTAGCTGTTAAGTATAGGAGGGATCCAATCATTGACCTGTAATGAGTTGCATCTACTAGAGGGGAGTCATCATCTTTGCTCAGTTTGCAGTTTGTGGTCATGGGGGTGCTCATGGGTGCACAGTCCTCCATTCCATATTTTTTGAGCATGTCTTTTAGATATTTGGCTTGAGATATATACAATCCTGCTTTGGTTTGAGATACTTGAAGTCCAAGGAAGTGGGATAGTTCACCTATCATTGACATCTCAAATTCTTTTGCCATGCTTTGAGAAAATTCATGGCTCATTTCATCATTATTACTAGCAAAAATCAGATCATCGACATAAACAAGAGCAACTAGTAACTTACCTTGATCTGTCTTTATGTATAGATTGCTTCCAGCCACTCCCTTTTTGAAGCCTTGTTGTTGGAGATAGTTATCCAGTCTTGCATACCAAGCTCTAGGAGCTTGTTTTAGCCCATACAAAGCCTTTTTCAACTTACATACTAGGTCCTTTCCTGCTGTCAGATCAAAACCTTCTGGCTGCTCCATGTAGACTTCCTCCTTGAGTTCCCCATTTAGAAATGCTGATTTCACGTCCATTTGATAGATTTTGAATCCTTTCGAGCAAGCAAATGCTAAAAACATCCTGATAGCTTCCATACAGGCCACTGGTGCAAACGTCTCTTCAAAGTCAACTCCTTCAATTTGCGAATAGCCTTTGCAAACAAGTCTTGCCTTGTTTCTGATAACCTCTCCTTCCTCATTCATTTTATTTTTGAACACCCATTTGGTTCCTATTATGTTTTTGTCCTTCGGACGAGGTACCAGCTCCCATGTCTTGTTCTTCTCAATTTGGGACATTTCTTCTTCCATTGCTTTTACCCAATGAGGATCCTTACTTGCTTCTGTGAATGTTTCTGGTTCTATCATAGATAGGAGGGCAATGGATTTTCTCTTGGGTGAGGTTGTTATCCTTCTTCTGATCTGCACACCTTCATCTTTATCGCCAATGATCTGTTCTTCTGGATGGTATCTTTCTACATACTTCATCTTTGAAGGAGTATGAGACGCTTCTCTTTCCTCTTCTTCTTCTTCATCGTCTATCTCTTCTTCTTTAGATTCTTCTTCTTCAATGAGAAAGTCATCTTCCTGTTCTTCAATTTCCTTTTCTGGAAGATCTTCGTCAACCTTAACATCGATGCTTTCCACTATTTTCTTCAGTCGAAAATTGTAGCACTTGTAAGCCTTGCTCCGTGGAGAGTATCCAAGAAATATCCCCTCATCAACCCGAGAATCAAATTTTCCAGGTGAACCATCATTTATTTTTATGAAGCACTTGCTTCCAAATATTTTGAAGTACTTCATCGAAGCAGGTCTTCCTTTCCATAGCTCATAAGGAGTTTTGTCACAATTTGGTCTTAATTGAGTCCGATTCAATGTATAGACAGCTGTCCCTACTGCTTCCCTCCAGAATTTAGGTTGTAGGTCTGCTGCTAATAGCATGGTTCTTGCCATTTCTTGGACAGTTCGGTTTCGTCTTTCAACTACCCCATTTTGCTGAGGTGTTCTGGCAGCCGAGAATTCCCTTTTAATTCCATGAATATTGCAGAACTCACTGAACTCGTTTGATGTGAATTCTCCTCCTCTGTCTGTTCTGAGACACTTAATTTTTGAATCTTTTTCATTTTCTATAAGGGCTTTTAGATTCTTAAAACACTCAAAAGTTTCGGATTTATACTTTATGAAATATATCCACATCATTCTAGTATAATCATCAACAAATAACACAAAGTACCTTTCTCCTTGGAGTGCTTGATTTCTAGTTGGCCCACACACATCAGCATGGATGATCTCCAAGGGCTTTGATGTACAGTGTTCCTTTGTCTTGTGGCTGGTTCTGGTCTGTTTTCCATGTTGACAATGACCACACACCACTTGCTTTGGTTTGGACAACCTTGGGATGTCTTGTACAGCTTTGATTTTGCTGATATTGACCAGATTTTCGAAGCTGGTATGTCCAAGTCTCTTGTGCCACAACCAACTCTCATTTGCCTGACTCAAGTAGCATTTGTTCTCCTGAATCTTGTTCAGAACATAAATATTGTCTGGTGTTCTTACTCCTTTTGCCACAAGTTTCCCAGAGACAGAGTTCCTTATTTCACAGTCTTTGGTGCTGAAGACAACCTTGTGTCCTTGATCACAAATTTGGCTGACACTCAGAAGGTTGTGTTTGAGTCCGTCAACCAATAGAGCATCTTGAGCTTTTCCTTTTCCATTGATCAGAGTAATTGTTCCTCTTCCTGCAATTTTGCCAGTTCCGCTTCCAAAGGACACATTCCCTTCCTTTTTGCTCAGTGAGATAAATTTCCTTCTGTCTCCTGTCATGTGTCTGGAGCATCCACTATCCACAAACCACTGGTTTCCATTATTTTGCGCAAATAGAGCCAGGCCGCATTTTTCCATTGCAGAGATCTTGCTACTCGTCTTTCTTCCTTTGAGTGGGCAGTTTTGTTCATAGTGTCCATTATTGTAGCAAAAAGAGCAAGTCAGATCAAATTTAGTCAAGGGATCGAATGAATTGAAGGTTTTCATTTGTCCCTGTCTTTTGGGAGCATATGAGTTGATTACTCGGTCCTTTTGCATTGTCTTTTCACTTCTGCGAGCCATGCAGTGTCTAGCTTGGTGACCGAAGTTTTTACAGTGAAAACAGTGTCCAAGAAATATGGTTTTGAAGCAACCACGGTTTAATTCGCCTTCCTTTCTGAGAATTACTCCTCCCTCGTCCTTTGGATTTTTGATGGGCCCTTGGTGAAGTACAGGTTTGTATTTGCTGAAGTGTCCATGATTCGACTCCACATTCTTCTTTGGAATAACTCTTTCTTGATTCTTGGAATCTGGGATGCACTTTTGATAAGATACTTTTTCATCTTTTGGGTTGCAGGAAAGTGCATCGGCATAGCTTTTCACATTATTCTTAGTGCTTTAGGATTCTCCCTTGAAACCTATTCCAGACTTATGATGTTGAGGTTTTTGATTTTTCATAATAGTATCAAGTATTTGAGAGCTTTTACAGCCCTTTTTAATTTGCTCCAACTCCTTTCTCAGAGATACTACTTCGGCCTCACGTTCTTCACAAGTCTCTTCTTTTTCCTTAAGCTTTGTTTCCAAGAGATCTTCTCTCCTTCTTATTTCCTCGTTTTCCACTTTGAGAGAGATAATTTTGTTCCGTAGTTTCTCGTTCTCTTCAATGGCACTTATTAACAGTTCATCCACATTTTCTTCTTGCTCCCAGTCATCATCATCTGTGAGTGCCATGAATAATGCTTCTTGGCTTTCATCATGATCGCTTTCCTCATCTGATTTCTTTTTGATGACCATAAACTCATCCTCATCAGACTCATCTTGCTTGGAGAGAAGGTTCTTCTTATTGAACCCTTTCTTTTTGTATGTCATTCTTTTAGAATTTCTTTCATCATCACTGTCATGTTTATGAGGACATTTTGCTGCATAATGACCTATTTTACCACATTTAAAACAGATAAGAGGATACTTGCCTTTAAGCTTAGATCCTCTCTTCAGCTTTCGTACATATTGAGCCAATTCAGATTCCACATCTGACTCATCACTACAGTCATTCCTTTCTTTCCCTTTCTTTGACTTTGAGGCCTTGAATGTTGCATCTTTGGAGCTAGGTCCACCTTTCCTCATTTCATAGGCAGTGAGAATTCCATGGAGTTCATCCATTTTGAGGGTGTCAAGATCCTTTGATTCTTCTATAGCACTTATTTTGGAGTCAAATCTGTCTGGAAGGGACCTTAATACCTTTTGTACAATAGTACTTTCTTCAACCTTTTCGTCCAATCCTTTCAGGGAATTTACCACTTCAGCTACTCGGAGGAGGTATGCTGCAATATCTTCTTCCTCTTCCATCTTCAAACTTTCAAATTGTCTTCTGTGAGTTTGAAGCTTTGCCTTTTTGACTTTTAAGTCTCCATTGTACAAACTAACTAGCTTCTCCCACATTTCTTTGGCAGAGTTACAGTGCATGATTTTTGTAAACTCGGAATCAGTGATTCCACTAGTGATGGAGTTCATGGCCTTTGCATTTGCAATGTAGGCTTTCCTCTCGTCTTGGTCTGTTGGAAGAGTGGAAGTCGCTTGGTATTCAGTTTGACAAGAATGCCAGACTTTAGGTCCAAGGGACATTAAATAGTAAGTCATTCTTTTCTTCCAAAAACCAAAGTTAGTGCCATTGAACAGAGGATGTTTTCCTGATGCTTCATGATTTCTCATCATGGTTGTTGATCCTTCTTCAAGCTGTTAGGCTAGAATGAAGAAGCCTGCTCTGATACCAATTGTTGGAAATACTGAGAGGGGGGTGAATCAGTATTTCTTATTCTCACTATTTTTTTACTAGTTAAAACATGTATGTTCAGAACACAAAATGAACAGCAGGAATAAATGCTTTTATTAATATAACTGTGCAGTAAAATAAATACAATAAATAGAATGTCACAATTGGTTGCCAAGCTCCAACTTGGACTTTGGTGAGGCTCCAACCTCCTAAGCACCAACTCTATTTTTCCAAGACACCAATCTTGGACTTAGGAGCACCAACTCCCAAGGACTTCAATCCTTTTCAATTCTGAAGCTCCAACCTCTTTGGTATACACTGGTGTACTGCTGCGCTCTTTTCAGCTTCCACTGCTTCTACTGCCCCCTTTTCTTCTGCTGCTTCCACTATCTCATACTCAAGTTATGCCATCCACCAACAACTATACAGTTCTCTGTTTTTGCTGCTTTTATATGCTCCATGCCCCTATCCATTCGTTTCCTCTTACATGCTGGCTCTTTGGCTTCCTCCTCACTTGATCGCTTTGACACTTCGGCTTCCATTCCTTTGCTTCTTTTGTCTATACACGTGTTCCAAAATCTGAGTAGAACAAACCCAAACTCCCCTTTCTTAAATAAAACTCGGCCCTTGACCTGTGGTTAATACCTTGCAGGCTTTATCGGAGGCGTTTAATCACCCATCGGAAGCCACCACCCGAGCGTTTTAATCAACCATCGGAAGCCACCAACCAAGCCTTTAATCAACCATCACCGAGTGCTTTAATCAACCATCACCGAGCGCTTTAATCGACCATCGGAAGCCACCTTTTATTCGGCGCTTTCTATCAATAATCAACCATCACACAGGCTTTAATATATATCTTAACCCCGCGGCCATGTATCATATAATACACGGAAAACATTATAAACCCCCGCTCTAATTCAAATGCCGGACTTCAATTATTATGCACCCGCCTTTACAATTTCGGCGGGTCCGGATTTCGCAACCATAACAAAACTCTTAAGGCCTGACCTCCGATGAGGAGCGGACCCGATGCTCTTTTAGACTCCCTTCTATACTGGTTTCGGGTCCGATGTATATCGGCACTCGCTGTAAACAATAGTCCCGATCCTCCGACGGAACGCGGACCCGACACCTTCTTATACTCCCGTCTCTATATTGAATTCGGGTCCGGGATATCGGCAGGTTCGCTTCGGCGGATTTGTAACGCGAAGGTTTAGCGGACCCGATCTCCCTTTAGGCTGCTCTCTAATATGATTTCGGCTCCGGATGATTTCGGCGATCGCTACCTCCGCTGCTCCGATGCGATACAAGAGTTCTGCGGACCCGATATGGTTTTACACTTCACTTGATAATAGTTTCGGCTCCGGATTTCGGAGCTTGCACCTTGAACAGTTCCGACATTCTGGATGCAATATATTATAGACTGTTTCTAATAAGTCCATCGGGTCCATGCCTCTATCGCAATCGGCATATATTTTAAAGCATGCATACATGGGTATTACAAGCCCGATAACATATCTATATGAGTTCTGCTCCTCTTGGCATATATATGGCATATATATATGTGGCTCCTCCTATAGCTCCTCTTTGCTCCAATGTGGCTCCTCTTGGCATATATATGGCATATATATATGTGGCTCCTCCTATAGCTCCTCTTTGCTCCAATGTGGCTCCTCTGGCTTGGTCTGCTCCTCTTGGCTCCATTTGCTCCTCTTGGCTCCGATATGCTCTGTCTCCTCCTCTTGAATATTTCCATATTGACATCAATGACAATCTGTGTCCAACAGTCCGCCCCACGGCGATAAAGAGTATCTCCAATAATTATGAATTGTTGGGACTGGAATCGTATTTTTCGACGTTCTGACCTTGAAATTTCTGGCCGAAAGGATTGGGTTTGGAGATAAACGGTGATATCCCCATACCACGGATCTAAAGTGATGATTAGAAACAAGGATTCATCCGCAATGGGCTCCTCCGCCACAGTTTCCGTGTCATCACGCGGGAAGTCACACATTAACTCCGCAAAAACTAAAGATTTCTTAGACTTAGATTTTTCAAATTCCAAGTCGAACTCTGCAGGATCACAATCCATTTGGAGTACTTGCCCCCTAGCAATTGCTTGGTCAAAATGTAGATCATAGGGTTGCAATCAGAAATTACTGTAGTTTTACGTAGTAAAATGTAGTGACAAAAACGTTGGACAGCTTGAACAGCTGCCAATGCCAATTTCTCCACATGTGAGTATTTTAGCTCAGTTGGATTTAAAGCTCGACTAAGGTAATATATCACATGTTCAGTACCGAATTCATCTTCCTGAACTAATACCATTCCAATGGTGGAATGAGAGGCGACGAGATACAAGAATTAGTCCTGGTTGTAGTTGGGAGGATGCAATAACGGTGCATGGGTCAACGCATGTTTTAGTGCATCAAAAGATTTCTGAGCTATCTCATCCCAATAGAATGGAGTATTCTATTTCAACAACCGGGTAAAACCCTTTGTAACCTCGGCGTAGTTAGGAATGAATCGTCGTAAAAAGTTTGCTTTCCCTTGCAAACTTTGGAGTTGGTGAAGACTCGAAGGAGGAGGCAATTTGACAATAGCTTCAACCTTCGAGGGATTGACGCGAATGTCGGCTTTCGAAACAACAAATCCCAGCAATCGACCCGTTTCTATACAGAAAACACACTTGTGTGGATTCAACCTAATCCGATAATGCCTACACCTCATAAAGATTGCTCGTAAATGGATGAGATGATCAGCTCGATGTAATGAATGAGCAGGCAAATCATCGAGATAGGTTTGTACAATGTGCTTGATGTCATGAAACGCATAAGACATGGCCCTTTGAAAAGTTGCCCCGGCATTCTTGAGCCCAAAAGGTAATTTGCAATAAGCAAATGTCCCCCATGGACAAATGAAATCCGTTTTTGGTTGATCGGCAGGTAGAATATTGAGTTGATTGTATCCGGAAAAACCATCCATGAAGGAGAATATTTCGCTGCCGGCACAATCATCAATGATTTGATCGATATAGGGAGTTGGGTAATTGTCCTTTGGACAGGCTCGATTAATGTCCCTATAATCGATACATATTCTTATTGTCCCTTGTTTTTTGTTAACCGGAACAATATTCGATACCCAATCCGTTAACGGAATCGGATAAATGAAACCTGCTTTGAGTAATTTTTCAACTTCTACTTTAATAGCAACAGCATTTCTTGGGTGAATCTGACGCAAACGTTTCCGGACAGGTTTAGCATCCGGGTAAGTCTTGATTTCATGAAAAACAATTGCGGGGTCAATTCCTGGCATTTCCTCATATGACCAGGCAAACACGTCGCGGAATTCTTGAAATAGGGCCTTATATATTCGAATTTCATTTTCCGTACACGAGGCGCCTATATGAATGTTTTCAACAATTCCAGGCTTAACCGAAATGTCAATAGGAATAGTTCGAGAAATGTTTCCCAAATTCAATTCTGAATTAGGATTTTTCATTGGATTCTTAGGTTCCTTGACATAGTCAGTCGTAAAAATTGATGAAAAATCATTTTCAAAACGATCATTCTCGGGTAAAAACGAAGATCTGTGATGGAGATCTTCCCATGGTAAATCATCTACACATAGGATTTCACGAATTTGCTCATCGGAGTGAACAAGTTCGGAAAACATTGTTGAATCCGAGTTTGATGTGAAAAGTGATACCTCATGGACCACATTCATTAAGTCGATTTTGGTCGAAGATGGGTCGGTAAACAATTGCACAGCCTCATACGCAATTTCATATGGACTCAAAGGCATAACATCACCAAATGAGTCTATCTCAGATTTAGAAGGTACGATCCAAGGATCATCATAAACAATGGTGTCTAACGAAATCATATGAATGGTTGCAAAAGAAGATGATGCATTGATCGGAGGAAAAGAAAAAGTTCCCAGTAAACCGGCATCTTTAACTAGTCCTACTCCAACATCCTTATACGGGATAGTCGTTTTACCGACATGCTGAATGCTTTCAGAAGAGGCTGGGTCGGACGAAAAGTAGGCCAGCTGGTCTATTGTTACAATCTTTCCATTATGAGGAAACTTTATAACCCGAAAGATCGATGAAACGATAGCTGTCATAGCGTAAGACCAACTACGACCCAAGAGTAGGTTGTAATCTAGAGGGGCATCAACCACCTCCACATCTAGATTAACAATTTTTCCTTCAACCCCTATAGGTAAATCCTGTAGAATGCCAAAAGGATGAAACCCACGGCCATCAAAGGCCTTTAGAATCGTTGGGGATTAATTTAGTGAAGGAGAACCAAGCGATCTCCAACACTGTATCGACATAATACACGTCGAGGCTCCTCATCAATCACAATCCTATGAATAGGCCTGTTTTTGACTATCACTGGGATCTGGAAAGCCATTTGATGAGGTAAGCGTGGTGTACTATTTTCTAGATCGAAAATTATTAGGTTCGAGTCCTGAACGTCAACAGCTCCTATAGCCGACAAAAGTAATTTACGTTGTGCTGGACATGATTGCAGTACTTCCAAAGCCGACATTGCTGAAGGTGAAACAGCTAAATCCTCAACAATGTTATAATTCTGAGCCGCTCTCGCATGTGGATTGAAAGCTGACTTTCGAAGTATACCCTTGGCGGGTGGTTTGATTACTAAGTCTGGATTAGGTTTCTCGATCTGTAGTGGATCGGAACCGGGAGCTGAGGTTGATGGGTTAGAATGAGAAGATTCTGCTTCTTTACCATCAACAGGACTTTTACTACCATAATCATGTGATCGAGTCACAATCCTAACATGGGACATCATCAGTATGGGTTCTTCATTGGCATTCGAGGAAGAACCTATCATCTTACTGTCTTGACTTGGAAAAGGATCCTTCAAAACAGCAGGCGTTTGGGAACCTTTGACAATTTTCGCAACCTCTGCACGATGAGGGCAGTCTCTTGTAAAATGCTCTTCGTCACAAATGAGACAAGGATAACAAGGTTTGCGTTTCTCATCATTTGATTCCGCTTTTTCAGGTTTCTCTTTTGAATTTTTGTCTGTTTTATTTTTCTTCTTCCCTTTATTCTTACCACCGGATTTTGATTTGGCTGTAGATGATTCTACAACATGAATATCGGCGGAAATCTCCGCGGAAGAATCTCCTGTCAGGGAGTCTAGCAAGGTTATGATAGGAGAAGAATTCTTGGAAGACTTCTTCTTACTTTTGGTGTTAACCATACCAATCATACCATCAGCGGCATGAGACCCTAAAGGAGCTGCAGCGATTTGATTTTGCTTAGGAAGATCGGGGATTTTCTCGTGTAACGTACCTGACTGAGTATAAACCAAGTCAAGGTACTGTGCTTGAGCAATTACTTGCTCCTCAGTAACGACTCCGGCCTTAGCTACATCCTCAGTGATCTTTGGTAATAAAGATTTTACAAACCATTCAGCTAAGATCTGATCCGGAATAAAAACCTTCACTAAAAGTCGTCGACGTCTCCATTCATGAATGTGATCTGAAATGTAAGTGGACGTCGACTGCTTGAATGAAGTTAGTAATTCCATGCCATTGTCATATCTGACTAGCAACTGAAAATGAGTTAAAAACGAGGTAGCTAACTGACTAAAGTTATAAAAAGTGGCTCACGATAACTCAATGTACCACTTGGCCGCAAGACCAATTAGAGTGCACTGGAAAAGCCTTAGACGGATTGAATCATCTGAAATGGAGTTAGACGCACACCAGAGGTGATAAGTCATCACATGGTTCGACGGGTCCTCTCCTGATTTGCATTCAAACTTAGGAATATCACTAGGCAACTTATTCGGCATTGGCGGCCAAAACGGAAGATAGTTAATGGGATCGTTCGTTAAGCGCGACAAGTCAGGCAAGTCCAAAGTTGCAATAAACGGTAACTGACGATTAGGGTCCCTAAAACTCTGGGTCATGAGACCAGCCCCAGGAGGAGGATATCCAAGATAACTAGGAATAGGAATTGCATTTGGGATATTGTATCCTCCCGGAAAACTAGGATTAACCGGACCGTACTGGGGTTGTTGAGGTTGTTGATATGTATACCCAGGGTACGGTTGATACAGATAGACTGGTTGCTGCACAGCAGGACCGAATTGTTACTGTCCCTGGTACGGTTGATAAGTAAATTGTGGTTGACTTGTGACAACCGTACTTGAACCAGGTTGTCCTACAGGCATCTAAACCGAAGTTTGAATTGTGGATCCAGACTTAGGTAAAGATGTCTGAGGAGTAGATACAGGAACAGTAGAAACCGGAGCTATCGATACTCCAGAAGTAGGTAGGGTAGATTGAACAGATGTTGCAGCAGTTGTAGCAGCCGTTTGAGGCGGAGTACGAGGCGTACTAGGCCCAGGCTGAGAAACTACTGAAGGTACAAAAGTTTGAATAGTAGACTGGACAGGTTGCTGGGGTGAACCAGAAATTAAGGGTTTTCCAGTTTGAGATGACAACTGTACATTCGGTTGCAAGACCTGTTGAGTTTGCGATGGATCCCACACTAAATTCATTTCGGGGTACGAACCCATAACAGGTTGAGAATATTGAGGACCATAACCGGGTTGAGGGTAGGGTTGATAATTCAAAGCTACATTTCCCGTTCCTTGAACATATGATTGACCGGAGGGTGGTTGGAAACCTTGGTTCGAGTACTGACCTTGGGGTTGATACCCTTGAGGCACGTACTGATACTGGGGTTGACCTTGAGGTACATATTGATACTGGGGTTGACCTTGAGGTACATATTGAGTCTGGGGTTGACCTTGAGGAACGTACTGTCCCGTAGGTATGTACTTTCCTTGAGGTTGCCTCCCAGGCGCAAATTGGGTACCTTGAGGTTGCCCCCCAGGCGATAATTGAGGATTTTGAGGCTGCCCCCAGGCAGTAACTGGCCACCTTGAGGTTGAGGATTAGGAATAGTACCTGACATCATGAGAATATCTTCTACACTCAACGGCTTAGTACCATTGTTTCCAGTTAATAACCCTTGTTCAATGGGTTGAGGAGATGCTCCCGCAAAAGTACCAGAAAGTGACTAATACCCAGAAGGAACAGAAGGACCGCCATACAAAAAGGATTTTGGCAATTGAGTAAACATGGACGACTGTCTTGACATATTTAACGGAGGATAGTAACCTCTAGGTGTTGGGTGATAAGGAATACGAGGTGGTGAAAAACTTTGCCCTGGGTTTTCCAAAAAATTTGTCAATGAAAGATACCAAGCACTGCTCCTAGGTGGATTGTAAAAAATTGATTCACGCTCCCTAAGTTCAATAACAGGTTGATTTTCAGGGATAGGGATGCCTACTTCTTCTTCCGGAGTAGCAAGTTCTTCGATAGCTATAAGTCCAGAAGGAAGATTTTGGGTAATTATTCTTTCTACCCTGGGTGAACCAGGACCACTAGAAGTTGGAGAGATAAACCCCAATGTTGGGATAGTAGCTAATTCACTTTCAGGTTCAGATATTTCAGGTTCCTCACCTATATCACTAGTAGATGAAAAGCTACCAGTAATCTCGGAAACAGACACAGATTGTGGATTATAATATGCTACTAAAGCTTGAAAATTAGGATGTAACACCAAAGAAGACTCTCCTTCTTCAAGTGACACAACTCTACTGTCTCTAGGAGTTACGAGGGCTCTTAACCCTTCAGGCTGGCTCGGTGAAAACTCAGGAGGTTGGCCCCAAAGTCTACGGGACTTCCTCAGTAATTCAGCCACAATTAAAAATTTTAACTACTTCACACACAAACAAAGTAAAATCTCAATGGAAACTACCTAAAGCCTCTAAAGAACCAAACAAATTTGAATCACACGCCTAAAGAATCTAGGAGATCAAACCACACGCAAACAGTAACTTTACGTACTGAAAACACTAGTTGGTGATGAAGCCTAACGTCGCAGAGTTCAATACATAAATGGTGGTTGGAACAGTTACCCCGGTAACCTGCTTAATGAATAGATTGGCACAAGTTCCTCCACTAAACCGTCTCGAGTGAAGAGAACCCCCCAGAAAATCTAAGTGAGTCTAGCCGACGTCTGCTCCAGGTACAGTGGGATCTTCCCACCATTGTCACCTTAGGAAGAATCCTATAGAATATGGTCACTACAGTTACCAACGGAAACAAATATACCTGGGGGAACAGTCTACGATCCGATACGCACGCAAGGGCAGAGTAACAAGCTCAATCCCCTTGAAGGCTCCTCGACATAATCCAAGGTTTACCAACAAGTGACCCCAGGCTCCTCGACAATGGTTAATCCGAGGTTTACCATTTTTAATACGTGAATATTTGTCATCGTTCCCAATGAGGAAGGATTGATTCCCTCACTGGTTTGAACACGATCTCGTGCTTCTCCTTTAAGAGGAGCTTTCCCAGAGCATAAATGCAACAATTGGATTTCTCTCCTACCGCAAGATATAGCTACTTGTTCGTTTTACTGTCTTGGAGAGTTCATTACTCCCTACTCCAAGACATTAGCCTAAGCTATGTTGGTGTATCAGAGCCCTAGAAATAAAAATATTACTAGATAGATTTTACTTTAAGCGTTATTTTTATTGGTTTTTATTTAAGTCAAGAGGTGCGGAGATGAAACTCGTGGTGTGAAGACTCGACTCGAAATCACTAAAAAATGCACTTAAGATGATTAAGCAATCTTTTCCCTTCAATGAACTTCTAGCTAGGAAAGAGTTTGAGAATGCAAATACTTGTAAACACAAATCTTTCTTAACAAACAAATTAAAAGAAGAGCTTTTTTTCTTTTCCAATGCACTCAAAACGAGACAACTAGTTATTTTCACAAAAAATTCCCTTTTCTTTCAAAACACTCAACCACTACAAAAACAAACCTTTTTCCAAAAGAGATTTTTTTATTTTTTATAAAACACTCAAAACTATGGATATGACTAATCTTGAGATCTATAAACTATAAAAACCTATTTGAAGTCAAAGATTACAAGATGTCTTTTTCAAGGATGTTTTACTTAGCTACAAGCAAACTAAGGACTAATTTGTCCAGAATCACAAATCAGTCAAAAAACAACCAATTTTTGTTTTCTTTTCTAAAAATGAAATCCAAACTTTTAACACAAGCTTTTCGAAGTTTCGTAAAGAGAAAACACAAGGTGGATTCCTCAACAAAGGTAGATTTTGCAAATGGTCAGACTCATAAGAAGGCTAGTAAAAACCAAGGTTATCTGAGGTTTCTACCTCTTCTAAGCTCAGAGCTACTACAAGACCAAAATGAAAACCAAACCCAACAATCAAAACTTCTAGGAATTTCACCTAAAACCCTAACACCAATGGAATTAACCTAAGAAAAGCTTCTGACAAGTTATATGCAGGTCTGGGCAGGGGATAATAACATCTAAACAAAAACTAAGCTGACTAACAGAGAAAATCTTAGGTTTTCCAAAATTTTGACAGGGTCCGCAGGCCCACAGTTAACACAGGTGCGGTACTGCTCTGTGCTAAAAGCAAAAGTGCGGATAGGTCCACACTGTGTTCCAAGCTGAGGGTGCGGTCCTCTCCCAAAGTTATGAAAAACAAAAAATAATCCTAGATCTACTAAATCTACCCAATTCCACACACAACAAGCCAAAAACAGAAACAAAAACACAGTTTCTCAAGTCAAAGTAAAAACAAGGAAAAAATCAAGTCCCCAGTGGAGTCGCCATTTTGTCACACGGAATGAGTCGATCTTGCGGACAAGATAGACCTTCCTAGAATCTAACGATATCTAGTGACAAGAAAGCCAATAAAAAACTATCTTTCTCTAAATATGCATTTATAAACAAAGGCAAACAAGTATTTAGGCCTACCTTGGGTCCAATGCAAGTTTGTGGAAGCCTCACTCCTTTGATCCAAATGAGCTCCCTTGTTGCAAATCTGCAAACATAAACAAGCAAACAAATTAAAAAGCACCTGAAAAGACAATATCATAAAGCATACTTAACATGATGATCAAGGAATTCATGAAACAAATGACATAAGACAATTTGTTGAGAAAAATGAATCTGATTGTATTAATTCAAATCAAAGAAGAACTTTACAACCTGTGCCTTGATGCTGTACAAGCTCCTCCCAGGGTCTAACAAGAAGTCTCCTCTACTTTGACAAGTTTCACTCTCTTCCCAATGAAGCCAAAAAGGTATGTGATCTCTCCTCTCAAGCTTAACTAGGAAGTCTCAATTCCACCAGCATTTACCCTCAAAAATGTTCAGCTTCTAACCTCCCTAGCAACCAGCCCAATGCCTTAATTTATAGTGCAATGGAGGGAAGTTACTAGGTCCTCCTTCAAAGGGATAAAGCCCTCCTTCAAAGGGATAGCTCCTCTCATCAAGGGATTAGCTCCTTCTCTTTTGGGATGCATGAACCACCTAAGAGCGACCAATCTACGTCAAAATTCCTTATAGAATCATCTAGAATTAACTCAAAGTGAGTTTTTTAGAATAAACTTGCGCCTTTTTGACTTTCACAGGGATCCGCACCCACTCCCTTAGGGACAGAGCGGGCAAGTCCGCAGTTTTTGTGAACAGGGGGTGCGGGGCCGCAGGCAACAGTGAGAGAAAGTGTGGAACCAAAGCTTTGTTGATTTTCAATGTCTTTCTCTCATTTTCAAAGCTTGACTTGAAGAGCTGAGGTCTGAGACTTGCTTAGGAGGACAGTACAAGTGATGATAGACCCATACTGACTGCAAATAATCATGGTGACGATATTTTTGTGTAACAAGTACAATTGGGCACAATACCTTTGAAAGGAGTTCTTAACAAACTTTCACGAAGTGCAGGAGGAGTGCAAGGCCTTTCACTATGCCTGGCTCCTATTGTTGATTTTATTAGTTGCATGGAGATTGTCAGAGGATAGTCAGTTCCCTCCACAGGAAGAAGATTTACCGGAGGCAGTGAAGTTCGCTTCGCTGTGGGCATCAAAGGATCAAGAGAGGATCATGGAGACCAAAGTTTTCTGGATATTGGTCGAAATGGACCTCTACATAGTGATAAGTCAGCAGCCAAGTTTGTCTCCAACCTTGTTTGAGAAGTTGAGGACCTTTGCAGAATTTAAGGGTGAATTTCACAATGTATCCATTCGCGCGAGGCGAGACCCTAAGAAGATCTAACACAAGTTGCCATACTTAGTTACAGAGGTCGATGTACAGGAAATCGTGGGACTATGGCTAGCAAAGTGGGAGGAGCCCACCAACCTTTGCATAGGAACTAGTAAAGGAGGAGAGATCCTCCACGCAGACACCAGCTGAGCAAAAGAAGAAAGAAGTAGAGCAAGAAGTAGTGCGCGAGAAGGCCGCTCATAAGAAGAAGGATGTTGCTACTAAGGCATCTACTGCTAAGGCAGCTATTGCTAAGACAACTGCTAAAAAAGAGCGTGCCGAGAAAGAGCATGCTGAGAAAGAGCACGCTGACAAAGCAGACACAGTGGAAGTCAAAGAATCGACTTCCCAGCATGCTGAAGAGCAAGAGCAGTATGAGTAGGAAGGAGGCAAGGGTGATGCATAGAGTACTCCCTTCAGGCTGTCAAATTGACAAAAGGAAACAACTGCTGGACCCAGGAAAAAGCACAAATCAAATAAGCAAATGCGCATTGACCCCATGGTCCTCACAGAAGGGGACCTTGATGAAATTTTGGATAAGGTGAGAGACACAAAAATAGAGTTGTGGACTCAATTTGAGCAGCAATATATGCAGATGTTGGGGAGAGTCCTGAGTGATCTGCATGAGTTGCAGATTCAGACAAGCATAATTCAGGCGAGTGTTGGACAAGTGAGTGGGGTTCAAGCGAGCCTGCAACAAGCAAGCATGAGTGTCATGGAACCCGAAAGGACTCTGGACCTCAAAGTCATTTCCTTGCCAGAAGGAAAATTATGCGCGGAGTCATAGGAAGACAACGGTCATCTTGGAAAGATCAAAGGGGTGGGTATGAATCTAGCTGCACTTCCACTTTAGTCCCTCCATGCGCTTCATCAGGGGGTCTCGGATGAGCTTCGGATCAGAGAACAATGTGCATTAGCAATAATAAGCGAAGTTAAAATGAACAATGACCAAATCTTCATCGAGAAGGTTTAGGCTCTCAAGGAAAAAGAAGAGCTCGCAGCGTGAAGCCAGAGACTAGAGGCATCAATTACATAAGAGTGTAACTCAGTACCATAGCTACACATTCCAGAGGATGCAGCCGCATCAACAAAGGTTCGAAAATTGGTCGTTGTAGTGTGACAATCCAAAGAAGAGGTAGGCCGAGTCACTTTTGACTTTCAGATGAAGATCTCAGAACTGCAATTGAAACTGCAGCCGACTACTCCACCAAAGGTTAGGGAGTAGTGCGACGCAGCCATTAGGGAACATATGGCTACCTTGGACAGTGCAGTAACAAGTTGCAATTCTATCTTTGAACATGCAATGGAGTTATGGACCACTTTGCAGGAAGACTCTAACTTGCATAGATTGGATACAGAAGTCAAAGGCACGATAGAAAGTCCATGAGATTAGGGCAACTGCGCGCACATTAGCCCCAATCCAGCACTTTGTGCACTTACTAGAAATGAAGGTGCTACAGGCACAGGTTGAGGAGATGCAACACAAAGAACAAGTCCTAAAGGCTCGACTCCAACCATGGATAGAGGAAGCAATCCAGGTAACTCTGGCTATCCAAGAGAACTTGAAGACGTTCCAGTACATACAGAGGACCATGCACCTCACGATGGAGGGGCCAACTACAGAGAAGTCGGTCGAAGAAGTGAAGTACGCCGCAGTACAGAGCATAGCGGACCTTGAAGTACTGAAGCTGGAGTTCATCGAACTCCACCACAAAGTGGAGAAGCCAGCAGATTGACTCGAGGGAGAGTCACCATATTTGTGTTGGGGGTCTATTGGGATAAGGTCCCTAGGGTAAATTTTTGATAGTCTTGTAATATTTTTTGTAAAATAATGTAAAATTCTTCATGAAATAAGGAAGCAAAGCACGCAGCTAAGTAAAATTCAAAAGGGCATTAGTCCCTTGTATGAGTAGGTGATAGGTCGGTTTTGAGACTCACCCATGGGTCGTGGGCCATGGTATTTTATTGAAAAGGCTATATATAGTTGATTCTTAGCAAGTCTTAAAAATTGACTTTTGATATCGAATTATTGTAAGGGAAAGGTGCTAAGGCAGGAAAGGTTTGTTTCCTATACTTAGGCGAAAGGGGAAGGCTCATGCAGTTGAGTGCGTGGAGACCTTGGTAAGTCCGCAGCTAAGTGCACGGGCCCCTGCAGCTGACTGCGCAGGGCGGAAAGAGTCTGTAAATGAATGCTAGATCTTATAAAGACTATTTTGGATCGAATCTATTGCATATGTGCCTTGTTCCTTATTTATGTTTAAGTTTATGCATCTTCACTCAGTGATCTGTTTTCTATGAATTAAAGTATATTGACTGCGTGAAACTGTGGGATCTATAATATTTATGCATGATAAGAGTAATTAGCTTACCTCGTGAATTATTAGATAGATCTTTTGGAATTAACTATTCGAAAGAGGTTAGATCTAGGTGAAGGCAGATCTAGGGATACAATTTATTGCACGAAAGTAGTGAATTTGTACCTTTTATGCAAGTTAATTACAATCATGTACCTTCGCGAAGATATGAAGGTTATTTCAATAGAGTTGCAGTGATTGACAGTCAGAAGGAATAGATCTGCGTGAAGGAAAATCTAAGCTAAGAAATTCAGGAAGACCATCACATAGGCCTCTAGAAGTAGAAACCTAGTTCTAGCATCCCCCATTACTGCTTCGGGTGAGACTGTAGCCTGCGCTACGCAGGTTGTTGCCAAAAGGGCTAGAATTTAGGGTTTTTTTTGTTGGCGTGAATCACTCTGAACCTGGGTCAGGCCCCCTTAAGCCAACAACCTATGATCTAGTTTATTTTGATGGAGTTCCCTTAGCGCAACCTAGAAATGGGTTGTACCTTAAGAAATACTATGCTTGAGTTTTGCGTAGTGCACTATGTACATACTGTATATAGGTGTGATTGAATGTGTTTGCAGTGTGTTCCCTTCAGAGTTTCCTAGGTTTTTGTTAATTTTGTTTACATTTTGTTTGCAAATTTCAGCATCCCTTGAACCATACGTTGGTTATGCTGATGGTGCTAGTCATAGTACTCGGAACCTCTCTTCCGCAACTTGGGCCATATTTGCTCCAAATGGCGAGTTAGTGAGTTTACAAGGCATTTGTATTGGTATATCTACAAATAACATCGTTGGGTATAATGCAATGATCAAATTATTATCTGATGTTATTTCACTTGGTATCTGCCATATAGTCATCAAACTTGACTCATATCATGAAGTGCTACAATTGACTAATGTTTATTCCGTTAGAAGTCCAACTATGTTTCACATGTTCATGAGGGTTCAAATTTTGGAAAGATATCTTGATTTCATACAGTATCAACACATTTCTAGAAATCTAAATACATTGACAGATGCTATTGCTAATCATGTTTTTGATAGATATATGTGACAAATGTATATTTAATTCAATACATGTCACATCACATTGAAACAAAGTAATAGAACCATAAGAAGCATTGAAGATAGATAGTTATATATATATATATATCAAAGTTTTGGTTTTACAAAATTTGTGCCGAGACACATGTGTTCACACGGCCTAAAATATACATGTGACCAAAATATAGCTATAAGCCTCCTAGCAGACTAACCATAGTGCTCATGATATCCCACCACTATGCGAGCCATCTTGCACAGAAGCAAACTGATATAGCCAGGCATGCCAATAGTATGTCATTGCAGTCACATAGGGATCTCATTGACCCTAGTCTCAACAATACCATGGGTCAACCCCTCCATATGATGCTCAGCCTTTGCCAGGACCTTGGCCACATCGAGATCCTGTAGTACCTCTCGTCCTACTGCAATCGCATGTACTGTTGTTGGTGCCTGTTGTGGTTCTCCTTCATGATGAAGATAAGAAGATCCCACTTGTCGAATGGGTCCAAAATTTGCATGTATACAAACCAATAGTCTAGTCTCGAATACATCAAAAATCACAAAAAATTGTAAAACTTAAAAATATAAAAAAAATGGTCAAAATGTCTTACCTATGGCACCCCATCGCTTGCCATTAGGAAGCATGAGCTCTAAGTCTCTATGGAAATCCATCCCTACATATGGATAGTCTTTTATCATGATAAGATGCATGCACAACCAATTGAAGAAGACATGTGTGAAGCTCATTGATGAAGGACCTGCATGCCTAGACATGAGATCCACCCATCTCCTCATCTGTGGACTCTTGGATCTGCGGGCTCGAGCATGATATGTTGTGGCCTGAGTAATGGAATCCTCTCTAGAGCAAAAGAGATCAGAATCAAACCATAGGAAAAAAATTTCATCCATCCATATTTTTCTTTAGTCAGTTGTTCTTTCATCAATACGCCTTCACTCCATTTGAATAATGTAGGCTCCAGAAATTCTAGAGCATACTGCATATGTGACTTATTCGACACATGGAGAGATGCATTGCTGGCTAATTTGACAATAAGGAACAAGATCATTCTTAAAGGAAAATGGATTACATCTTTGATGTCGATTTTTCCATCCTTAGTTGGTTGGGATCTCGATCGACAATGTGTACTGACATAATATTTGATTATTTCTCCACCACTCCTTGAACCAGAAAAAGAGACGTGAGCACCTCACCTTGGCAGAAAAATCAAGAAATATATGTCCTCTACCTATATTTTCAGTGTATGTGCACCAAGTCTGAATGTTTTTGCTTGAACATCCCATGCACGAACAAGACACCTCAATAACTCTATTTGTTGCCTCCTACCAAGAAGCCAGAAGAATTTTAGGAGCCCACAATCTCTTAAAGCCTGGATTGTGCCAGGATCATTATCTGTAGTTAAATATTATTCTTCATGTTCTCTTTCCCTCCATATCAAGGCCATTTTGTTCCAATAAACACCTACAACATCACAAGAAGAATCATTACGATAAGTTTCATGCAAAAAACCAATGAAAATTTGAGGCATCAAGCAAAACCATGTCGGGGATTGCACCCAATGCACCCTCCTTAGGGAAGACAGTGCATTGCAACATTGGCCCCAGTGCATTTTCCTCCTAATCAATGCACCTTTCGACCTTTTAGGGGTGTGTTGGACGTAGGGCGAGGAATTAGATCCCTAGGGGCCTCAAAACCTTGAAAAATGTGCATGAAATCACAAAATGGAACCATGAAAAGAAAGAGAAAGGTTCTAACTCGTACTTGGAAATGACGATGCTTAAAATGATCCAATGGATTGGTCACAATCAACTGTAGAAGATTAAGGGAAAAAACACTCAAAACTCACTCTGTAAGAGGTAAATGTGAAATGGTAAAAATGAGTTACCTTTTGCCTATTTTATGGTCATTTTCATCATTAATTTATTAGGGTTTCAACCTAAATATGACTAAGATTTATCATGAAACAAGTATTTTTAATATTTTGGTGGTGTTTTGAGTAGGATGATAATTATTTTAACGGATTTGACGATGTATCGATTGAAATAGACCATTTTGACCAAGGAGTATAATTTTATCACTTTTCTGAGCTTCGTAAACCTACGAAAAAGGAACCCCCTAGAGTCCTCTTTCAACTCTTCTCAGACTCCCTAAACATGGAAATATTGTCAAGCACAACTTTTCGAACTCGTTAAAGTAAATTAAAAAACATATACTTAGTATAAGTTTAACCCTTTTACGAACTGAGACAAACTAACTACTAAAAAGGAATACCTTAGTCAAACATGGCTGAGAGGTTCTCCTGAGTATTGTTTTCTGCCTTTTCAGACTCAAGATACTATCTATGAAAAGGAACCTTTGGAATTTTCTTTTTCGCCTCTTTTTCAAACTCTTTAAAGATGAAAAATATTATGAGTTGGACCTTCGCTGGACTCGTTAAAACATCAAATAACGATGGACTCGTTGAACATTATGGGACCAAACCACTTCTTCTCGGGGTTCATTAAACATACTTGGAGGCATTCATCTGAAGGATGAACTTACATATCAAGCATATGTTATCCTCCTTAAGCTTGTTAAAAAATAAAGAAGTAATGACCAACAATGGTTGGGGAAATTGGGAAAATGGGATACTCTACCTATTATGGCAACAATCTGCTCTTAAACATGACACTCTTCCACTTCATCTTTGTGGTTGTTGGGTTGGGAAATATGCTTGTCTTTTGGTTCACCACACCATTTCAAAGACTTTATTTTTTGTTTTGGGTCAATGCTTCCAACTCCATTCAGTGTCATTGATGTGTTCAAGAGAAGTCATTCAGTTAATATTTTCTATGATACTCTTAAGCCTTTATTCCATTTTTGTCATTCATGAACCAATTCCACATCAAAGTCATTATGTCTTGAATCATGATACTCATTTTGTGACGTTGATGGGGGATACATCAAGACCCTCCTGCAATGGGTTGCTTCTTGTTGACATCAACTCATTATTCAGGAAGTTTACATAGAAACTCTTCCTTCAGTACCTTGGAACTTGCATACATCAATGGAAATTTTCCTCGCTCTTGGCGACAGGTTTACATCACCGGCCTTCGACCGACAGATTCAGTGTGGTGTTTGACTTCAACTCATTCATTCACACCATATGGATTGTACTGTAGTATCTTGAGATCCATTAACATCATCGATGGTTTCTCTCACCTTTATTAACGGCTAACATCATTGGTTGGTAATTAGATGGTGTCTACCATGTTCAACTCCATCTCCTTTATTCGCATGGTTAGACTCATACATTAGATGATCAAGTGAACGAGATAGAAGACCCCGGATATAGTTCCATCCATTAGGGTTGCGATTTCAGGATTAATACAAGATCACAATTTATGATGGCTACGATCATACAAATATTCATCCAATCATGGGTCCATCTTTTGTCATCAGTGGACATGTCTTCTTGATCATTATACATGTAATACTAGTTTATGTGTTGAGTATGGGTATGACTCCCTCAACAAAGATATCATGATGTAAATGTATTGTAATAGATGATGATGCGACCAGTTGTTCTTGATCCAGACTTGTCACAAGGTAAAGCACTTCAGTCATCAACCACTTTTTCTAACTTTGTGCTTTAGGGGTAAATCTGTTATACGCCATTTTGTCACATTTGGTCAATAGCCTATAAACTAGATCCATCAGCATCCATGAAAACCTTGTCATCATCCCTACACAAATCCATAAGCATGAATCTCTCAAATCCCTGAGTTTCTAACCTTAATTTCTTCATTTCAGTTCTTTTAATGCCCAATGGCACCTTAGCTCTTTAGGGACCTACGTTGAGTGGAATTTTTCTCAATTCTGCACCTGCTCTGATCAGAGTAGGTTTTCCCTTGTTGGGGTTGCGCTGATCAAGAAAATTTTGGAAAAATAAAAATAATCCTGAAGCTTCCTCTTCTAGAAGCTTCCAAGAATTGTTACAACCATTTACCTTGGATAAGAACTTTGTATCCTATCTCCCTTACCTTGGATTTTTCACCTTCTTATCCCTTGAGCTCATCCTCCCATCAAGAGTGGATTTCAAGCCTAGATTGGTAAATGGATAAGAATTTATACACTACCATCCTCTCATATATATTTACTGTCATTTGCAAGCTAGAGGTTGGATTTTGGAAATTAATCGTACCCTTTTGTTGTTGCTTTGTTCATAAGAGAGAGATCACTCCCATTCATTAGGATGGCTTTGAGGTGTACATTGTGGCAAGGAAGGACAAGTCAACTTGGGAGGTTCTCTACAAGATCAACTTCCACTTTTAGTTGTAAATTATCTCCCTTTCATATTAATACAAAGAGTATATCACTTTCCTACATGTGTTTTAATGACGTGTTGATCCATTGAATAGAATGATTGGATAATGCTATGTAGATGTCATAGATCTTTGAATTGGAATTGTGTTGTTTGTTTATGTGGATTCTAATTATATCATTTGAAGCTAGGTTGGATTTGATAAGCCAAGAGGAGAGAATAGCTTGCGACAGGTCACAAGTAAGCATATCTCCATTCTCCAATTCTTCTAAGGAAAAAATTAGTCTTTGATTTATGTTGTTCTAGACCAGGCCACTAGGTCTAGGGAAGATACTTTTAACCGCGGTCGTAGATTCCATATAACACTAGTCAAATAATATAGAGTTTAGCAGGGATGTAACATTTGATGAAGATGAAACTCTTGGAAAGGTAAGAGACACTACTCTTCCTCCTGCTAATGTTGATAGACAAGATGATGTTTTTGAAATTCAAGAAGATCCTGAGCCTGATCTTGTTGATGAACCTATGGTGCCCATAGACCCCTTGGATCCTCCTGCTAGAAAGAGAACATTATGGCTTCGTGAAACTCTTCAAAATGTTTATGTACATGGTTCACCCAGAGGAACCTTCAAAGAAAGCAAGAAACCATGCCGATTCTAGGGATATGTTGCAACCATGAGCAACATTATCCAGGCTTAACAATGCACTTTTGAAGAAGTTGTGAAAGATCAAGTATGGAAAGATGCAATAACTGAAGAATATGAGTCCATCATACATAATGATGTATGGAAAGTCATTCCAAGGCCCAAAGGCAAGTCTGTTGTGACTTCTAAATGGTTGTATAAAATTAAACATGGTTCCAATGGAAATATTTAAAAATATAAAGCTAGATTTGTGGCTTGAGGTTTCTCTCAAGAAAGAGGGAATAGACTATGATGATATTTTTGCACCTATTGCCTGATATACTACCATCTGATCTATTGTGGCTCTAGCTGCTAGCCAAGAATGGACTCTTCACCAAATGGATGTGAAAACTGCTTTTCTCCATGGCTTCCTCAAGGAAGAAGTATTTGTGGAGAAACCACAAGGCTTTGAAGTACATGACCGGAAAACTCGTGTGTAGATTGAAGAAATCTCTCCATGGATTGAAGCAAGCCCCAAGAGCTTGGTATGCCTACAATAATAGATTCTTGATGAAGCTTGGTTTTACCATAAGTAATGCTTATATAAATCTCTACTTCAAAATGGTCCAAGAAATGCCTTTGATTTTGGTATTATATGTTGATGACATATTCTTGATAGGTGGAGAACCTATTATTCTCAAGTGTAAGAGGGAGTTAGCTCTGAGTTTGAAACGAAAGATCTTCATTTGATGCGGTACTTTCTGGCTATAGGTGTGGCAAAGACTTGGTTAGATTTCCTTTCTCAAGGAAAATATGTTGTCAAGATACTAGAAATATTTGGTATGACATAATGTAAGTCAGTGAATACACCGATGGAAATGAATTTCAAGAAGTTATGTAGTGAAGTTGTAGGTCTGGATTTGAAAATCCTTTTGAGTATCTACAACTAATTGGGGCACAGATGTTCTTAGTGAACACTAGACTAGACATATGTTTTGTGGTCAATACTCTGAGCCAATATATGATGAAGCCATCACATGCACATTGGATTGTTGTAAATCATGTGTTGAGATACTTGCATGGGACCATCAATCATGGATTGAGATATACTGTCGGAGATGTGAGACTACATGGGTGCTTTGACATTGATTTGGTAACTCTGCTAATAGAAAGAGCACATTTGGATGTTTCTTTATCTTGGGATCTGTTATGCTATATAGGATGAGAAAAAAACAAAAGTTTGTATCCCTTAGCACGGCTGAAGCCGAGTATATTGTTGCTAGCATGGCTAGCTATGGGACAGTATGGTTGAGGAAGCTCTTTGGAGAGTTGTTTGAGGATGTACTAGATACAACAATAATTTAATGTAACAATAAGAGTGGGATTCGACTTGCAAAAAATCTTGTGTTCCATGACAAGTCTAAGCACATTGAGATTAAATATCACTATATCCGGGATATGGTGCAAAGAGGAGTAGTGAGACTCCATCATATTGCAACTGATGATCAGATAGTTGACATACTTACCAAGCCTTTGTTGAAAGGGAAGTTCTTGGTATTCAGAGAGCAACTTGGACTGACAGATGTGACCCTTCCTGGTGGGGGCGGTCATGGATGATCGAGAACACTGAGCTATGCTCTTCCCTCTTGTTTGAGCTCACAAGTTGGGAATGTGTAGGTTTTAACCCTATATAGAAATTACCTGCATACGAATTCTAAAACACAGAAAATAAACAATGCGAGAGCATAACACATAAAACACATATACACAAAGATTTTCCCCTGGATCCCAAAACCGGGACTACCGGCTTGATTTTTCATTATGTTCCTTTCAATGTTACAATACATATTTATACATCCAATACCATGGACCAAAAACCATCGCGTCCAAAACCATGGACCGAAAACCATCGCATCCAAAACCATGTGCGAAAATCATGCACAAAACCATAGGTAGGTCCGCCCAACCTAACATAGGGTCCAAAACCAAAATTTTCCAGGGTGCTGCCCCAGACCCCATAAAGTGGGGTTACCTACACCCCTCAAACCCCATGTGACTCCCCTCGCTACGCAATCGGCGCAATGATGGGGGGGCTCTGCCCCCCTTCTACCCCCCCCGGTTAACTACATGGGCTAGTTGTGGAAAGAATATAACATAACCCAACAGAATGGAGCCAAGAGAGCTCTTGGATTGATACAACTCTTCACTGTAAGTTGTGCATGATCTTTATCATGTGTTGACAAGTGGTAATCTCCCCTACCATCAAATCTGGGACTTGCCAAGAGATTGCCACCCATCTGGCCAATGGGTGTGGTAAAGCTTGGTTGTGCGTGATCTTTGTCATGTGTTGACAAGTGGTAATCCCCCCGAGCGGAGATGAGTCTTGGTTGTGCATAATCCTTGTCATGTGTTGACAAGTGGTAATCCCCCCAAGTCTGTGTCAAGGTGGGAATATTATTGGATATAGGGTGATAGATGAATCTCCCCTATGATGATTCTTCTTCATTATATTGAGACATCATTGTTCCAGAGCAAAGATGAACAAAGATGAGGAAAGAAAGCAAAGATTTTTGTCACAGAAAGAAATTCCTACATAGCTAAGAGGGAGTATTGAAAACTGGTAGCTCGAGGATGAATTTTCTTCAACAAAATCTCATTTCTGACATTTCTGGAGTGACTTTCTAAAAATAGAAAGTCATATCTAGCATCTCAAGTATGACTTTCCAAAAATAGTAAATCACCTTGCATAAATTGGTAATCAAGTATAGTTGGAGTAAAATCACTTAAATTATCATTAATCAATCCTAATAGTTCAATCTTGATTTAATCATTAATATTATTATTATTATTATGATTATCCTTAATGATATTATGATACTATTATTAAAAGGAATTACAAGTCACCTACCTTCATCACCTCAGTCACTTCGCACCTCTCTCCTGGATTACTCACATGGTATTATGTAACTCTCTCTCTCTCTTAATGATATGTTACACTCTATCTTACACACTCATTAAAGACATAGTGCATTCCTCTTACACTCATTAAAGGGATGTCCTCAAAGATTCCTCTTATGCTCTCTTAAATGTATATGTTACACTCTCCTTAACTAAGGCACGCATACCTCTCTTAATGGCATGAGTTACTGTTGTGGGGAAAAATGCCTATGCAGGACGATCCTATCCACCTAAGGTGTGATAGTACCTTAGCAACAAACGAACACAGCTACTTCGGTTTCTTCCTTTATGAAATATGAAAGAGAGGAGATTGGTAGACTTACTGTTATCTTTCGGTTGTCCCTCGATCTAGATCCTCTCCTCTTTGTGTATCCACAGCTACTTGCCTCTTCGCTTTTGCTCCCACGAGATCACAAGAGAACAGCTACCTGTGACAAGAGAACAGCTACATGCAACAAGAGAAGGACACAATACAAAGGCAGATATACATATTCATAAATGATTCAGGATTAGAAGTAAATCAAATACACTAATGCAAATCATACAAAATACACCAGCATATAGGAAAGAACCAAGAAGCTTTATTGATTGATAAACAAGGTTCAGGAAGAGATACAACCCATAAGGTTCCAACCCAGCATCTCCTTCCCAGCAGAATGGAATTCCTTCTTCAGCCCCTTTCAAAGCATAAGCACCCAATGATCTAACCACAATCCAACAGCAATTCTTTGCAATTACAATATTCCAGCCTCCTTAGACCTCATGAGAGAGCTCTATATATAGGAGTTTTGGAGAAAGGATGAGTCAGCTTGAGGCTTGCATGGAGCTGACTAGTGTCCTCTCCCACTTCAGTTCTTGAGTCCACTTGGAGGTTCTTGCTTCCACTTGGAGATTTGGAACCTCTTACTCATCACCAGTCGAATTCCCTGATCCAAGTGTCATTTTGGAAGCTTCCTGGGCATTGACACCTTGAGAAATGAGTCTGCCACTTGTCCAGTTACGCTCAGCGCAGGTAGCCTTCTTTGCAGTTGACATTCAGCGCAGGTAGACAGTGGAGCACTTGACATTCAGCGCAGATGCTCAGTGGAGCAGTTGACATGATCCAGAATTGCCTTGTTTTTGAGTGTTTTCAGGTGGAGAACTTTTGTGAATTGTTGTGGTTTGCTGGCCTTGTTCCTCTAGGGGTAGGAACAACATGTTTAGGGACTTTGGGATCCCTTAATTATTGACATTTCATGCTCAGTGATGTAAGGCACAAAAATGTCTATAACAGTTGCCCCCTAAAGTATGAGGCCGTTTATCGGGTGAAATGCTTTATCCAGGGGAGTCCGAAGTTCATCCATTTGCTGGGAGGAGACCTGTAATAAGATACAATACAATACATTATGATTCATACAGCTCTCATGATCTAGCTGAGGCGGGCATTCCCATGCTCAGCTTTATAAATACATTTTGGTACATAGAACAGATGATCGTCTGATGGTAGACTGATAATTCTGGCGAAATTATCATCCTTTGAGTAGGATGATCATCTGCTGCAATGATGTACATGTCAAATGTCTTTATATTTCCTGAATATATATCACAGCCCGGATGGATGAAACTAGATCCGGGGTCTTCAATCTCGTTCGATCTTCACTCTAAGTACAAGTCGATCCATGTGAGAATTGCGCTGAAGTCGAACATGGAAAGACATCGCTTGATTACCGGTCAATGACGTAAACCGTTAACAAGCGCGAGAGGAATCACCGATAATGATAATGACCCTCAAGGTACTGCAGTACAATTCACGTGGTGTGAATAAAGGACTTGGCGTCGAACACCACGCAAAATCTTCTGGTCGAAGGTCATTGATGTATACCTGTCGCCGGAAGTGAGAAACTTGCCATTGAGGCATGCGAGCTTCAAAGTACTGAAGGGGTTGTTCCTAGATCAACTTCTTGGATAATGAGCTGATGTCGACAAGAAGCGATCCGTCAAAGGAGGGCCTTAATGAATCCCACATCAGTGACATGGAACGGAGCTAATGATTTTAATGGAGGTGAAAACAATCTGTAACATATGATTCAGGGTGGCGGTCATGAAATGGATGAAGGATAATGTATGGCAGTGGATGGGACCTGGTTGACTCTTTTTGAACGACTTCTCTTGAACATATGGCGACACTGATGCGATGGATTGGTAGCATTACCCCAAGTATGGATGGTGTGGCAAAGACCATGGTGATGTGACCGGTGAATGAAACAACCCAACCCGACATGGTACGGAGGAAAAGTGTCATGTTCAAGAGCGACCTGCTACCATCAAAGACTTCTTGATTTTTCCAAATTTTTCCCCAGTCATTGCTAACCAGTACCTCTTTATTTTTGTCAAGCTTGACGAGGATAACATATGCTTGTTCTATAACCTGCCCTTCGGGCAAGCCCATCGCTATGTTTTAACGAGCCTAGCGATAGGGAAACTCGTTCTCGTCTAAAGACAAGTTTGTCGCTATTTAGTGATTTTAACGAGTCTAACGACAAGGAAAACTCGGCCCTTTTCATTTTTAGAGAGTCTGAAAAGGTACATAAAGTTAACTCCAAAATTCCTTTTTCGTCATCTAATCCCTTAAGTCCGAAAAAGTATAAAACAATACAGAAGGGATGAGTTTTTGATAGTTTTAACGAGCCGAACAAAACAAGCACTCGATCTTTTTGTGCAATAATCCCTCAGGTCCAAAAAGATTAAAATCTAGAGGAGGGATAGCTCTTCCGGTCGTTTAACGAGCTGGAAGGCCAAAACTCGGCAATCTTTTCATATTTTACGAGTCAGTTGAAAAGAGCTTAAAGAAGACTCGTCTTTTGAGGAACGAGTGATGAACAGGGTTAGCAGCTGATTCCAGGTACAGGTTGGAATTTTCCTATCACGGCAGTGTCACAAGGATTGCTAGGTGAAATCACTCTTCGCAGCTGTTCCTCAAAATGGGTAAACAATCATATGGAGGTAAACGATCGGCCAAATGAAAAGTGGAGGTGACGGTACACAAACACGACCAAGGCTTTTATGGTTGATCAGGTTACATACTTCAATGGTTATTTACCGGGATGGGTTCATTTTTTAACGAGCTTGAATGCACCAAAACACTGCTCAATCTTATGTTTATTTTTTAACGAGCATGAACTATGTGCTAAAACTGCTCGGATCTCACTTTTTTATTTTTTAACGAGCATAAATTCCGCGGTAAAACTGCTCGATTATACCAGTCATAAGATAATATTGTCTCATGTGAGATCGCTATTTTTTATGGAGCTTCATCTCACTACGCTTTGCTCCGCATCCTTTCTTTATGCAAGTTCGGAAACGGCTAACCCAAAAAACAGGTAAATAACCGCTCTTTGCTTGCACTCCAAAAGGTTTGCATGCCCCCAGGTATAAAATACAATTTCAAGGTTGCCCCTCCTCCTTCTCACCTCTGCTTTTCTTTGGGTGTTCACAGCTACTTGTCGTCTTGCTAGTTTTAACGGGTCTATACGATACTTGTCTTCTCGTCAGCCCAACTTTCAATAGATTTTTCGCAAGATCGCAAGAGAACAGCTACTTGCGATAAGAGAGCAGCTACTTACGACAAGAGAAGAACACTACTCAAAGACAAAACATTTGTGTTACTGAGGGAGGCTTACCTCTTTCTGGTTACCCAAAGATTGTCTCGTTAGACAAAACACTTCCTTGGCCTACCTTTTTCAGGTTACCTAAAGATTGTCTCGTTAAACAAAACACTTCCTCGGCAATGCCTACCGAAATAGACAAAGGTGGGCGACGGGTCCCGTCTTTCCCAAGTACCTTGACAAAAGAATCCTATTCTAGAACAACCCTCTTTCCTCTATGGACGGGGTACGGACTAGTCATATTCTCTCACGGAAATTCTACCTTATACCCAAAGTTCTCTGCCGAAGCAGACCAGGACGCATGCCCCCTGGGTTCCAGTCATATCCTCCCGGATTACTCGCGCTCATCAGGAGGACGGACCGTGGGTTGAGACACTTCTTGCATGAATAGACCATTTAGGGATGGTATATGACTATTTGCGATGTGTGATCCGGGGAACGAAAGTTGGTCCACGAGCTTGACTATTCTTCCTCCATGCGGAAAACACATTACTCTAAAGAGTGAGGAGACTACTGCTCCCATGCAATATATATAGTCTCGTCCAAGGAGTAGGTTATAATCCAAGGGTCCTTGAATGACCATCACATTCATTTGAACGGTCTTCCCTTTCAATGTTATTGGCACATTGGGGAGGATCCCTAAAGGGCGACTGGTTCCCTTATCAAATCCTGATAGATTTCTCATTTCAGGCAAAAGCGCAGGCGAACCAAGCGCTTTCCAAGCAATAGAGGAAAGGATACTCACAGATGCCCCTTCATCAATAACTGTACCAGCCATTACCATTCTGTATATTTGTACAATGATTTTGAATGGTATGCTAGCTGGCAAGCGGGGTCTGCCTAGTTGGTTCCAGTCAAAGGACACAACCAGGTTGCTTGGTGGTGGGACCGAGTAAACGGCCGGATAGCGCTCTGATGAACTTCCTTCCTGCGATAAAGGAATGGCAGCATTGCCCCCTTGATCATCAGAGTCAGTGCTGATGAAGAGAATTTGGACGGTGTCGTCTTTACTCTCCTCTGTGATGGTGTCATTCGAAGATAGAGCCTCTGAAGGCAAAACCGGGTCAACTGCCGTTTCAACCTTTAGACTTTCGTCAGGTATGGATTCAGACGGTTCATCTTCAATGACAAGTGCTTCGGCTGACCACCTGGGCGGGTCAACCGGATTCTCAACTAGCGAGGGACTTGGCAAGAGTTTCTGATATCCAGGAGGAAGATTCGCTCGTAATATCGGGCGATCTTCCAAAACTCTTTTCGCCTCATCTAAGAAGGGACAATGGTGGATGGCGTGATCGCCTTCATACAGTCTGCAGGGAAATTTAGCTTTCCCGTTCTATCCTGGAGCTTCACTCCCACTAGTTGACGGTGAACAATCGACATGGCTATCAGAGGTCGATGCTACCGGATTGTGCAGACGGGGGGACCAGTCTCTTAGTATCTGGGGGATACATGGACAATCTCTATGGAAGTGGTCTCCCCTGCATATGACGCATGGCGATTTAGGCCTTACGAGTGCTATGTGTGGATTTTTGTTAGATGACGCTTGTTTGCCCCCAGTCGCCTTAGGCTCCTTCTGCTTCTTTTCTTTCTTCTTCTTCTCCTTCTTCTCCTTAGGAACCCGGTTCTTTGAACGACCAGTTCCATCAAGCGAAGAGGAAGGAGGAGAGGAAGATGAAGTGGAAGGCTAGTGGGCAACTCTTGTCTGATCCAACTGTTGACTCGACTGTTCAGGAATGGTGGTATTCTAAACGACATTGGTTGAAAAGAGCCATACAGGTAGGCCAATTGTCAGTCCTGGAAGCGACAATGTGGCCATGTGGGGCGCACCAACATCTCCCCAAGAGGAGAAAGGACTAGGATTCCCATCAAGGGGAACTCCTTGTTTGGTGTGCTCCATCTCTTCAACCTAAAGATCAATGCGGGAATAAGGGTGATTGTTCCGTTTAAAATAAATTGTTAACGACGCTTTAGACACAACTTGCTTTTTCAGTTTTAAAGAGTCGAGAAAAAGCTAAAGATGACTCTAGTCTCCTTCAATGTTTTAACGAGCCCGAAGTGACAAATGCTCGGATGGACTTTTTCTGTTATAGAGTCTGAAAAAGGCCAAAAGAAACTGCTTTGGAGATCTAGGCAGAGGGTGTGCCAAACTTTTCGCAAAACCACAGAATACTTTTTACGGTACGGGTGGTCGATCTTCGTGAATGCTGTGTTCACTGCATTGCGATCAGTAGGGCGGCCGACACGGCTTCTTAAGGATAAAGGATATATGCCTATAGGGGTCTCCCAATATATACGCGACGGTACGTGGGAGCACAAGTCCGTATTAGTGCTATCGTCCCTCAGGAGGAATCACCCACCTTCTTAGAGATCGACAGTCACTACGTTTAACGACGCCGGAACACGTCTCTACCTAGACCTCTATGTTGTGCGTTATGTTGCAAAGCGTTGTTAGGTTCATTCAATATATTTTAAGTTGATCTTTTTAAAGTTTGTCTTTCAGGATCACCACGAGATGTATTGGTACAAATTCCTAAATGCAGTCTAAGATGATAAGCAAGCTTTATAATCTTTCAACTTTGAAAATCCTAGCTACTAAGGGAAAAGAGAGCGACTATCTTTTCTCAAAGAGCAATCAGCACACTCTAATGCACTCTTCCTAAATCAAACATGCAATCTTATCAAAATGCAAAATGCACAATGCAGGTGTTTGTTTTCACTTGCTTAGTATAAATGCCTACAAAGAAAGCTTTTTGTACAACTTTGAATTTGCTTTTAAATGACTGTAAAAATAAACAAGTTTACTTTTTCCAAAATCAGCAAGGGTAGAAGAGATTACAAGCACTTTGCGATTTTTCGAAAGGAATACTCGTTTCGACACTTAAAAGTGACAAATTCAAACCAATAAGCAAAAGCAAATGATAATCAAACTGCAAACAGCCAATGAACTCTCCCCTAAGATCACAATCAATCAATCAATCAGATCTGAATCAAGGCTACAGGATGACTATTTCGCTCATGCAAAGGAATACTGTAAATGATGCCACAAACACATAAAAACACTTACAGTCTTTTTGTACAAAAATGAGGCAGAATTCAAGCAAAGAAAAGGGGTTTCAGATGTGGTACCTATGCTGATTAATGGCAGCAAAAACAGAGATCAAAACAGGGCAAAAGACAGCAAGGAACCCCAGCTGCACAAGGCCACACTGGTTCAGCGCAGGTAGAACACTGTCAGTTTGACATTCAACGCAGGTAGCCTTCACGAGACCTGCGTTGAAATGCAGACTGCCTTCACAGTGTCTGCGCTGAAAGGAGAAACTCTCGTTTCTCTTGGTTTCCGGGTCATAAAATGCTCAAAAATCAACTGTTTCAGGCCAAATCAGAAACACAAGCAAGGTATAAACAGAGGGATGCTTTGAGAGGGTACTAAAGACTATCACAAAGGATCATCAAGTCATTTGTGAGTCCATTGTTGAGATCATAGACAAAAAACCCAGTGAAGGATCAAAGCAGCAACATTCTACTTTGCAAAGCAGTTCGATTGTTGCTGTTGAGTCTATGAGGTAAACAATGATGCAAACAAACAAAATGACTAAAACAAAGTTCTTTCCCCAGCGGAGTCGCCAATTTGTTGTGGGGAAAAATGCCTATGCAGGACGATCCTATCCACCTAAGGTGTGACAGTACCTTAGCAACAAACGAACACAGCTACTTCGGTTTCTTCCTTTATGAAATATGAAAGAGAGGAGATTGGTAGACTTACCGTTATCTTTCGGTTGTCCCTCGATCTAGATCCTCTCCTCTTTGTGTATCCACAGCTACTTGCCTCTTCGCTTTTGCCCCCACGAGATCACAAGAGAATAGCTACCTGAGACAAGAGAACAGCTACATGCAACAAGAGAAGGACACAATACAAAGGCAGATATACATATTCATAAATGATTCAGGATTAGAAGTAAATCAAATACACTAATGCAAATCATACAAAATACACCAGCATATAGGAAAGAACCAAGAAGCTTTATTGATTGATAAACAAGGTTCAGGAAGAGATACAACCCATAAGGTTCCAACCCAGCATCTCCTTCCCAGCAGAATGGAATTCCTTCTTCAGCCCCTTTCAAAGCATAAGCATCCAATGATCTAACCACAATCCAACAGCAATTCTTTGCAATTACAATATTCCAGCCTCCTTAGACCTCATGAGAGAGCTCTATATATAGGATTTTTGGAGAAAGGATGAGTCAGCTTGAGGCTTGCATGGAGCTGACTAGTGTCCTCTCCCACTTCAGTTCTTGAGTCCACTTGGAGGTTCTTGCTTCCACTTGGAGATTTGGAACCTCTTACTCATCACCAGTCGAATTCCCTGATCCAAGTGTCATTTTGGAAGCTTCCTGGGCATTGACACCTTGAGAAATGAGTCTGCCACTTGTCCAGTTACGCTCAGCGCAGGTAGCCTTCTTTGCAGTTGACATTCAGTGCAGGTAGACAGTGGAGCACTTGACATTCAGCGCAGATGCTCAGTGGAGCAGTTGACATGATCCAGAATTGCCTTGTTTTTGAGTGTTTTCAGGTGGAGAACTTTTGTGAATTGTTGTGGTTTGTTGGCCTTGTTCCTCTAGGGGTAGGAACAACATGTTTAGGGACTTTGGGATCCCTTAATTATTGACATTTCATGCTCAGTGATGTAAGGCACAAAAATGTCTATAACAGTTACTAAGGCAGGTTTTCTCTCATAATGGCATAAGTTACTAAGGCATGTGTTCCTCTCTTAATGGCATAATTTACTAAGGCATGTGTTCCTCTATTAAGGGCATAAGTTACTAAGGCATGATTTTCTATCCTTATTGGGATGAGTTACACTCCCCTAAATGGCATATGTTACTCTTCTTCAAGGTATGTGTATTGCTCCTCATTTATGACAAGAATTTGTTGCTCCTCCTATATATGTGTCTCATGTCTTCTCACCCGACCACTACTACTTGTGCATTGTGAAAGAAGAATTTGAACTTGAGAGAGTTGGAGAGACTTGAAGAATATTGTGAGAGAGAGAGAGACTTGGAGAGTAAGAGCAAAAATTGGTGAAACAAGGTTGATTCAGTGCTTCAATGTTTTAGTGTTGATTTAGTTGAAGGGAAGGTTAATTCAGTGTTTGCATATAATATTGCTATTAGTGATCTTCATGCTACACCTTGTTCATATTTGGATGAACTTACTCATTCTCTTGATCTCTCATTGTACTTTGTATCTCTATTGAACAATTGATATCTAATAGAAGAAGAATCTGGTTGGGTTTTCCCCTTGTGGGTTTTGCCTTGGTCATTGGACCTAAATTCTCTGTGTCTTGTTTTGTTATTGGTTGTCTTCTATTGTGAATTTGGTTTATGTTCTATCTACAATTACTTAACTAATATTGCAGTAGATTATTTTTTTTGGAATAAGTAATTGTTTCATCATAAAACATCAAAATTTCAACAAATACATGAGTCTCGACATTGATATGGAGTTGATTGACAATTTGGAGGACTCCTACTATGACCTTCAAATTTGGGCTACTCCAGGTCAGCCTAACACTCTACCTTCTCTAACACCTTGGCAGTTATCCCTAACATCTCAAGCCACCCCTCCTTCCCTTGCTACGATGCCCTATTCCTCTTCCTCCTCCACATCATCAGTTATTCTAATTAATATGTACCTCATCAATGTATAACTATTTAATATAAATTAAACATTATTTAAATTAAGAATTTCTTTATACTTTCATAATAAATAATATTTTGAATAATAATAATTATATAATTTAACGGGAGCTAAGGTATGCGGTGACTATATAAATGCAGACGAGATTTTAGTTTTCAATTAGGGGTTGTCCCTGGTGGGCTCTTGAATACATTGGTCTCAACATTGATATGGAGTTGATTGACTATTTGGAGGACTCCTATTAGGGCCTCCAAATTTGGACTACTCTAGGTCAACCTACCAATCTACATTCTCTAACACCTTGGGAGCTACCCATGATATCTCAAGCCACCCCCTCGGTACGATGCCATATTCCTCCTCCACATGATCAGAATCTTATCCCAAAGGTTCCATTTTTCTCTCTCAATTGAAACCCTTCTCCACTGTCTCCTCCTCCATCAGAGGACCCCCTCCTAAATCGTGCATGCTCCTGATCTGGCCTTGCCTAAAATATTCATGGAACCATGTTTTGGTTACCTACCATCATCAATGTTATCTCTACCTACATACTGCCCTTGTAAAAGTTACCAACCCTGTCACCTCTTCTAGTTTCCTTTATGACCTCCTAACCTTGGAAATGTTAAGTGGTGTTGCCTCCTCAAACAGTCACTTGTCCCTCTAGTTGGTGAGGAAGAATGCCCTAAAAACAAACAAAAAATGTGTGAAAAGGAAGGCTAAGGAGCCAAATCTGGTCTTGGATTCCAACATCAAGTTGAATGACAACTCTAAAATAGAAGAAACTGTAGTTGTTGGTCATTTTCCAGTAAAAGGATGGATATGGCGGTCATGCGGAAGTAGACAATAAACACTTTTCTCCTATGCTAGAATATTCACCCCGTTGTATCATTATAGCCAAGGGCTAGATGGGTTTGTTCATGCCTTTGAGGGAAAATGTAGACATGTTGCTTCAATGTCAATGGCAGTGGGGTTCCCATGACTTATATCTGAAGAATTAGATTGTAGATTTCGACTCCCGATCTGAACAACTCTCGGTGGTTCCTGTATGGGTTTGAGTTCCATCTCTTGCTCTACAATTCTGGTTAGAGGAAGTTTTCAGGGAAAATGGGAACATATTAGGGTTTTTATATGAGGTTGATTCCTCCTACAAAAAAATTGGATACATGGAAATGACCAAAATACTGGTGGGGTTAAACCTAGCATCAAGCCTTCCAAATTCTATCACCATTAGCATTGGGTAAAATATTCATAAGCAGACCTTCGATTATGAAGGAATTATATATAAATGTACAAGAATCCATTCCTACAGCCATCTAGGAAAGGATTTCCCTAGTGGTTAGATCAAGAAAAAATTAGTTCAAAAGTCATCAAAGGGTTTGGACTTAGGAAGCATCCCTTCACATAGTCCGGAGACCAAGAATCAAAACTCCAAGAAAAATGGCTTTGTACCCACTTCTAGTTTTGTTGGTCGAGGTCCTACTCCTATGGGGACCATTCAGGGCACCTCTGTTGTAGCCTCAATGGAGCCACAAAATATTATTGTATCACCCACAAAAGTTTTCATGGATTCCTCATCAGGTATGTCTTCCTCAAAATATTTTTCTTTCCACCTTGATGTTTTAAACCCCACTTCCCACAAATTATCTCAATGCACCTGCTCCCAGTGAGACCTCCCTAACCTTTCCTTCCCTCCTTCCCCTCTCTCCATTACATTATTTTCCTCTCCTCCTTCCTTAAACCTTATATCCCCCATCTCAAACCTTTCTCTCCTATATAAGGACCATTTCCTTCCTCCCCCTGCTACTCCCCAACATCATCCTTATAATATTAGGTTGGATACCTCCTTCCCGTCTAAAAGTGTCCTACCCAAGGTGATTTTAGATTTGAAATTAGATGGAGGGTGAGGCATATTGGATGAAAAGGTGACCGAAGGCCCTGGCTAGGGAAATAAATATTATATCTCCTTTGTCATGAAATAAGCCTTCTCTAATGTAAATATGGGGAAGCAAAAGTACTATCATTGGGACACTTCGAGAAGCACGCCCTAAAAAGGGTTTGGAATGAGACTACTTTCTCTAAATGTAAGGGGTTTGGTCAACCCATCAAAACCTCTAGCCTTAAAGAGACTAATCTTCTCTCTCTCCCCTCATATAATTTTCCTTCAAGAAACAATGATAGATGGAACAAGGGAAGCATCCATTTTTTCCCCCATGCTTCCTTCCTAGTCCTTTCGTTTTACATACAACTCAAGGAAATTAGGAGGGTTGATTATAGGATGGAAAACCTCCCTTTTCCACTACTTGTTGGCTTGGACCTCAAGGTCTTGCCTTACAACAAAATTTATCTTGAAGGATAATGAGTTTTCTTTCACAGGATTAATTATATATGGCCCATAATTGGATAAGAATATTTTATGGGAAAAAATCTTCAACTTCCCCTATTTTGGATCAAAATTTGTCTATCTCGGGGAAGATTTAAATTTTACCCTTGAACAATTTGAATTGTAGGGCCCGCTACTCATCTTGACCCACTAGCAGATTATTTTGTGGACAATATTGAGAATGTAGGTTTATTGGATGTTCTTCCTACAAAAATTCTCCCTACATGGGCAAACAACAAGACAATATCGACATACATAGCTAAGAGGCTTGATCATTTCCTCATTTTGGAAAATCTTCTAGATATAAATCTTCAAATTTGATAATGGGTAACTTCTCGTGGAGATTTAGATCATAAATAATCATTTTGGACATGGATCATGGAACTCAAAAGATAATGGGTCCCTTCAAATTAAATCTAAGTTGACTTGATCATCCTTCCCTCATCGAAAAAAATCAAGGAGGCTTGCATTCACTATGATCTTGCTCTTGGATCCTCTCCTCCATTACAATTCTAGGAGAACCTTAAAAGGATAAAAAAAAAAAACTATCTCATAATGGGTAAAAGAGAGGAAACACCAGGATGATAGGCTTCTATCCGAAATTAAGGAAAAATTATAGGACTTCCTTGAAAATACAAATCATTACACATTCTCTGATGAGTAACTATCAACTCTAAGAGCCCTATAGGAGGAAACAAAGTTTCTCCTTCTAGAAAAAGAAAAAAGAATGACATTTAAAGGGTAGAGCTTTATGGCTTTAGGCTAGGGATGAGAATACAAAATATTTTCATAGAGTTGTTGATCCAGGTGGATCTTCAGAAAAGTAGCAGTGGCATGAAAAAAGGTTCAAAACTCAAAGTGAGATAATCTGGAAAATCTTAGCATCGGATTTAAGTGCTTGTCATCTTGATTCCAATGGTGCAAACGATACTCAAATCTGAGTCCAGATGACAAAGTTAGAGCAAGTCAAAGTTTGAGTTTGACTTGTCCATGTAGCAGGGAGAAGATGACATGGCATAGTTTCAGCGAATAAGGGGGCGCCACATGGCAGGATTTCACTAGAGCCCGCATATCAGATATCGGCGAAAAGGAGGAGCATTTAAGGAAGAATCGGCCCTGGCGTTCCCGACTGCGATTATGATATCGCATATCGCAAGCCGGAGGAGTTACGAATTAGCCACGACAGGACTTAGTTGCAATAAGATATACATCGCATATCACAATCGCATGAAAAGGTGCTTGCGATGTGGTTTGAGGGAAAGTTCCAATTGTGATTTCATGGTGGGCGTCGATTGCGATATTGCGATAAGGGGCCCGGACCCGATATACTATATATTATGCTTAATACATCCAGCGGGTTCGTGTGCTAGATCAATGTGCCAAGGGTTTCACGACGATTACGATAGTGCGATGGGAGAGCCGGACACAAGACATTATGGCATATGGTGAATACTCCTATCGGATCCATAGATATCGTAGGATGCCTATGTCCGGGCTTGGATTGTCTGCCGATAAGCTGGAACCGTTGATAAACCCATCGTTGATACCCATGCACTGTTGTAATGAGTTGTTTTATTAGACATTGGCTTTTCTATTATAGAAGGGTTGTTGTCGTGAATCCTTCTGCCTGCTAACCTTGGGTATTATGTTGGAACTGCCCCGATTTTGAGGGATGTCGTCATGAGCTTATGTATATGGCTGTTGTATCGGAGAAAGGTAGGGAGGACTAGTCAAAACTTATATTCTATTGTATACAACAGACCCTAACCCATGGAAGTAGGCCGAAACCTCGCCTTGAGCAGCAGGGAGGTTCCAAGAAGGTTATAGAAGGCCTGATTATCCAAATTGGGAGTTTGGATAGGCATTTTTGCACTATTTTTTGCTAGGAGTTCAGTGGTTCTGTCTGTTTTCAAAGCTGGGCTCTCCATTCTCTGCCCATCTATCAACTTGGAGGTATAAGGGTTGTAATTGCTTGTTGCTGTACTTTTATCTCTTTTATGCCACTAATAAAAAGAAGGCCTCCCCACTATTGAGTAGGGCTTGGAGACGTAGTCCAAACTGGACGAACTCCATAATCAAATCATTGTGTCATGGTTTTTGTGTTCTTCTAACTATTTCTGCATTGTTATGTGCTTTTTTTAAGTTCCATGGTTAATTAACTCTGTTATATGTAATTCTGATGCATCTGTAAGTAAAAGATCTTGGATCAAGTTTGGTATTGGAGCAGGTCTTTGTAGATGTGAATTGCATGAGTTTATGCTAACCCGAAATAAGCTATGAAAAGGAGAAGGAACACTTAACTCCTTTGATCCTGAAGTAGGATATGCACAACAAAGAAGAAACATGGCCAATGAAGAAGCTTGTTGGGAAGAGGAACAAAATTTCTGAAAGGTATTCTATAATATGGCAAGAAAGGTAGACAAGTTGTTCGTAGAGTATGAGAAGGCACTTGGGCATGAGAAGAAGGATGTCGATGATCATGAATCAACAAATCAGGAAGGTGGTGGAGAAGATCCTCCTCCCTCTCCTTCCTCCAGTGATAATTCTCATCACTCTCATAGAAATTCCAAACAGACCTCTAAGAAACCATTCTTCAAGTTAGATGTGAAGTTCGACCTGCCCATGTACAATGGAGAATGTAGTGTAGAAAAACTCAATAACTGGATCAGACAGATAGAGGTTTACTGCCGAATCCAATAGATCGAAGAAGATGAGGTGAAAGTCCAGTTAGCATCTCTTCGGCTGAGCAACACTGCTCTCATTTGGTGGGAGAGAAAGTTACAGAAGGGCAGCACAAAGTCAGGTAACCTTCTGTCCTCTTGGTCTAGTTTTATTTCTGCATTAAAGGACCAGTTCTACCCTCTGGGTTATAAGCAAAAGGCACTTATGGACTGGCAATATTTAAGGCAAGGTAAGGGCCAGAATGTACAAAGCTTCACGGAGGAATTTCAGAAACAAGCATTGAATCTGGGCATCTCATTAGATGCGCTTGAAACTATAACTAAGTACATAGGTGCGCTACATAGTTACATCAGACACTCGTTATTACTATTCGAGCCTACTTCAATTGATACGACCAACGTTAAATCTATACATCTTGAAAGTCGAGGCAAGAATGATTGAGATGACCAAACCAAGAAGATGCCATTCAAACCTCAACATGGAAAATTCCAGAAGAAAGGAAAAGGGAAGGATAAGAAGACCGTCACTGCCAAGAAGGGGGATGGAGCAACACCGTCATGCACTCACTGCAAGAAGGATGGGCATGACGAGGACCACTATTGGAAGTTGCATCTGGAACTGAGACCGAAGAGATTCAATGGAAAGGGGAAGCAGAAGACAGTGGCAACAATGCAAGACCTTGGATCAGATTCCAGCAATGAAACATTGATCACAGTCGTGGGCACAAGAGGTACTCTTTCTATTAATGATAGTTCTGATTCGGTTGCAAGCACTAGTTATTTGAATGAGCCTGTGAGTCGTGAGCGAAAGAGAATTGAGTTGTTCCACATTAGAGTTGTCATAAAGCACACAAAGGTGGAAACTCTATTTGATTCAGGTTCCCAAGCAAATTTAATCTCAAATTACTTAATGAAAATGCTATGCCTTGAAACTAAACCTCATCCGAGTCCATACCCGCTTGGTTGGGTAAGCAATAAAGCCAAATTGCAGGTCACCAAGCAATGTAGGGCCATATTTGTAATCGCTTCTAAATTAATTGATGAGGTAGAGTTAGATGTAGTACCTTTGGACATCTGTGGAATCATCTTGGGAAGCCCATATTTATATGACAGAAAGGTCGTTTTCTTTCGACATGAAAACAAATACCACCTCACCAAGGATGGGGTAGAGTATATAGTTAGAGCTCATCACACAAAAGTTAGTGCTAGCCTTGTTAGTGTAGGACAAATTAAAAGACTGGTTAATTCCAGTAAAGGGTGCATGCTCATGGTAGTGAGGGTGAAAGAAGTTGAGACGGCTGACGCTTTCAGAGGTTGTGATCCTGATCATAAGAAGGAATTATTTGAAATTGTTTCTGACTATGATGAATTGTTTTAGGAACTAAGAGGATTTCCCCCTAAAAGGGAAATCCAACATGAGATCCATTTGCAGTAGGATGCCCCTTTACCAAATGTTGGCATGTACAGGATGGCTTCTATCGAGATGGAGGAGATAAAGAAACATGTGCAAGAACTGTTAAATCAGGGAGTCATCAGACCAAGTTCTTCTCCTTGCGGCTCACCAATTGTGTTGGTGCCCAAGAAAGACAACACATGGAGAATGTGCGTGGATTACAGGGCACTAAAAAAGATCACGGTGAAGAATCGATACCCTCTCCCTCGCATTAATGAATTGTTAGATCAATTAAAAAATGTCATTTATTTTTCCAAGCTGGATTTATGTAGTGGTTATCACCAGGTTAGAATTGCAGAGCAAGACATCTGGAAAACTACGTTCAAAACCAAGCAGGGGTTGTTCGAATGGATGGTGATGCCATTCAGACTGTGCAACGCTCCAGCCACGTTTATGAGGGTAATGAATGACTTATTTCAACCATTTCTTGATCATTTTGTTCTTGTGTATCTGGACGATATTCTTGTGTACAGTAGGACATGGGAGGAACACATGTGTCACATAAAGAAAGTGCTTGATGTTCTGAAGAAAGAGAAATTATATTTGAAACTGTCAAAGTGTGAGTTTGGAAAGACTTCTCTGATTTATTTAGGCCATATTGTCGGTAATGGGAAATTAAGGATAGATCCCTCTAAAGTGGAGGCAATAATGAAGTGGCCTGAGCCCACGAATGTCATAGAAGTCTGAATTTTTCTGGGCACAGTGCAGTATTGGAGAAGGTTCATAGCGAACTTTTCCATTATCGCAGCCCCCTTGCACGCCTTGACTAGTGTGAAGCAGGCCTTTCAGTGGGGAGGAAAACAACAGAAATCCTTCGACACACTGAAAGAGAAGATCAACACGGCCCCGGTGCTAGCCTTACTAGACCTTCAACAACCTTTCGAAATTGAAATAGATGCCAATGGATATGCCATGGGTGTTGTATTGATGTAGCAAAGAAAACCTGTTTGTTACCACTCAGAGACTTTCTCCCAGGCTATTGTGAATTATCCTACGTATGACCAGGAGTTGTACGCCTTGGTCCAAAGTGTAAAGAAGTGGAAACACTATCTGATCGACAAGGAGACCATCATCCACACGGATCATCAACCCTTGCAGTATCTTCAGTCATAGACCAAGCTTTAGCAAGCTTGTCACTTCAGATGGATGGGATTCCTCCAACAGTTTCATTTGGTAATAAAATATAAGAAGGGTGCCAATAACAAAGTAGTAAATACACTTTCTCACCCTCCTATTTCTGCATTTGTAGTTTTGCAAAATGTTTCTTTGTCATTAGAAAGTTATGCTGAACAGTATGCTAACAATAATGATTTTAAAGAAATCTATGCAAAAATTGAATCGTGGATTGCAGGTGGGCAATTATTACTTGCAGGGAAAATTGTTGTACCACCTTGGAAAACTATGTATACCCAGTAATGAAAGGGTTCATGTAATCCGAGAGGCTCATACCTCTTTGGTGTCTGGTCATTTTGGCATTGAGAAATAATTTTGTCATTTGTAGAGGTTTTGTTTTTGGCCTCATATGAAAAACATTGTGACTCACTTTATAAAGGGTTGTGTGTTGTGTTCTCTTCCAAAGCCCTCTAATAGTAAAATTGGGCTCTATACACCACTCCCTATTCCGAGTCGACCATGGGAAAGTGTTTCCATGGACTTTGTAGGAGGTTTACCGATGTCTAGGAAAGGTCACGACTATTTGTATGTCGTTGTGGATAGGTTTAGTAAAATGTGTATTTTAATGCCTTGTAAAAAGCAGGTCATTGCTGAGCAGATTGCTTTTCTTTTCTTTCAGCATGTTTGGGTCCATTTTGGGTTTCCCACATCTATTGTGTCAGATCGAGACTCCCACTTTCTTGGGGATTTTTGGACCAACTTGTGGAGAATGATGGACACCAAGCTGAAAAGAAGTACGACATTTCATCCACAAACCGATGGATAGACAGAGGTTGTCAACTGCACCATGGTACACTTGTTGCGAGGCTATTGTGGGAAACATCCCAAGTTGTGGGATGAACAACTTCCTTATGTGTAACATGCATACAATCGAGCAGCACATTCATCTACACAGAGCTCACTGTTTGAGACATGTTTTGGCTATCTACCTAGAGATCCCTTGGACATGGTCTTTGGGAAAGAGGAGGATGGCAATGGACGAGATGATAGGGACAAAGCACGGAAGTTCATTCAGTGGATACAGGTAATTCATCAGGCAGTGTAGGAGCAGTTGGAGAAGAGTCAAGCTCGATATAAAGCTTGACATGATAAGCACCGAGTTGACCATCAGTTTCAAGTTGGGGACAAGGTATGGCTCCATATCAGAAAATATAGGATGAAGGGAGAAGGGAAGAAACTAAGACCCATTAGATATGGTCCCTTCACCATATTGGAAAAGATTGGAGACAATGCTTTTCATCTTGACTTGCCTACTTATATGCAAATGTACTTCGTGGTAAATGTGGAAAACCTGAAGCTTTATGAACCTCCATTGATTATGGATATCGAGGAGGTTGCACAGATTCCTACAGTGGATGATTTTTCACCTGAGTATCTAGATAAGTTTCCCGAAGATATCATACTCAACTGAAGGACCAGAACTTCACAACAGGGAGATGTGGAGTACATCCATGTTGGCTTCAAAGGAATGCATCCAAGCAAAGCTCGATGGATGGAGAAGGAAAAAGTGAGGGAGAAATTTCCTCACTTACCAATTGACTGAAAATTCTTTTGGTGGTCCAAAATCTCTTAGTGGGGAGGATTGATCTAGGTGGATCTTCATAAAAGTACCAGTGGCATGACAAAAGGCTCAAAACTCAAAGTGGCAGAATCTGGATAAGCTTAGCATCAGATCGAAGTTCTCGTCATCCTGATTCCAACAGTGTGAACGAAACTCAAATCTGAGTCCAGATGACAAAATTTGAGTTTGACTTGTCCAGGTAGCAGGAAGAAGATGACATGGTATAGTTTCAACGAATAAGGGAGAACCACATGGCAGGATGCCATTGGACCCCGTATATCGCATATCAGCAAAAAGGAGGAACACTTAAGGAAGAATCGGCCCCTAGCATTCCCGGATGCAACTGCGATATCACATATCGTAGGTCGAAGGAGTTATGAATTCGGCCCCAACAGGACTTAGTTACGATACAATATACATTGCATATTGCAATCGCACGAAAAGGTGCTTGCAATGTGGTTTGGGGGAAAAGTGTCAATTGCAATTTCATGGTGGGCGTCGATTGTGATACTATGATAAGGGGCCCAGACTCAATATGCTATATATTATGCTTAATGTGTAGAAATTTTGAATAATATAACACGTATTCACAGAGATTATCCTGATTATACACTATTTGTGGAATGCATGCATAATACATAACCTCCTCTACATTGATCATCAATTTGCGGAATTAAAACAATCGCATGCGCACATTGAAACATCAATCGCACATATCAACACAGTATGTAATGGGGAAAGCATACAGCTGAAAACTCCCAACTATCTGTATATTATAATGATAGAGAACATGTAACAATACATGGTACAATACTCCTCACAAGTACTTAGTACTATCTCCACATGCTACACACTAACTAGCTCAGATCTGAACAAGTCACGGGTTCAAATCTCCTCCATTGTTTGCCTGCCTCTACTGCGCAATCCAAGTTGAGAATAGATCAGATCCAAGTTCGAATTCCCTTGGCATGTAATGCGCAATCCTCATTGGAAATCTCAATCAATGATTGTGCAAATCTCATGCACAGCTATAGTCACAACTGATAGTAGTCTCACCCTTTCACCCACCTCTAACACTTGTCTCCACTGAACTGTCCATGCACTGAGTTAACTGATGTATTCTTTAGTTGATTTATGAGTTAATGATTAGTGAATTAATTAATAATTAATTCACATCACTCATCACTAGTGTATTTGGCAGTTAGACTAAATACAACTAGTTCAACTAAGTCAGACTGAACACAACTCCATCAACTCCTCAATCAACTCCACCAAACTCAATCACTTGAGTTCTAACTGAAGTCCATCATGCAATAGCTCAACTAGCCCATAGGAAAAGCATATTTCCTTCTGGCAGTTGCATGTGCCACATCCGTAGCTCGAACTGAAGTGCTGCAAGAGGATAAGATAATGTTTATAGTCCAAATATTATTAAGAGCTAATAATATTCGACTATTCTATTTTTAGACTGGTAGTCTAAAAATAGACTCCGCCCATATGTCTAAAAATAGAGGTCCATCTATTTTTACCAACATGACCAATCATCCATAAATAACATCTTGCAACTCATAGACCATGATCCATATGTCTAAAAATAGACATAGTCTAAAAATAGACATAGTCTAAAAATAGACTTTGTGCCAAAAATAGTCTGAGGGCCCACTTAGTGAAGGCGACTTCTTTTCACTAAGCTCCATCATCTTGTTGCATTTTCAACACTCCCTCTCAACAAGATATGGATTATCTGCAACCCCTATCCTGCCTCTGTGGTATTCGAATTTGCTCCTGGTGAGCGCCTTCGTCAAGATATCGGCATCCTGATCCTCCGTGGGAATGTATGAAAGTAACATGATTCTTCGCTGCACACAATCTTTGATATGATGGTACCTGATGTCGATGTGCTTGGATCTATCATGAAATACTGGAGTAGCCGAGAGTTTAATGTAACTCTGGTTATCACAATAAATCACAGTAGGCTCCAAGTGTGACCCGAACAACCCGACCAAGATCTTCCTCATCCATATAGCCTCACATGCAGCCAAACTTGCTGCCATATACTCGGCCTCTGCTGAACTGAGTGCCATGGATCTCTGCTTCCTGCTGTACCAAGAAACTGTTGTCGACCCGATACTGAAGATCCCTCCAGATGTGCTCTTTCTGTCCATTGGGCTCCCTGCCCAATCTGCATCCGTGAAGCCACATAGCTTCACCTCATCCTACTGTCTGTACCATAATCCATATCTCGATGTGCCTCTGAGATAATGCAATACATGCTTGCCTGCCTTCCAGAAGAGCTTGGTTGGCTTAACCATAGCTTGTGAAAGCTGGTTAACAGCATAACAAATATCGGGTCATGTATTGACCAGATACATAAGTGACCCCACCAACTGTCGATAAATAGTGGCATCCACTACCTCCGCTGAAGTAGCATCCTCCTTCCTCCAACCTCCAGGAAGAGGAGTATCAACAAGCTTGCAGCCATGCATGTTGAACTTCTCCAGTATCTCCCAGGCATACTTACCCTGAGAAACAAATATTCCATCACTACGCTGCCAAATTTCCAATCCCAGGAAATAATGAAGGAGGCCCAAGTCCTTCATCTCAAACTCTCTAGCAAGATCCTCCTTGAATGAAAGTATCAACAACTCATCTCCCGTCAAAATCAAATCATCTACATAAAGTACAATGATCAGCAACTTACCCTCCACCACAATCTGGTATAGGTTAGGATCCGCCTCACTCTTGGAGAATCCAAGTCCGGTGAAATAACTGTCTATCCGTGTGTACCAAGAACGAGGTGCTTGTTTCAACCCATACAGCGCTCTCTTGAGCCTGCACACATGCAACTTGCTGTTGAAGATCTCAAAACCTTCGGGCTGCTCTATGTACACCTCCTCCTCAATGACTCCATTGAGGAACGCAGTCTTCACATCCATCTGATGGATGTGCCACCCCATCTGCGCTGAGAGAGCAAGAATCGTCCGTATGGAAGAATACCTTGCGACAGGTGCAAAGGTCTCCTCATAATCGATCCCCTCTATCTGTGAGAAGCCTCGGGCAACAAATCTTGCCTTGTACTTCTCCACACTCCCGTCAACTTCCTGCTTCACTTTGTAGATCCATCTCGAACCCACCACTGATTTCCCTTCTGGTCTTGGGACAATCTCCCATGCACTGTTCCTGACAATCGAATCATACTCTTCCACCATGGCATCTATCCATGCGGGATCCTCCACAGCTTCCTCGAAAGAGGATGACTCAGTCACGACACATTTGCTCACAAGAGCCATGTATCCAGTGTACCGATCAGGTGACTGTCTCTGTCTGCGCTGTGCTGTAGGTGGTCCTACAACCTTCTCTACATCTTGAGCCATTCGCTCAGCTTCTGTAGTGCGCTTTCGCCCTCTGATGGTTGGCGCTGCATGAGTGGTCTCTTCCATTCCATGAACTTCATCTTGTGGCTAATCCACATCCTGAAGCTCATCCTTAGGAACTAATAGCTCCTCATCTGCATGCAAGTGTGGCTCCCTCTCAAGCGAACACTTCATGGCTTTCTCCTCCTGAAATTTGATATCCCGTCGCACAACAATCTTGCGACTGTCTGGAAAATACACACGATAGTTGTGGGGCGTATCAGTGTACCCCACAAATATCCCAACCTCTATGGTCAGCTCCAGCTTCTTCTTGGCATCCTTCGTCACATGCATGTAAACAGGAGAACCAAAAATCCTCAAATGGGAAATATCAGGCCTCTTACCAGAATAAGCCTCCTCGGGTGTACTCATGCCAAGTATCTTGTGAGGACAACGGTTCTGCACATATACTGCAGTATTGCATGCCTCCGCCCACAAGTGAAGGGGTAGGCCCTGATCATGCAACATCGCCCATGCAGCACCCACGATCATTCTGTTCTTCCGCTTAGCAACCCCGTTCTACTGTGGGTTATGGGGAGCTATGAGCTCTCTTCGAATCCCTTCTGTGCTGCAGAATTCCTTGAACTCACCAAAGATGAATTCACCACCATTGTCGCTCCTAAGAGCCTTCACCTTCTTCCCCGATTCCTTCTCGACCAATGCTTTAAGCTCATAGAACTTTGAGTATGTCTCGCTCTTCTTCTGCATGAAGAAGATCCAGCACTTTCGAGAGAAATCATCAACAAAGATCACATAGTACTTGTGCTTTGCTGTCGAAGCTACTAAGAAAGGTCCACACACGTCTGTGTGAATTCTCTCAAGGATCGTCGTGGCACGACTATCCTTCTCGTGAAAGGTGGCTTTCACAAATTTTCCCAAAGTACACCCCTTGCACTGATCTGACTGCGCAAGAGTGCCTTTAGGAAGCCCAGTAGAAATCTGCTGCAGTATCTTCAAGGCTCCATGGTGAAGGTGGCCCAATCTCCGGTGCCACAACTCACCATCATCCCGGCTCACCAATCCTTCTGCCTTGCATTCCATTGCTGCGCAGCCATCTACATGCAATTGATAAAGTTTCTTGACTCGAACCCCTATCTTCCGGGTTTCTCCAGTTGTCTTACTACGCAGGAAATCCTTTCCCTCGCTGAAGACAACATCATATCCCTTGTCTTCTAACATCGCCACAGAGATAAGATTCTTCTTCAATCCTGGAACATGCATCACTTCCTTCAATATGAAGGGTTTACCAGACTCCCTCCCCAAGGAAATGGTACCGATACCGATCGCACTGTATCTACCATCATCGCCCATCTCGACATGCACTCCAAGATCTTTCTCATCCAGATCAGAAAACAAATCTCGATCTCCTGTCATGTGAAAAGATGCACCATTGTCCAAGAAACATACCAATCCCATCACACTTGATACCAAGCATGCGATCAGTGAAAAATCCAGCTCAAACTGCAAGGCTAAGGCCTCTCCCGCTGCAAATCCAGCAGCTTGCTTATTTTTCTTCTTCTGCGGACAATTTGTGGCATAATGTTCGTGCTAGTGACAGTGAAAGCACTTCACCTTGGACATGTCTTGCTTCTTGCCTTTCGCACCGGAATGAGAAGCTTTCTTGTTCTTCCCCTTCTTTGCTTTGGCAGCCAAAGCGCAATTTTCTTCATCAGATGCCTTTGATGAAGATTCGTCCCTAATATTCCGCCTGATCTCCTCTTGCACAAGATCAAACCAAAGTCTCTCCCATCCTTGCAATTTCTCCCAACCATTGACAAAGTCCTGATAGGAATGCCAACTCTTCGGAATACCAAGGAGAGCCAAGCTCACCAAGTCGTCATCATCGACAGTCACCCCACACTTCCCAGCTCATCACGGCATTAGGTGAACTTCGTGAGATACTTGGGCATACTGTCTCCTTTCTCACACTTAATGTTTCTGAGTTTATCCTTGAGCGCCAACTTCCTCTGGTCGCTCTTGCTTTGGAATAAATCTGTCAACACTTTCCGCATCAAGTATGGAGAATCCTTTCCATGCAGCTGGGTACAATGTGATCCTTCACGCCCTCCAACAGAATCCTTCGACACTTTGTTGTCCTCTTTTGCCAAGCCTCAACTTGAGCAGCATCAGTAGGCTTTGGGACCTCAGCATTTATGAACTCCTTCAACCCATTATCATCTAAAACTGCCTCCATCCTGTCTTTCCATGCAATATAATTCGAGCTGCCTTAAAGGGCATACTCCAATCGCAATCCGTTGAAAGACATTTCAACTTCGACACCAAGAAAACACTGCTACAAATTCGAATTCCACCAGCTCAAAACTCAACCGCTTCTGATCTAAAATTCGTGAGAACAAAGTATTTCTCGTACAGAGATTGACTGTATGGGCATTTACCGGATATCTCACCTTCCAAAAGAAGGATGAATCCAGAGGCTACCTGGCCCGATTACAGACTCTACCTGAAGAAATAAAATGTAATCACTTTCTGAATAATAGATCTGATGATCAACTTCGCTCTAATACCATGTAGAAATTTTGAATAATATAACACTTATTCACAGAGATTATCCTGATTATACACTATTTGCGGAATACATGCACAATACATAACCTCCTCTACGTTTATCATCAATTTGCGGAATTAAAACAATCGCATGCGCACATTGAAACATCAATCACACATATCAACACAGTATGTAAAGGGGAAAGCATACAGCTGAAAACCCCAACTATCTGTATATTATAATGATAGAGAACATGTAACAATACATAGTACAATACTCCTCACAAGTACTCAGTACTATCTCCACATGCTACACAGAAACTAGCTCAAATCTGAACAAGTCACGAGTTCAAATCTCCTCCACTGTTTGCCTGCTTCTACTGCGCAATCCAAGTTGAGAATAGATCAGATCCAAGTTCGAATTCCCTTGGCATGTACTGTGCAATCATCATTGGCAATCTCAATCAATGATTATGCAAATCTCATGCACAGCTATAGTCACAACTGATAGTAGTCTCACCCTTTCACCCACCTCTAACACTTGTCTCCATTGAACTGTCCATGCACTGAGTTAACTGATGTATTATTTAGCTGATTTATGAGTTAATAATTAGTGAATTAATTAATAATTAATTCACATCACTCATCACTAGTGTATTTGGCAGTTAGACTAAATACAACTAGTTCAATTAAGTCAGACTAAACACAACTCCTCAATCAACTCCACCAAACTCAATCACTTGAGCTCTAACTGAAGACCATCATGCAATAGCTCAACTAACCCATAGGAAAAGCATATTTCCTTCTGGCAGTTGCATGTGCCACATCCGTAGCTCGAACTGAAGTGCTACAAGAGGATAAGATACTGTTTATAGTCCAAATATTATTAAGAGCTAATAATATTCAACTGTTCTATTTTTAGACTAGCAATCTAAAAATAGACTCCGCCCATATGTCAAAAAATAGAGGTCCATCTATTTTTACCAACATGACCAATCATCCATAAATAGCATCCTGCAACTCATAGACCATGATCCATATGTCTAAAAATAGACATAGTCTAAAAATAGACTTTGCGCCAAAAATAGCCTGCGGGCCCACTTAGTGAAGGCGACTTCTTTTCACTAAGCTCCATCATCTTGTTGCATTTTCAACATAATGCACCCAGCGGGTCCGCAGATGTTGCAGTGTGTTAGATCAGTGCGCCAAGGATTTCACGTCGATTGCGATGGGAGAGCCAGAAGTAAGACATTATGGCATATGATGAATACTTCTATCGGATCCATAGATATTGTAGGATGCCTATGTTCGGGCTTAGATTGTCCACCGATAAGCCAAAACCACCGATAAACCTGGTGCCGAAACCCATGTGCTATTGTAATGAGTTTTTTTATTAGACATTGGATTTTCTTTTGCGGAAGGGTTGTTTAAGTGAATCCTTTCGCCTACTAAACTTGGGTATTATGTTGGAACTGCCCCGATTTTGAGGGATGTCATCATGATCTTATATATATGACCGTTGTGTCAAAGAAAGGTAGGGAGAACTGGCTGAAACTCAGATTCTATTGTATATAACAGACCTTGACCCCTGGAAACAAGCTGAAACCTCGCCTTGAGTAGCAGGGAGCTTCCGAGAAGGTTGCAGAAGGCCCAATTATCCAAATTGGGATTTTGGATAGGTGTTTTTGCACTATTTTTTGCCAGGAGTTCAGTGGTTTTGTCTATTTTTAAAGTTGGGCTCTACATTATCTGCCCATCTATCAGCTTGGACATATAAGGGTTGTAATTATTTGTTGTTGTACTTTTATTCTTTTATGCTACTAATAAAAAGAAGGCCTCCCCGCTATTGAGCAAGGCCTAGAGACGTAGTCAAAATTGGACAAACTCCGTAATCAAATCATTGTGTTATGGTTTTTGTGTTCTTTTGACTATTCCGCATTGTTATGTGCTTTTTTTAACTTCCATGGTTAATTAACTCCGTTATATGTAATTCTAATGCATCTGTAAGTAAAAGATCTTGGATCAATTGCAAACCACCAAAATGATATAAATGTTATCTGGGAAATCACTAACGTAGATGGCTCAAAAACCTCTTCATTATGGAAATTGCAAAGGAAGGTGTCTCATACTTCAAGGCCATTTTTAAAAAGCTTGAAAGAGAAAATATAGACAAGATCCTCCAAATTGCTACTTTTTTCCCTAGATTCATAAATGATGATGAAAATGAAGAACTTATTAAAGAAATCACAAAAGAGGAGTTGGAGGAAGTTATACATAGTTTTCAAAAAGATAAAAGCCCCAATCCAGATGGCCTCTCTAGTGAATTCTATTAGGCTTGGTTGATTTTATTGGTGATAACTTATTGAGAGTGGTGGAATACTCTAGGGAAAATGGTAGAGTATTAACCCCTTTCAACTCTAGCTTCATAACCCTCATCTCAAAATTAGTTCTTTTGACCAGTTTCATCCCATTTCTCTCTCTAACTACCTACAAAATTATCTACAATATCATTGATATGCATTTAAATCCAACTCTTTCTAAGAATATTTCATTAGAACAATTTGGTTTCTTGAAGGATCATCAAATCCATGAGGCTATAGGGCTCACTCAAGAAGGCCTACACTCTATCCATATTCATAAGAAAAAAAAAACTATCTACGAAGTGGGTCTTTTCAAGGCCTTTGACATAGTGGATTGCTCTACATCAAGTTGATTCTTCTTCATCTTATCTTCAATCCTTCTTTTGTGGACTATATATATAGTTGTATCAACAACTTCAATGGATATATTGATCAACGGATTGACATCATACTTCTTCAATTTGTATATATGTCTAAGGCATGGTTGTCACATATCCCCTCTCCCTTTTATTCTTATGGTTGAATCCCTTAGTACGGAAATCCTCGATACAAACATAAGACACCTTATTAAAGGCATTGAGATCTCCCCTTCTTGTTTCTTACTCACCTCTTATTTGTGGATGATATCATCCTCTTCCTTGTGTTGGATGTTGGAAGCTTACATGCCATAAATCACATCTTGGAATTATTCTCTATAGCAATTTGTATGTTGATAAATCATGAAAAGTCTATTCTTTTTGGGAATGCCCTAAATCAGGAAGAATATGGACTTGTCTCTATAATATTTTCACTAGCCCCCTTGCCTCTTGGGGATCCCCTAAAATAAATGGGGTTTCTTTTAAAACAAAACAACTACAAGAAGAAGGATTGGGATTGGCTTGTTGCTAAAATTGAGCTCAAAATTTAGAATTGGTGCAATAGATGAATTTCTAGAGTTGGAAGACTTTTTCTATGCAAGTTAGTAATTGAGGCAATTCTTGTATACTAGGCATTGTTAGCTTGGGTTCCTATGGGAATTCTTAATCAAATTAAGCATATTTCCTTATAATATATTTGGAATGGGAAGTAGGATTGTAGACCATTCACCCTCATTGCTTTGTCCTCCATAACTCTCCCAAAATACTTGGGAGGATGAGGGCTAAAAATTCTTAATTTGTTCTCCAAAGCTTTAGCTGTGAAAGGAGCTTGGAAGTTGATTCAAGGCACTGGGCTCTTGACTACTCTGGATTGGCTCAAAGCCATTGGAAGGCCCACACAAAATGGATCTATAGTTTGATAAGAAATTACATATTCTTTCAGAACAATTAATACAAAAATTAAATAATCAAGGTATTTTCTATATACATCAGGCCTAAGCTAGAATGGGATTCTTGGGCCAACAATCTTGGGAATGAGTTGAAGCTTTAAATCTCAAGGGGGATCTGGCTTTAGAATGGAATCAATATACCACTTCACTCTTTCACTTTTGGAAAATATTCTAGTATAGTCTAATGCTATTACACGTTTATACAGTTCAAAGTATGGATACTTAGCCATTGCATGACAACCAAATTCCCACATGTCTCCCTAGTGGCTCAAAAAACTACGGAAGCAACATTGTTTGTCTAAAACAAATCTCTTTGCATGGTTGCTCCTTAAAAAAAGTTCCAACCTAGGATATCCTACATAAAAGGTCCTTTTGTGGGCCTAATAGATGTTCTCTCTATCTAGAGGATGTTGAAACTATTCCCCATCTTTTTATACGATGTCCTTTCACTACAAGTGTATGGAGAGAAAACAAAATTCTATTGGAGCAAATAGCACTAGGCAAGGGAACTTCGTGGATGAATGCTTAAAAGCTTGGCTTGACAGGAAGCCTCCTAGTAGGCTAAAAGCTCTTCCTCTGATTTTATGTTGGGGCATTTGGATGGAGATGAACTGCACAATTTTTGAAAACCTAGTGAAATCATTTATCAAAGTTGTCATAAATAGTCTATATTTACATGATACTCTTTCTATTCATCATCCCACTGAGGATTTGGAACATTTCGGAAGTTGAAATATCTAAAGAAAATCCACGTGATTTCTTCAATGGAGTAACCCAACAAAAATCATCGCTAGGTGGCTTAGAAGGCCTTATAGATTTGTCTAATTCTCATTTCTTCTCTTTCTCTTGCAATATTGGGAAGGTTCCCAACAAATATGCTAAGTTATTTACTTTAAAACTATTGTTACAATTGGCTGAATATATTCGTATCTTTGAATTAAAAATATATGGAGACTCCTTGGTTGTCATAAAATGGATGCAGGGAACAACTAGACTAAAAATCACACCCTCCTTCCATTATATCAAAATGTTATCCAAAAAGGGAGAAACTTCTTTCACATTTCTTTTACACATATCTACAGAGAAAAACACCAAAATGTCAATCAAATTTTGAAAGGAGGATTGGCATTGGATCAAGGATAGTTGCAAATCAAAGAAAGAAATGAAGGAAATTTCATTCTCCACCAACATAGGACTTTCATCTTTTATTACATATATATTTTTTTTATCATATTTCTCGACATCAGTTTTCAGGATTTTGAACATACATAAATTGTACTTTTTTAGGAGGTCATAGGCACGAGTTTGTACTACTAAATATTAAAAAAACAACCTCATACCTGCCATATATATATCAAAATATATGTTGTACATGGACAATGATACACTTATTGATAACATCCATAAGGATGGTTTATGATGGTCGCAAGGACATACATTAATTTTTTTGTCCATGACCTTTTTTTATGGAGAAAATAAAGTATATTATGCTACTACAAAGCCTCAGTAAATTCCATTTTGAAAATGTGTATATATGATTATGAAGTCATCAAAACTAAACTATTTTTTTGGGCCTAGTGCTAGTGGAATGCTTAGGCATCTACGTAAAATGTATTTTATTTTGGCTATAAATAGAATACATGCTTTTTTCTTTGGAAAAAATTATATAATTTATATTAAAAAATTATAAGCTTTCTCATTCAACTTTTTTACTAAAACTTTTCACTTGTTCGTCCCCCTAAATTCGACACTTAGAAACCTTGATAACTGGAGAAAGGCAAGCCTTCTTGGACTCAGAGGTTATGGAGTATATTGGATAGTGAGTTCTTGACCCTAGTCATACCAAGGGATGGAAAAAGCAATATCTCCATGCCCTAACCTAGTATTGGTAAATAAAGGCACTGTTGGGCAAGGTCCTTAGTGAGAAGCAAGTTGAAAGTTATAATTTATTTGCAAGACTTGCAGATGTAAAACGTGTTTAGAGAAATCAACATGCCTATCTTGAGAGAATGGATGCTCACTTAGCTTGTATTGAGCATCGTATTCCATGTATTATTGCTACATCAACTCCTTCAGGATCTAGTGCATAGGATCCTACACTGGTTACATCCTCTAATTCCTAGCTTTTGAAATGTTTGTTGGTAGTTTTGTGTTTTTCAATTATGCGGTAGATACTTTAGCAATGGTACAGTTTTTAATACTTTTGAGATTTTGGACAAATTTTTCTATAGGCATGTGGTCAAAAACACCTAGTTTTCCACTAGGGAGGTTGAGACCACCTACCGAAATGAATGTCACAGATGTATGGTTGAATTATGTATTGGACGACATGTTGATGTGAGGAAATAAAAAATTATCTTACAAAAAAAACTTTCTTTACTAAAACTTATGAAAATATTCATATTTAAAAATGAAAACCCTTTTTAAGTGAATAAGTTTGAAACACTATGATCCTTTTTTCTCTACATATTTTCCTAAAGTCCAGACAATACATGCTCAAGTGTTAAAGTTCATTTACGACTCTTAGTTCTATTTCCTTTTACTTGGGTTATTGTTTGGTGGCTATTCTCACTAGTGCCAACTTGATATACAATTGCTACAAGGTTCCCTTGAAAATATGAAAATGTACCTATATTCAATTGCAATACATATGTTTGCTTGCCATGGAAGATCTTGTTTCTTTATGTTTTTTGGGGAATATATTGAACCCTTTTGTTAGTCACCATTATGGGAGTGGTTTCCCATTCTATGGTTGCAAAGATGGGGTTTGCTCAATGTCATTAAGATTTTGGTTTATTTTAGGATCCTTGCTTTTTTCCTTGTTTTGGGTTTGGATTGTTCAACTTTGTAAGGGTTTGTTTTTTAAATTTTCTTTGAAATTTTGTGGAGATGGTCTTTGTACCTCCTTAAACCTTGACCTTTTTCTTTTGAATAATTAGAAACCATCAAGTAAGTTTGGATTACCTCTTAGTTCTTGATTCGTTCCCCATAGCAAGAGTTTAGAGAATAAATAATGCACCAATATGCTCAGGACATGTTAACATTAAGTAATGAATTTCTTGGCATATTTGACTCACATAAAGAAATGCTTTAATATAATAAATCTTGGAGAAATTGAGATCCTTACCATTTCAATGATACCCTATTTAAGAATATTTTTTCTTGAATTTAGTTATATACATATTCTTGCAAGGGAGAATAAATAGTCTTCCTCCTTCTCTTCATCATCCTAAAGGTATTTTTAAGGGAGCTCTTGATTTAAGAAAGGATTTAATCTTCTGAAAAAATGCATATCAATGATATCTTGTTTGAGACTATTTTTCTTAGATTTAGTTATACATAAATTCTTGCAATGGAGAATAAATCATCTACCTCATTTTCTCCATCGTCGTAAAGGTATTATTTAAGGGAGCCCTTAATTTAAGAAATGATATAATCTTCGAAAAATACATAAGTATATTTGAGAGCCTTGCCAAAGCCAAATTCAATCATATCGACATTGTTGATAGAGTCAAATTCTAGAGACCAATGGTTCATGAAGAGGCCCACTTAATCCTGAAACCATCGATCTCCATTTCAAATCCATTACTTTTTCACTTTGTTCATAAACATGATAGTAAAGAAACCCATGTTACAAAATTTGATAATATTTTTTTTCCCTTAGTTTAGTCTCAATCATTCCATAAGTAAATTGGCCGACCACCGTAAATTATTAAATTGATAAACTAATGCCAACTTTAGCCAGTGTTTAATACTTCCTTGTATCCATATCACTTGGAGGTGAATTATTGAAGAACCATCATTATCCATATTAAATTAGGCACTACTAATCTTTGAGCCTTCTCAAGACCTTAGTCATATTGGAACGCATGAGCCAAGAACTTCCTTGAATGGATTTCCACCCTAAGACTCCATTGGTTCACATGGAATACTCTAGACATTTAACATTACTAATAGACAACCTATACTTTCCACTCAATTTTTGTCTCTTTTCATGTGTGAATGACTCTTCCTTTGTATGAATGGTTAACAATAATCTTAGTTGCACACTGTTGACAAGGTTAATCCTCTCTGTGGACAGAGACAATCCCTCTAGCTCAATGAGTGGGTCTAGCAACTAAAGGGACAATCAATTAGACATCTTCCTAGATTATAATTGAAAAATAGAACAAGAGAGAAGGCCTACCTTACTCTGATGCTAATCCGATTTCCTTTGTTGAGATCCTCGAACCGCTTGTGTCACAGCCTTGTTCCTGCTTCTTTCAGCGCTTATGTACCTGCACAAACGACCAAGAGACAACAAAGCATGCCAAAACCAATAGCTAATCTAATAATAAGCTATTTAGCTAATCAAGGAATGCCAAACCAATACATACATGAACATATATATTTTGGGAAGATGAACAAACAATTGTATTATTATTTAAAGAATAAAGGGGAAGCCTACAACCATAACCTTAGTGTGGAAAGGCTCTCCTTGAGTGGTAATCCAAGTCCAAGCCAAGAAACTCTCCAACACTCCTTCTCCAAGTCTAATGAATAGCCTCTAAGCACAAGCTCAGCATAGGGGTGCAAATGGACATAGATCAACCATTTGGGAATGGTAGAGGGGGAATTTATAGGTTGGGAGAGGGAGTTAGGCCTCCTCCAAAGATAGGATTAGGCCCACATATTAAGGAGGTAGCTCATAGGGATGAGACCAAGAGGTAAAATTAGGAAGATTCGACCCCATATATGTGAAACCACCTCCAGCTCATCGCTCTGGAAGCTTCTAGATTACGAAGCTTCTCATCCTCTTTGGGAAAACTTACTTTTTGAGACCATCGCGAGTATGAGAGAGAAAAGAGCGACGCCATCGCTTGCTTAATAAGGTGCAACAGGCGATCGTCGAGGTTTTGAGCTTCATAAGGGTGATTATTCTCATTTTAGGGTTTCATGAGCCATTTCTTCAGGGAAAGCTCTAGATATAATCCAAGCAAAGTTAAAGGAGGGATTTGAGTTGTATACATTGATGAGTATACTGTATAATGATCATGTTTCAGGCACTTTAGGGTATGTCACAGGGAAGTGCAGGGGGCATGACAAAATACTATGTAACAGACACATATGGCCTTCTCCTCTTTCATAGCCATTACAATGGTTAGAAAAATGGTGGTCTCAGTGGGGCCATAATGGTCAATGTCTAGTCTTAAGGGTGGCGAGAGGGTTGATTTTGATACACTTATGTGTTCAAGTGTTACAAAGTCTTTTAATATAATTATTTTTGGTACAACCACATGTTCAATCACTACTTTAAGATGCATCATAGTAAACTTGAGGACTGAACAACCTCACAAATATTAAAACATAATCACTAATAGAAAAATTATCACTTCTCACTAATGTATGTAACTCTTTTAAAGTTTTATAAAGGAGAAAATATAGTTCTATGTAATTTTCATATGCATATATGGAAATTTTCTCTCTTTTAGTTAAGATATATTGCTTTAAATTTAAGACATAGAATTAAAGCAATATGTCTTAACTAGAATTAAGACAACTAACCACCTCGAATGGGCAAAAAGAAGTGGGTTGATTACTCTTGATAGAGGTAGAATTTCCCTTAGATCATCCTTGTCATTGCCAAACTAAACCAATTCTAACAGTGGAACAATTATCCAACCAATAATGGATGCGAGAAAGCATACTTCTTCACTAATTGCATTGAGGATTCCATAAATGCATACTTACAACACTACGCATTACCATGACATCCTTTAATGACAATTTCATAACTAACCATCATCCACTACCTCTATCCTACTACTAAGATCAACTTCTCCCGTGAATGCCATAAATAACACAACCTACTTAATGTGAATGATGCACACCATGATCCGTCCCCCATCCACCATTGTAGCAAGAATATAATTTCACAAGGAAACAAATGGAATTCCATCTAAAAAAACAGGTGAGGAGATTGGCGCATGTCTCGGCCATGCCTTACGACAAATACTGCCAATTTCAATTGTTCTGTGAATTTAACCATTTAAAACTTCTCCTAATTCCTCTCCCACACAGAGAAATGATCCTCACACATATTATAACATACTTCTCTTCTTACTTCTACAAGCTCTATTTTACCCAACATGAACACGTGTTGCCTACACAACCCCAAAGATATGCTATTCATCATTTACATTATGGGATTGAGAAATGACTCTCTTGCCCATCAATAAGCAAGGTTCCTACCTGCTTCTCAATTCCCTTGTTTTCCATTTGATTAGCTAGTTGATTATTGTATCTCAAAACATGGAACACGGTAATGTTGATTTTCTAGTGAAGAAGAAACTCGAATATGTGGCGAATGGGGTTTAGTATTACATTCACTGGGCAAGAGTTATTGTGAAGATGATGAATAGTATTTCTAGAATCCCCCATGATAATTAATTTCTAAAGATTAAGAACCTTTGCTTGTGGTATACCTCATAAGAGACCATAGACTACTGCCTGATTATTAGTAGCTAGTCCTTAACTCCAAGCCTAGGAGATTTCCACTTGTCCTCTTAGGTGTATGATCAATAATAAGGCTAGTTAATAACAAGGCTTGAGGCCATTACAACAATATATCTTTGATTGGGCACAAGGCCAGTTGAAAACAAGCCTTGAAGCCATTACAACAATAGAATCTAGACTAGGCACAAGGCCAATGAATAACAAGACTCAAAACCATTACAGCGATATACTCATTATAAGCTCAACATGTTACTTGCGAGAATTGAATCTGAGTACAGACAATGACAATCATTCTTCCAAACTACATAAAATAAACCTAATTAATAATAAATAAAATATTTTTATTAATAAAAAACCATTTTCACAAATTAAAACACCTTCCCCTACACACAAAAACTACATACCACTAACATTTCAACTTGAATTATTTACGTGGTAATAAATCATCTTATATACCAAACCAAAACCTCACAATTTATCTAATTTATTTAAAAACCTTATACATTATATTGGTACCATAAAAAAAAAAAAAAACATAATTTATAAACCTAAAAAGCTTTAAAGAAATTCCACACATATACTATAATATTTCATTTTGACATTAACATTATATTTTCCACTCAAAAGATAATCGCGGAAATCATCTTTTATAATTTAATAAAATAATATAATATATAATCACGGAAATCATTTTTTATAATTTAATAATATAATATATATAAAGTATGTTTAAAAGAAATATTCGAATGTGTATATTTCTAAATCACATTTTAATGAAAGGGAGAGGTGGTGGTTTAAAAAGGTTTGGAAGTGGAAATTTTTATTGAAAGTAAATGTTTTTGAATAGGTGGTCGTGAAAAACCAGATTTGAAAATTTATTCAAGAGAGGATTTATAGGTGAGGGCACATGTGTGATGTGTAAGGAAGAAATTGAGGATATTACTCATTTTTTTAAATGTTTTTTTGCAGTTTCCATATGGATTGGTGTTACAAAATTTTTAACTTTACAATTAGTTGGAATCCATTATCTTTGGAAGAATGATTGATGCAATGAAGAATGAGTTTAAGGAATACACAATTCTTCTATTTTATATTTTTTTGGGGAATTTGGAGAAGCAGAAATGCTATTATTTTTGAAAACATCCCACTCAACACTAGTAGGATATGTGTAAAGCTCTGTGCTTATTTCAATGAGATGGGCATGTGGTTCATAGGAGAAAATAGAGTAGCATATAATAATTGGATATGGAACAATTACCTTGTGGGTTTTTTTATGATGCTACTATTTCAAATAAATGCGGTAGTGGGGCTTTCATTCTTTTGGATCCTGGTCAATATTATCATTTCTACTGGAACAATGGTTCAGGTACTAATTCTTAGGCTAAGGTGATTGCACTTTGGGGAGTCTTGTTCTATGCTAAATGGTTATCTCTAGAGTCTTTAGATGTCTTTGGGGATTCATAAGTAGTAATTGAATGGGTAAATGAAAGGTCCACTTTCAATCCCCCTATGCTTTCAAATTGGATGAGCAGAATAAGAGAGTTGATTGGACACTTTGTTTTAGTGGCATTTACCCATATATACATAGAAATGAACAACATTGTTGACACACTCTCAAAGAAGGGACATAGATATACTCCAGGGGAGATCAACTTTGAAGCATACAACAATCATGCATTACAAAGGTATGGAAAGATCTAGTTTACCTGAAGGTTCCTTTATCTTTGCAGCTGATCTACATGCATCTATTTTTTATGTAGTTATATGTTATGACATTCTGATTTTGTAATTTTGTTTTGAAGATGCAATTCCATGGACTCTATACTCTGCAAATTGGGTTATTTGGTTAAGTGCTTTGGCATAACTTTTATGCTAGATATATGTATGAAAAAACATAAGTATATTGCCTGATGTAAACAACATTTTATAATACAAAGTTGTTGGTTTTTTCTTACCTGGAAAAAAAAAAGGAAAAAGGAAAAAGAAAAAAAAAAGAGAAAAGAGAAAAAGAAAAAGAAAAAGGAAAAAAAAAAAAAAAATTCACCCTTTCAATATTTTCTATAATATAATAAAATTTTAATATATGATTATGGTGAATTGGTATTTTGTTGGAGTAATTTGGTCATATCCAAGATTAAATCTAGATTCTAAGAGGATGGGGAGCCTACTTTTTAAGCCTTATCACAATAAACCAAAAATGTCTCCTTGAAATTTTAAACTAGGTAGAAGGGATAACATCTAGATGTACTAACCACTCGATCATCCCATAAAAAGACTTTAATAAAATTATATGTATTCTAGATTTCGACCCTTGGTTTTGGGAAAACTCAGGCCTATTCATGAAGCCATGGATCCATCATTCGACCCCTCAACAGCAGTCATAACCTCAGCACCAGTTTGGGTGAGATTGCAAAGCCTACCCTTGCATCTCTGGAATCTCTCCTCGCTAAAAGCCATTGGAAATGCAATTGGGAAATTTAACTGCAGGTGCCCATAAACAGAGGAATATGCCAGAACTACCTATGCACGCATCTGTGTGGAAATGGACTTCAGTGCTGGATTCCCGACTGAAATAAACCTAACAAGTAAAGACTATGTGTGGAACTAGAAACTCAATTATGAAAGTGTCCTCTTTAGATGTCGATCCTACTTTGAGATGGGCCATCTAGCCAAAAATTGCCCAAAAGCCTCCCAGAAAAATTCTGCTAGATAAAACCACCACAAATCTACATGGTGGGAAGAAGCACAAAAAGAACACTACACTGTTACCAAGGAAGAATACTCTAGAGAAAACTCTGAATCACAAGAAATCGGGCAAGAAAGAAACAACTCTCAAGACAAGCAGGGAGAAAGCCCCGCCCAGCAACAAAAAAGTGAACTCGACAACCCCTCAAGCATCAACAGTTATGAGGATTCAAATATCGCACAAAATAAATCTTCATTTAACAGCAAAGCAGATCTCCTAGACCAACTTCTTCTCCGTCTATCTTCAAGAGGACGAACACAATAGATCACGAAACTAAGACACCAATGTTCCAAGAACCAGAAGAGATGAAGGAGATGCAAGATAAAGGAAGTTGGAAGACCGTAGAGAAAAAAAAGAAAGCTACAGCATCAATCTTGCCAAGAAAGACGAGGAGCCAGACAATTAAAAACTAAGAAAATTATAGGTCTGATAGACCAATTTGGTCTCAGTGGACGTTAACCACTATCATCATCATCATCATATACCAAACTTGTTTAAAATAAATATTAAAATATGTATATATATACCATTGAAAGCAAAAAATGAGGTAATTTAGTGATGAGTTTACATTTTTAATTATTAGTTACATTAAACAAAATAAATAAACGTCATAATTATAGCATTTTAATGGTAAATTAGTTTGTTAATTGCATTAAAGTAAATAATTTGCTCTAGATTTAAAATGATGAAATTTATTAAAAGAGTAACAATTTCTTAAACCCATATAAAATTTAAATGATGGAAAATGCTTTATATATATATATTATTTAATATTAAAATTAAAAAAAGATTTTTACCGAAAGTTTTTTATTTTTAAAATAGATTTATAAATAATTTATTAATTAAGTTTATATATATATACTATTTTTGGTAAAATTGTGAATTCAACCCACCCACGTTATAATGGGGAATCCCTAAGCCTTTCATCACATGTAATCTATGGCATCTAATACCATGGGCCACTAAATTTATGTGCCTGAAACCATCATTATGGACTTAACAAATTTGATTCTTTCACGTAGTCCAATTTACCCTAACATTCCCCCCTTTAAACTTCACTCGGAAAATTTGCATGCTCGTTTCCCCTATTACCTAAATCTACTCCAAGACTTTAGTATTAGGGTATGCTTACCTAATCAAGTCTTACAGTTGTATGCCCACATACATGTAATTTATAAATTTCATCTCCAAAGTATTTATTTATTTATTTTTATTATTGTTATGCACTTATGTCACCATTCTCTGAGGTCTCCACACTTGCTCACACGTCTATGCTAGTATTAACCTCAACATATCTGCTCACACCTCAACATATCTTCTCACACCAAACTTCTTCTATATGTTAGCTTTCACCTCAACATATATTGCTTTCTCTATGTTAGCTTTATTCTCAACATATAATGTGTAAGTAATTGTAACCATTACCTATTTTACAGGCCATGATCCTGTCACCATTCTTTGAGGTCTCCACACCTGCTCACACGTCTATGCCATCATTAACCTCAACATATTACATATTTTACAGGCGATGATCTTGTCACCATTCAGGCCATGGTCCTGTCACCATTCTCTGAGGTCTTCGCACCTGCTCACATGTCAATGCCAACATCAACCTCAACATATTACCTATTTTACAGGCCATGATCCTATCACCATTCTCTAAGGTCTCCACACCTGCTCACACACCTCAACATATTACCTATTTTACAGGCCATGATCCTGTCACCATTCTCTGAGGTCTCCACATCTGCTCACACGTCTATGCCAGCATTAACCTCAACATATTACCTATTTTACAGGCCATGATCTTGTCACCATTCAGGCCATGATCCTATCACCATTCTCTGAGGTCTCCACACTTGCTCACACGTCTATGCCAGCATTAACCTCAACATATTACCTATTTTATAGGCCATAATCCTGTCACCATTCTCTGAGGTCTCCACACCTGTTCACACACCTCAACATATTACCTATTTTACAGGCCATGATCCTGTCACCATTCTCTAAGGTCTCCACACCTGCTCACATGTCTTTGCCATCATTAACCTCAACATATCTGCTCACACCTCAACATATTTGTTCATACCAAACTTCTTATGTATGTTAGCTTTCACCTTAATATATATTGCTTTCTCTATGTTAACTTTAATCTCAACATATAATGTGTTAGCAATTGTAACCATTACCTATTCTACAGGCCATGATCCTTTGACTCTTGCTCATTTCAAGCTTCTCTATAGATGTGAGAAGTCATTACAACAATACACTCATCATCAACTCAACATGTTACTTGTGGGAATTGAACCTAGGTGAGGAGGATAACAATCATTCCTCTCAACCACCTGGGGTAAACCTAATTGAGATTGAATCTTTTGTTTCTACGTTCAATTGTGATAATTTATGTTTTTGGTTAAAATGAGACAAATCCTTTAGAATATATGATCTTTCGAGATTAAAGTACAAAGAAATTATATTAGGAATAGACCTTGGATGCTAAATCCAACTAATGCAATTGTATTTTGAGGGTTTTGTTCTATAAGGTTGCTAAGGTTCAAAACTCATGGTAGTCAGGAGGAGACACCCAAAAAACCCAATCATGTTGAGGGTTGGTGTAGCTTAGGTTGGGGTGATCCTCAAGTGATTTTGATGGCTTAGATGCTCTTGGGTAATAGTTTATTAGATCACATGCTAGTGTTGCAAGTCATGAACATGCTAGCAAACAATAAAAAAAAAGAATAAACCTTGGACCAATTTATTGCTAAACCATATTTAATTGACATAAGAACTTTTTTGTTTTTAAACTCAAGGGAATTAGAAACCAGGCATGATTACCTAGGTGAGGTCTAAATCCAAATCTAGATGACTATTACTATGAACCCTGAGCTAGTACCAATAACCCACAAGCCAATGTATTAGTAGGAATCTCAAGGGCTAAGACATTCACAAACACACCTGTGAGGGGAACCAACTCATGAGAGGCATATATCCTTCTAACTTTACCATAATAGGCCAAAGTCTCATTGAGGATTTGAACTCTGGTATAAAGAGTGTGAAACTTACCTTTTAACCATTTAAACAAGGCACCTCAACTTATTAATGCCAAGAAAACAATAATTTCCATTACAAAGATAATTTTTTTTTTCACGAGAACCAAGAATAACCATTATATTAAAAGGCCTTGAGCTAAGCTGAGTTTAGATACATGATTACATAAGCAAGTTGAAACCATCGGACATGGTTAGAATGAAGTATGTATGATGACCATATACAAAATTATAACCTTGAAGGTTCTAAATGCTACAATATCTATAGTATTCCACTTGTATATGTATGATGACCATATACAAAATTCTAACCTTGAAGGTTCTAAATAAAATGCTACAATATCTATAGTATTCCACTTGTACATTCCCCAATATTGGCCTAATAAAAACTAAAAGTTACAAAGCATCAAAATGTTACATTAAACAATGAGGAATTATTTATTCGCTTTTATTTATGGGTCCCTTGATTAACCATTAAGGAAGGGGGGCATACCCCTTTTGCCCATGCCACCAAAGTTCACCTTCTTTTAGCCTTGACCTCAAATTAACCATGTGATCGACCTTGGAGTTGTTTGATATGAGAACATGGAGACATTTTTTCTTGGGGATAGATTGATACAACTAATAAATCCACTTGAAAATATGACTTAAATTTGTATATGAGGGGAGAGATCCATAAATGGTGAATTATATTTAAGGAATCACCAAAAACAATTACCTCCCTAATTTTTACATTCAAAATTTACCTCAAACCATGACATAAGGCATAGACTTCAACACAGTTATTGGAAGTGTGACCTAGACCCCAAGTATACCAATGTTCTTCTTGATTCCTAGGGCAAAAAATTAGCCCCACTCCCTCCCGCTCCTACCACTCCTGATTACAAAGACAACTTTAAGAGGGGAGGTAGTGACGAAAACAAACCTTAACATCTCAAACACCTTACCTCTCACAAACAAGAGATTTTATCACTATAAAGATTTGAACATGAAAATCTATATGATAGTGCTCCATTTGAACCTTTAAACATAACTCATGATGTGGCAAAAAAAAATGTCATTTCACTCCAAATTTATCAATATTGATCCATAATATAATGATTTTAGTATAATATTTGTTTTGTTTTGTTTTATTTATTAATATCTTTGTGACTTAAAGACTAATATATAGTCTAAAAAACCATGATTAAAGAATATCAAACCATCAAAATCACCATAAACCTAAACTACACCAACTTTAATATCTTTAAATTTTAAATATCTTCTCTTTCATCCACCCAAAATTTGAAACCTATATCCCTTTACAAAATAAAACCCTTCCCACATCATCTAAACACTCTAATAAAATTTAACGATCTTAAAATGAAAATTGCATTAAATTTTTAGTTAAAAATAATTTAAAAAAATTAATAAATTAAATTTAATTGTGAAGGTAAAGTTAATTAACCCAGCGGAGGTTTAAATTTAGTCTTTTTAGAAATCTTTGATTTAAACATGCAATTTTGGAAAAATAATAATAATAAAATTTAATTTAAAGTTCCAATTTAGTAAAACAAAAGGGTCAAATTAAGATATAAAACCCTATTTAAGGAAAAGCATCTTACACGTAGCAATTTAACCACTTAATATCTTACACGTAGCAATTTAACGACTTAATTTACGGAGATTTACCTAGACATAATTCAAACTCCGAACAAGTTGAAAAAAAATATAAATATATAACGTCGGCCCCACAAAATATAGAATATGGGGCAAGGACCTAAGCGCGGTATATTTAGGTGCCTCCCTGGAAGAAATGAGCAGAGTGTGTTGTGTGTGAGTCCGGGTGAACGTGGTGGACTCGGTAAAACGGACTCCAAATATTTATTCAAGCTAATTGAGCGGCCAAGACTGAGGAACAGGCACACCCTTTTCTTGGATGCCTGTGCGAGGATATGATCCTTGTAGGATTCCGCTGATCTGATCGGTCTCTGCTGGGGTTGAAGCCCTTTTCTCCCGATCTGGTTACTGCAGATCCGCAGTTGGGTGCCACATTTGGGCTCGAAGTTCTATGTGGCGTTGAGATATCGGTGTTTTGCTGATACCCAGTTCGGGGTTTTTGCTGCATTAGTGGAAAGGTAAGCAGAACCCAACTGATCTCCTTCAGCATTTGTGGAAGTTTTTTTTGGTTTTTTAGGGTTCCTCCTGATTGGAATTTGAGTACCTTACTGATCTCCTTCGGCATGTGTGGATCGTTTTATTGTGTTACTGGGGTCCATTTTTCTGATTGAAATTCGAAGACCCAAGTGATTTACTTACGCATTTGTGAATGGTTTTGTTTATTTTAAGGGGTTTCTTCTGATTGAAATTTGAAGATCCAATTTCTTGAGCATTTGTGGATCATCTTTTGTCTGTCTGGGGCCCCCACTGATTGAAATTTGAAGGCCCAGTATCATTAATAGCAGAACCAAATCCTGTTTTTGAACTTTTGTTTGTTTTGCATTGAAGATGGGGATGGGATCAGGCAAGGGCGGCGCTTCTGTGAATGACAATGTCCTGAAAAAGGTCGTGCTGAGCTACACCTATGTGAGCATATGGATCTTCCTGAGCTTCAGTGTGATCGTGTTCAACAAGTACATTCTTGACAGGAAGATGTTTAACTGGCCCTTCCCCATTAGCCTGACCATGATCCACATGGCATTCTGTTCGTTCCTCGCCATAGTGTTGGTGAGAGTCCTGAAACTTGTTGAGCCAATTGGAATGTCAAGGGAGGTCTACCTGACCTCAGTTGTGCCCATCGGAGCCCTCTACTCTCTCAGCCTCTGGTTCTCCAATTCAGCTTACATTTACCTATCAGTCTCATTCATCCAGATGCTAAAGGCCCTCATGCCCGTGGCTGTCTATTCCATTGGAGTTTCCCTGAAGAGAGATAAATTCGTTCCCAATACCATGGCGAACATGATTGGCATATCAGTTGGAGTCGCCATTGCAGCATACGGGGAGGCCAAGTTCGATTCAGTGCAGTTGCGTTTGAGGCTACACGGTTGGTATTGATCCAGATCTTGCTTACGTCAAAGGGAATCACCTTGAATCCCATTACCACCTTGTATTATGTTGCCCCATGCTGCCTTTTGTTCTTGACTGTCCCCTGGTTGTTTGTTGAGTTTCCAGTGCTCAAGGAGACTTCAACCTTCCATTTCGATTATTTCATCTTTGGCACAAACTCCCTCTGTGCCTTTGCCCTTAACCTTGCAGTTTTCCTTTTGATCGGAAAGACTTCAGCTTTGACGATGAACGTGGCTGGTGTTGTCAAGGATTGGCTTCTTATTGCATTCTCATGGTCGATTATCAAGGACACAGTGACACCAGTCAATTTGCTAGGCTATGGGCTTGCATTTTTGGGTGTTTGTTACTATAATCATTCCAAATTACAGGCTTTGAAAATGAAGGAGGCGCAAAAGAAGAGTGCCCAAGCAGATGAAGAGGCTGGTTTGCTAATGGAGCAGAGACAGGAGCGGGATGGAGAGAATTTAACAGGGAAGAGTGATTCTCAGGCGTAGAAGTTTGGTAGCAGTTAAGTAGTTTTTACTCGTAATTTAGTACAATATCCTATGGCTCGAGAAAGCACAGCAAAGGAGATCTATTATGTCATGGCCACTTGTAGTTGAATTTGGGTTGAAATTTATTATATTCATTTTTCAGTGCTAGTCAATGCCATGGGTGTTCAGAGTTAGGTCTAGATTTGAGATTTTAAGTCAGCAGAGCTAAACCAGAGGAAGATTTGGAATGTCTCATTTGTTACTATTATATCTAGACTGATGTTTTCATTCAAGTCTAAGCATGTTTTGTTTCAGACTTCAGTACGTCGTACTACTTTTGCTTGAAATTCAGTTTAATCTTTTTCATTCAAATGTTAGTTTGTTTTGTCTGGTTATGTTGTAGTACTTGTGCGCATAACTGAATATAGATAGATGGATTTTATCAGGGATTTATTTTGATGATGGATGCACATTTATTTTGATGGTAAATGCACTCTATACTTGGTTTTTCCATGTAATAGTTGTTGATTGATCTAAATATGAGGTGTAACTAAAGAGTGTTTCCAGATCTCCATATATTCGACTATAAAATTGAAGTTGGTGCTTATCTTTTCTAGATTATTGAGATTTAAAGTCAGCACTGCTAAACCATGGGAGATCTAGAATGTGTTGTTTGTTTCATTAAGTCTAGTCTGATATTTTCATTAAATTCTAAGTATGTTTTCTTTCAGTATGTTGTACTACTTTGCTTATAATTCAGTCTATCTTTTTTTATTCAAATTTTGGTATGTTTTGTTTGGATATACTGTACTAATTCACATAACACAATATGGATAGATGGATATTATCAGGGATTCAATTTGATAATGGATGCATTATGTACTTTGTTTTTCCTTGTAACAATTGTTTATTGATCTCAGTATAAGCTCTAACTAAAGAGTTTTTCAGGTATCATATATTCAATTATAACAATGAAGTTGGTGCATAACTTTCACTGGTTTTTTTATTCACTTTTAACAATTGCGAAGACACAAAATAGAAAAAGAGGCTCATTATGTTCATATTCCATCTCCAATCCTGTGTTGCTCTGTTCTTCTATCCAGTTTTGGATTATGATAATATTTTGTTTACTCTTATTGTATTTTAAAATTAGGATGATACAATGATTCACATTAGTTAGCTATTAAAGTTTATGTTGCCCACTGTTGTTTGTGTTTTATTGTTATAATTTCCTTGTTTACCTGGGTTTCTTATTTTTTTTTTTCTGGTAATGTGTATTAGCAGTATTGTAACTGTTCTTCACGACATTATGCTTTTACATCTGGTAATACTGGATAACCATTTCTTCACTACGTTAGGCTTTAACATCTGGTAATAATGGATAACCATTTAAAGTTTAAACCGTTTAAAAGAGTGTGTACTTAAAATGAGATCTTCCAGTCAAGTGGAAAGAACTATTGAAGTCTGTTATGTGTTTGTTTTTATGGTTCTAATGTTAAGGTTTCTTGGGTTCAGTTCAACATTGATTTTCAAGTTTCAGGATATGCAAAGCAGGTCTTACATTATATATTTCACCAATTGTTTAGGTCGTTGTTTTCTTTCTGATGCCTTTTCATTGTTTGGGATGAGCAATGCTATAGTCAAATTTTGCGGTAGGGTTTTAAAGTTACATTTCATTTTTTCTGGTTATAATCGAAAGGCTTCCAAGCTCCAAATAAAAAACTTTGAAGTTATATTGAAGTCTTTAGTGGGGTGAATCAAAAGTGTCCATTGGCAATTAAAATGGGTTCTTTAGAAAAACAACGTGAAACGTTTAACAATACAATGACTGGCCTTTGTTGTCAGCTTGATTGGTGTGGCAGAGGGTCAGTTCTTTACTTTCCTTGGTGGGTGAATCAAAATTGCCCATTGGCAATTAAAATGGGTACTTTAGAAAAACAACTCAAACATCTAGCAATTCAATGAGTGGTCTTTGTTGTCAGCTTAATTGGTGTGGCAGAGGGTCAGGCCTTTTCTATCCTGGGTACTGTGGTGTTGGAAACTTGTGTTCTCATCTGGGATGTAGGGGTCCTGCAGGTGCTGCCAGCTCCAATACTAGTGTTCTCATCTGGGATGCAAGGGTCCAGCAGGTGCTGCAGCTCCCGTTTCGAGCTATCATTCGTCTGGACAGAGACTGCTTTGTTTGATGTTCTCTGGACGTGTAGGGTAGAAGAGAATGAGGGTGATCCAGAGGATGATTAGTCTCCCTTATCCTGTATGAGGGTCTCCTGGATCATCATGGGCTCTACCAACTTGCGTCCTGCTGATGTCTCATTGAATGTGAGAAGTATGTGGGGGATGCAGAAGCCCTGCAAATTTCTTAGCAAATCTAAGGCGAGAGTGCTGAGCCTTCCTTAAATAATGATGTCACGTATATCACGTGTACTCCTTGGGCTTTGTGCAGATATTGGCATACTTAGCCATCTAATGCTTAGCCATATTAAACTCTTTAGTACGCACCATTTTTCCACTAGATTCTTGGCCTTCTGTCCTGCAAGTAGGAAGAATATTTTATTGGACCGGCCTGCTGCATACAGTTGCATGTGGAAGCATTTGAAAAGTTTGTGAAAAAATTCTTGTGCCCGTTCTTTTGAGAACCCTTATTTTTTTCATGACAAGCATGGAATAGACCTGACTCATTTTTCTTCACTGGAACGCATGAGTGCTGATCCTGAACAATTTGCTGTATTGCTGACCTGTATACCGTATTACCCTACTTCTCCATGGCTGGGTTTAAATATAGGGTTCCATCTTTGGGACAATATTTTGTTATTGAAGATTTTTTCTATTCTCCGTTTTTTATGGGTTCAGTTTGTGGTTTAGGGAGAATCCCCTCTTTTATGATTTTGTGGCATAGAATTGATGATTCTGTATAGTTCTGAGGTCCCTTTTTCAAGGGAGGGACCATTCACAGTTGCCAAGTCTTTTTCTCCATTGGGTAATTAAACCCTCTAGTTGACTGGACAGGGTGTAGAACTCATTAATTATTTGATTGTGTCGATACATGATTTGCTTTATATAATCAGGTTACCTTTGGGTAAGTGCAGTCACTGATGTCTATTTGCTCTGTTCGTTACCGAGAGCACCCACTGAGTTTTCAATCTGGGTTATCATCCCTTCAAGAGTTCCAATTTGCTTCTATACAACATATTGATGTAGTTGCCCACATATTGTGCTATAACAGGTGAAAAGGGTTGTCACTTGTTACTAATTTATACTTGTCCGCATGAGCTGTAATAATGGCTGTGAATTTACACCATCTGAATTCATCCCCTTAAACTGTAATGATGTCTGTGAATTTACATCATCTGAATCCATTCCCCTTGAAATTCTACCTTTTTTCCTGTTGCGCTTGGATGTTTCCCCGTCAAAACCTAATTCTTTCTTCTTCTGTTGCGCTTGGATGTTTCCTCTTCAAAACCTTATTCTTTCTCTTCTGTTGCTCTTGGATGTTGCCCCCTCAAAACCTAACCTTTTCCTTGAGCGGAGGAAGATAGTGGAGTTTGGGTTTCAGTCAAACTGATATCTTTGTTTAGCCAGAAGATGTTCATATTCACACACTGAAGGCGCTGAATGGAATACCAGCTCACTTAATGTGCTGAATAGGATACCTGCAAACACTAACCTCTTGTATGTTTTAACTATTAACTATTTTTCGGCCCAGGGCTCTAGAGATTCTATTGTGCTGTATGAAGTCAAATACTTTTTGTTGTTGTTGTGATTTTTATTGTATTATCTTATGGAAATCTGGCAATTTAGAAAATGAGTTGTTTTTATGCGATTTTTTGGAACTGGTTGATTTTTCCAGTTTAATTTATTGAAATCACAAATTTGATGGGTAAACTCCTGCACAATAGAAGTGCCCTAGGATTTTTCAGGGCGCTGAATCTATATATACACTGAAATTAGATTAAATAACACAAATCAAGATTTCACCCCAATATTTATCATCAGACTCTGGCACCAGAAACTCCAAAAAATCACACTAAAAACAATTCCTTTAGAAAATGACAAGCCATATGTGAGTCTGTTCTATCATAATGAATCTACTGTTTTATTATTATGAATAATATATATATTCACGCTTTCTTTTGTAAATATGCTTCATAATTATTTCATTTAAAATTTTTGGTACAAAGAGTGACCTCAAAATGAGAGTCTGTTCTATCATAATGAATCTACTGTTTTATTATTATGAATAATATATATATTCACGCTTTCTTTTGTAAATATGCTTCATAATTATTTCATTTAAAATTTTTGGTACAAAGAGTGACCTCAAAATGAGAAACATACATCTGGAGAAAATGAGAACCACACATCCATACCAGAGTACTTCCCGAATAAATGCTCTGGCGTTCACGAAAACATGACCTGAAAAAAGAAAGCATAAAACTATTTACACTATAGAGTAGTGAAAGCATGACCTTGACAAAAGAAGAATAAAACTATTTATACACTATAGAGTAGTGAAAGCATGAAAGCATGACCGTGACAAAAGAAGAATAAAACTAGTGAAAGCATGAACGTGACAAAAGAAGAATAAAACTATTTACACTATAGAGTAGTTTATTGTGATTATAAATTTACAAATTCGTTTGGAAAATAGTGAAAATTACATGATGATTTTTTGTTTAAATTTGGTAAAAATTTTGGGAAATTTGGGTTACAGTTGTCAAACTTCAGAGTTTTGAGTGCTCAAGGAGTTTTTGATGATGCTGAATCCATTCCTAATAAAAAAACAATTCAAACACTCTTATAATCATTTTTTTGAAAAAAAAATCACTAAATTCCAAAGAAAAATAACTTTCCAAGTGAATTTATCAACTCCTTACACTTGTCCTAACTTTTCTCAAAAAGTAATCCATTGTAAGCCTCTGCGTCAACAAAGACACCGAAAACCCATCCCCATGTCCTAACAACCCCCAGCAAAGCTCAGAAACTAACAACCACCAGTGAAGCTCAGAAACTTGGGGGAAGAGAAAAAAATTGGTGTGGCCATAGACCTCTAGAGCCACAATGCATTATAGTGCTGCCTCGTGAAGAACTGAGGGTAGCAAATCTAATGGCAGCGATTTGAAACTCCTCACACCGAGAATATGAGAGGACACGACCTCTCTCTCCTTGGGTCTTCTTCAACGCTTTCGCTTTACTTCTCCAGGTTCTTTTGAAGTTTACAAAATTGTCCTTATACAGGTGGCCTAGCGGCTTCAATATTAATTGAAAGATCAAAATTACAACGCTTTGCGGATTACAATACGAGATCAAAGAAGCATTCCGTTCCAACTTGTGGGCTTCTCTGGTTTGACCTCTCTTTTATAACCTCCTAAAGGAATCTAATATGACACAAAGTGGAAATAATTGAGGGTTCTGTCGGCATTTTATTTATCCGACGGTGTCTACTCAACCTTTCTGGTACAATAATTCTACCAATATCCTTTCCGACTTTGGTCAGAATCATAATCATCATAATCATCATTAGAGGACACTTGTCTTTCAAACGCTTTTCGTTCAAGCATCTTGAAGTAGTCGTATTCCATCATCTTTGAGTACTCTTTGTCCTAATTGATATCATGTGGGCCTTGTGCATCTGCATAGGTGTCTTGAAAAGTAGATTCTTCATCTTTACCTTTTCCTTTGGCATTTGCTAATACAGTTTCTTTGTTGTTTGGAGATGCTTTTGACGTTTGTTCTTGGTGTGGGGTAAACATCACTTCTTGCTTTTTCCACTTGTTTAAAAAAGGTACTAGGTTGATATCAATATCTAGAAAAGAGTCTTTAAAGACTTTTCTGAACGCGGGAGAAGGCTAAATTGCCAACTCAATACCATCTGGAAGCTGCCACTTAAAGCTCTGAAACATGTTAGTGGAAGTCTTGATTGCATGTTGGATCCATAATCTACAGTTTTCATTAATGTATGCTTTTGATTGCCATCCCAATTCAAAAATCATTGAAGTACAGATTTTGTTTGACAACAGTAGACTGATAATATGAACTACATTGTTGTTCCAATTTCCTGAAACAATGCTGATTGTGATTAATGCTGTTTGGTTAATCACGAATCTTAAAACTTTCGGTTCTCCTTGTAGTTCATCCAATTGCTGTAAAACCTGTCGCTTCTTTGTTAATTTCAAATTTCCAAATTCTTTAAACTAGAGAGCCAATTGTTTGATCATTTCTATATTATTACTGGTCTTATTTTCTCCCGATATCTCATGACATAATACTTGCGCAAAAGGATTTGGAGAAATACTTTCTCTTAATCTTAGACTTTGGTAATCCCAAGGGGATGAGAAAGTCCTTAGATATTGCAGAGTTCTCTGGATGCACTGAGACGTTCTAATAGATGGCCTTTTCCTGCAAAATCCTTCTTTAATCTCCCAATCAGGAAAAATTTTCGAAAATTTCATATTGGGGAAAAGTGTCATTGGGTGCATAATTTTCATCAAATCTTTGTAGAAAAGATGCTTCAAGTTCCTAAAAAATATTAGGAATTTTTAATGACAAAAGATATTTTTCTAAATTGGAATAGCTTCTAAATCCAAAATTTGAGCTCCTGTGTATATGCTTAGAGCAAAGTCTATTCCACCTATCAACTGATAGTAATTCAATGCTTTGAGGATCCAAATCATATTTTCAGTGAATTGACTAGACCATAGATCTGATAAACTTTTAAAATAAATCTTTACCTTCATGTTGGGCAAAGGGTATACCTTTACCAAATCAACGTCTAGGCCTAATGATATGCCAATGTTTTTAGACTGCCATGCTTGGCATCTTCGAATCCACTGATTCCTCCTCAGACGCAGACCCACAACTTTCTTGATTTCTTCTGTTAAATGATTCACATGGCTTTCAAGAATTTTGAATTTGTCTACAAATGTGCTGAAATTATCATCTTGGGGTCCTTTTCCTGGTATTATAAAGAAATTTCCTGGTGATGTGACAAAAACCTTGTTCATATCTCTAGTTAAAGAGTTTGCTAAAAATTAGAATTCCCTGGTATCCATTCAACATAAAAATCAAATTGTTGAAACCAAATCTGCCATGAGAGCAACCTTCCTCTAGCACGCTGTCTTGAAATCTTGGCAGAGAAGAAATACTCGAAGTTCATCGAATCAGTCCTTCTAAGAAACTTCACTGGTGCCAGATATAGTTCAAATTTTTGTATCCCATTAAAAATTACTAAAGTTTTCTTTTTAGCAATAAAATAATTCTTTTGACTAGGAGAGGATTCACCTCAGGCATATGCGTACAGTTTTTCTTCTTCATTCTCCCGTTTCTCAAAAAGAACCATTGCCCAAAAACTATCAGAAGCATCAGTTTGTAAAATCTGAAGTTCGTACCCTGGTGGTTGTAACTTTGGAAGTTGCTGACATTTTGATTAAGCTCTTTAACTGCTGCAGTGGCTTCCGCTGACCATCCTTTCTTGAGATGTTTTTTGATTGGCGCTGTTTTCTTAGACAACCTGGGAATATCTGTGCACATAATTTAAGACACCTAAAAATCTTTGAATTTTTTTAGTGTCTTTTAGTTCACCTGGAAATTGAGACAATTTAGTAAGAACATGGGGTTGCCTTTGGATTTGTCCATTAACTACGTTGATCCCCAAAAAGTCTATACTGTCTTGAAACAACCATTTTTTTTTTCAGAAAGGACTATGACATGATTTTGGACTTCACTTAGAAAAATCTCTAGATGCTTTAAATGGGTTTCAAGATCGGGACTATGTACAAGTATATCATCTATATATGTTACAATGAAATCATATTTTCCAAAAATAAAATCCATTCTTCTTTGGAAGAATGCAGGGGCATTTTTTAGGCCGAAAGGTACCACCTTCCATTGATAAAAACCTGCAGGGCATGTGAAGGCAGTTTTATGCCTATCTTCTTCTTGGATCTGTATTTGATAGTATCCAGACTTCATGTCAAACTTGCTGAATACTTTACTGTTTTGAATTTTTTGCATAATGGTTTCTGGCCTCGGTAAAGGGTAATGAAAACCCTGAGTGATAGCATTCAGAGGTTTATAGTTAATTACCATTCTGGGCTTACCTCTGACTATTTCTGAATGGTTTCTAACCAAAAACACTGAACAAGAATAATGAGACATGCTGGGTTCAATAAGATTCATACCTAACAATTCCTCTATCTGTCTCTTAATTTCTTGCTCATCTGTGGGGGTGCATGGAATTAATTTTCCCTTGACTCCATTATCATGTAGAGTCACTATCTCTTGCTTGGGGCTTTCTACTGTCTAGAATTGCTGAGGATTATTTGAACAACTTTTCAGCAATCTGTCATGGATAGAAATCTGCTCAGTGGACCAATTTGGGTCAATACATGCCTTTTGTCTGTTTTTTGACTCCACTATTTCTTCATACAATTGCAAAACTTCTTGCCAATTATTGGAGTCTTTATGTGGTTTTCTTGCTCCAGCTCTCTTTTGACTATTCTCTCTTCGAGCCTCTGAATTTGCTATGGATAATCGAGGCACAACAATAGCCTTCTTCTTTAAATTAATTATCAGCTTATCTTTGCTGATAGTGACTGGGAGCACAGAGTTAATGAAAGGCATTCCAAGCATTAAACTTGCAGATGGATCAAAGTGCTGGATAGCAGAGATTTTGACTATATTCCCCCCAACTTTCAAAGATATGTTATCAACATAATGCATCAATTGAACAGATCCTCCTATTGTTTCAGATACAAGAATATTTTGAAGTGGCTTCCAAAGAGATTTAAACAAAGATGGACGAGCCAAATTATTTGATCCTCCAGTATCTATGAATGCATCAACATTTATCCATTCATTTCTGACTTGCACTTGTACTAGGATATAAATGAGACTATTTGTTTTAATGATATTTTTTAATAGAGCTTGTTCTTCAACTCTATTATTTTCTGGAATTTTTAAACTTGTAGAAGTAGCAATATTCTTTTGATATGGGCAAAAAGAATTTAATTCTGGCAATACTATAATTGGCTACTTACCTATTTGTTGCAAGCTTTCTGAACCAGTCTCATCATCTGAAACATCTGTGATGTCTTCAGTTTCTTCTGTTTCACTTTCATCTGATTGATCACTATAATGCAATTCTTTAGAAACATCATCATCAGAACAATAATTACACACATTCATCTTTTGTACACTAGCTTCGACATTACCTTCATCTTCTGAAGCTTCTGTTAAAATATATACATCAGAAACTTTGTCTTTTGAATCGACTACAGACTAGTCGTCCTTGAATTCCTCAATCTCAAAACTTAGTTTAGAAGAGGAACTATTAGGACATTTGCGTGTGAAATGGCCTTCTTGTTTGCAAATGAAACAACAATTGTTGTTTCTTGGTTTCTTTCTCTTTTTCAAAAATTTGAATTTTCTGAAAGGCTTCCTTGGATTGGAGACTCTCTTGGGTCTAAATTTTCCATACCTTTTTGTTTTCTTCTTCTTTTTAAAGGGTGTCTAGGGTAGCATTGTTCTGCAGACATCTGAACTGGGTGTAATGTCGTGTGCTTTCTTTTGCCAGCACAAATACTTAACCTTCTCTGTACACCTGAAAAGAAGATCAACCCAATATATTTGATCTATTTTTTTATTCTGTACATCTAGATCTTTCATAATTAGATCTCCTAAATTGCCTGGAAGCTTTGACAAAAATGATATTTTTTGAGCAGTATCATTAGAGAGATTTGCCTTAAAGACTTTTGCCATGAAATCTTTGCCAAATTGATCAAGATATTTTAAATCTTTTAATTCCATATGGCTTAAGTCTGTTATCAGCTATTTTTTCTCATCTACTAGCTCTGGAACAAATTGTGTTTTTAGCAAAAGTTCTAAAGTGGCCAGTCCTGCTTCCATGACTGCTCTTCTCTCCAGTCCATATCCAGATTGATTTTCCTGGATTGCATGAATTGTCTAGATCTAAAATATACCCACTAGAATTTGTAGCATACAAATCTTCTTCAACACGCGGGTATTTAGAGACTTCTTTCAACACATGAGCTTTATTCTGGTTATTTATAGAAGGTAAAATAAAGGAAGGGAATTTAGAAGCTGCTTGATCAAGAGTCATAATCTCTTTCTTTGAAGCAAATTGTTTTTCTGCTTTGTATGCTTCTTCCTTTACTCTGGTCAACTTTCCAGAGATTTTCGAAGTTGACTCTTCTGCACTAGTGGCAGTAATTGCTTCTTCTGTGTCTTCTTCCTCTTCTTCTTTGTCCCAATAATTGGGAGTGCTCATGTCAATTCTAAATTTAGGAATTTCTTTGGCCTTTTTCTTCTGTCTTCTTCTCTTCCTCTCTTCTTTTTTCGACTTTCTCAGACTGTTGCTCTTCATAGAGCAGCTTAAGATTTGCATTAATCAAATCTGATTGCCGACCCAAATCATCAAGAACATCTTCGGCATGTGCACACCAAGTGGTAAGATAATTTCCTATCTGATAGACCTGGTCAAGATCAGTAGGATTCTGGGAGTTATGTTCTAAGAGTGGTGCACAATCAGCTCTTGTGGGTGGTTGTCTTGACTGAGATGAGGAAGTGCAAAACTTAGTTTTTGGTGGCCATTTTCCCCCTTTGACATATCTGTGGTTGGCGTACTGGAATTCTTCTACAGGTGAGATATTAGATACATATGTCTTGAACATCTTATTTACAACAAGAAATGGCTTTTCTTCAGGAATATACAATTGATCTGATGGAATAGATACAGTGGTTTCTTTTGACGGATGACTATATACATTTCGTGAAATAGACTTGCGACCACTGGTCAATGGTTGCTCAGACTCTGAAATGGCTGGTAAAACATGCTTTTGTGGCATAAAGATTGGTCTGGGTATGGATGATCTATCAAGTAGTATGCGGACATGACCATCACTTATAGACATTCTTTTAATTTTACTCCTTGGAGTATCTGCCAATGATTTATACTGAATGTACCAGTCACTGGGAAGGGCTTCTTTGTTGTAATGAACACCTTCCACCTGAGCATTGCTGACTCCTACAGTTACACAGTCTTTTAACACTGGTTGCTTTAGTTTAGGATGTACAATGTTTGTGAGTTGGAATGATGTTTGAACTAACACAGAGAGATATTCACTATCTTCGACCATCTCAAGACCTTGGACTCCGACTAAGATTTTCCAGCAATCTTTTAAATGAACATCAGATAGACTGATGGCATAATCTGGGTAGATGGTACCATACTGACAGCTAGAAGACAAATTTCCTAATATGGTTCCAATTCGGGCATGGTCATAGTTATGGTGCCGAGTGTCAAAGACCTCAGTTATACATGGAGTATTGAGTCCGTGGCGAAATAGTGGTGCTAAACCTATTCTTATCCCTCCAAAATGCAAATAAGAAATTTTTTTCTCTTGAACATATTTTTTGAATTTTTTGATTTCATCTTTAGAAAATAAACTCAGACCTACTATCTATACAGAAGGACCAGATATCTTAATTTTCAATTCAACTTCTTTCAACCAGTTTTTTCTTGATAGACTAAACATATATGGGACTTGATAAATTTCTTTTGAACTCAAAACAGGTGGGTTCCAGCGTTCGGGATCTTCGAATCTTTCATGTTCAATATGATCACTTTCTATTGAGCGAGAATCGACTTCAGAAATAGTGCGTCTATCTATGTTAGAGAATGATTTTAAGAAGTTCGACATGATTTTAGTATAAACTAGACCAACAAATTTTATCTAATCAACAATTGTATAACAAAAGCTTTTCGAAGGCTTCCTGGCTGGCTTTAGACTTTGTCTGTAGTTTATAGACTTAGGACCGAAACGGGACTCTGATACCAAAATAAGGGCAAAGTTGATGAAGCAATAACTTACTTTGAACCAGATCTTGAAGACCTGAGGGTAGTAAATCTAATGGCAGCGATTTGAAACTCCTCACACTGAGAATACGAACATGCACAATATCTGTGACACTGGAAAGGTGGGGTCGTTCTGCCCTAGCTGTTGTCCACCCTAAGGCCCATGAGATCCTATTTCCTGGCCCAAAATTGCAACCTCCTGCCACTTGTAATGTAGTAGACTCTCTGCTCACCAAAAGGATACGGAAGTGAATGCAGGAAATACAAATCCGCCATTAATTAAAACAGAAAGTGAACCCTATAAAAGATCGAAGGCATATGAATCTTCAGGTCATGACATAGATGTGCATGGGCTATTATCCTGGGCTCTCAACATCTTCCCCGCCTTTTCTATCCACCTGCACGTGTTCCCTCGACAGGCAGGTGAAACTATACTAGATCTTAGGGCAGGATGTGCAGGCTTTTGAAACTGTACTAGGTAGGCACCTCTTTTCTTCCCACTTTTGGGGGCAATATTTGAAATATCATTTTCATAAATAGTAAAGCAATTCTCAAGCATGCAATTTGTTTTTTGTTTAGAGATTGCTGGCTGCCTTGAACATACTTGATTTGTGCGATGGTAGGAAAGTTTTGTGTTTGGAGATTGTTGGCTGCCTTGATCATAGTTTCAATCAGGTGTTACTGATTTTATGGATCTTATTATTAATTTATTAATTTATTGTCCTTGTATGTAATAATTTTAATATTTTTATTTACTTGTAAATTTTTTTCTTTGCATTTTAAAAATTTGGGTAGGGAGATCGGCCTGGAGTATGCCGTAAAACTGCTTCTGCTTGGCTAAGAGCTCGTCTTCCTCGGACGTAAGGAAACAGGTTAACGGCCCAAGACCCAGAGGCATCTGGCAGGAGTGAAAGCCTGCTCCCTTACGGACCACCAGCGGGTTATTACAGGGGGCGTGGTTTTCCTTGATAACAGTGATGAGTCAAACCGACATTCGCGGATAGCAGCCAGAGATGGCTGTCCTCACTACTGGTTTGACACCTGAGTTTGATAGGTTTTGCCACCTTCGGAAAAAAAATTTGGGTAGGGAGGACCATTTGGGAAAAGAATTTGGTTTCTCTCTTAATTTGAGAAAATAAGAGTGGAGTTAGTGAATTTAAGAGTGAGATTGTTACTCCTGTGAAAATGTCATATTATATGCTCATTTAAGAGCTTGCTATTGTCAAAATGTCATATTATATGTTCATTTAAGAGCTGTAATAGCTTTACATAGATTACAGAATGTTTGACATTATTTTATGAGATTTGAATGTGGGAATAGAATAACAATTATTTTACTTAACCACCCAAGCTAAACTTAATTTACAATTTCTTATTAATTTTATTTTAAATGATTTAATTTTAATGATTAATCCATGATTAATCACAATAAAATCAACTAAACCTTTGCATTATAATCTTTTAATTAAATGTATATAATATAATCTTGTTAATTGATCAAAACGTTGAGCACTTTGAGAAATTAAAAATCAACTAAGCTTTGTAAAATTAGGTAAAAAGTCTAATTGAATGTATATAATATAAGCTTGTTCACTGACCAAAACCTTGAGCACCTTGATAAATTAAAGATCAACCAGGTTTTGTTAAATTACGTAAAAAGTATTCGGTTGATGAGGATTTATCATTCTGGGCTCAGATGGTAAGATTATCCGATATCATAAATTCTGTACTCATTATTTATTATAAAATGACAATTATAATAAATTCTCAACATCTCACCATCTCATAAATAATGACAATTATAATAAATTCTCAACATCTCACCATCTCAACACATTGTATATCGTAAAATAACAACTATTGACAATTGAAGCATACCTCTCTAAACTGCTATTAAAAAATAAAATAGAGACAATATCTATTTTGTAAATCTATTTATTATTATTAGATTAATATTTCATTTTTAATACAAGCAAATTAAATTGGACATGTATAAACCACCATGATAGTCAATTTTAATGGAATTTCTCAGAAACTTACTAACCAAATCATATCAAAATTAACCCATTATGTTTATTTTCAACATATTCTATAAGAGGGTTATATTAATGATAAATGAAAGTCTATAACACTTGATCTTAAATCTGGCAGCTCCTCACTCGCCAAATCATATCAAAATTACACATTATGTTTATCTTCAACCTATTCTATAAGAGGGCTATGTTAATGATACATGAATGTCCATAACACTTGATCTTAATTACGTTAGCTCTATATAACTATGACTGCTTTATAGGGGAGTTTGATCTCTCTCGGAGGTTGATAAATTTGTAGTTAAAATGAATCTAAACTGGTTTAAGTATTAATACGTAAAAGTTATAATTAATAATTTTATTATTATTATTATTATTTTTAATTATTATTATTTTCATGTACCCAAAATGTTTTAATTAATAATTTTATTTATTTTTTACTTTTATTTTTATGGAATTTAACCAAGTCAAAATATTTTGATAACATAACATAATAAGTTACTTTTCTTCCAAACTGGGTTAGAGAGTGTCTCTTCATGCAAAAATGTAATAGAAATAAATTAAAAAAATATAATATATTTTGATTGAGAAATGAGAGATGGTTTTTGGGCATATGGTATTGATGAGCTATGGTATTAGCTCACGATATTATAACAAAGCCTATTTACAAGTTAATAAAATCCATAGGAAAATGAGGGTGAATATCCATGATTAAAAACATTATTATATTTGTAAGTATTAAGTTTTTATGTGCTTATTAATGAAAGTTAAATATGGTTACAAAATTATTATTTTAATTTATATGGTGAAATGGATCTTAATTTATAGCTATTATTTATATCTTATATAATTTAATGTGATAGAGGGTTTAGATATATCTCAAAAGTAATTATAAAATATTTTGATTGTGAAATGAGAGATGGTTTTTGGGCATGTGGTATTGGTGAGCTATGGTATTGGCCCATGGTATTATAACAAAGCCTATTTACAAGTTAATAATATCTATGGTAAAGTGGGCATGAATATCCATGGTTAAAAATATTATTATATTGTAAGTTTATTGTAAGTATTAAATGTTTTTATGTGCTTATTAATTAAATTTACATATGATTAGATAATCATTATTTTAATTTATAAGGTAAATGGATATTAATTCATAGCTACTATTTATATGTTATATATTTTAATGTGATATTTATACAATGATTTTCAAGTTATTCATATTTATGAATGAAAAAAATTACAACATAAAAAATTGAATTTTATTATTTTTATTGCTTTTAACATTTTACGACAATGCAACATCTAGCCCATACTGGTTCTATATTAGTTTTAACATTTTATCATTATTTAATTGAGGAATGTTTACATTTTTTTTACCTTTTATAAATTCAACATATTGAGTTATGTAAAAATGTTGACAAAGTTTCTTACATTTCACCTATACATCTGCCCTATACTGGAGTGTAGAGTGCTCCTAATAACATGCCTTTTTCTTTGAAAATGTTGGAAATGGGTGCAAGTATCACTTATGGGTGTGAGTATTTTTCTTTGAAAATGTTGGAAATGGGTGCAAGTATTGATTTCGAAAGTGTTCAAGTTTATTGAAATAACATGGTTAATAGAGGCATAGTGGTTTTCATTAATTTTCTTGAGTTGATTCTCTTACTTTTATTGTGTATGGAGTATAAGTAGAATTTGTATGGTTTTATGGTAGGATACATTACTGTAGTGAAAAGAATTATATTTTATTAGTTGGATTGTTATTCAAATTTGTAAAAAATGTGGAAAGGCTGGGTTCTAAAGTGTTTTCTATGATTGTATTTTCTATTTTAAAAAATGACATTGTTTTAGACATTGATTACATAACAAAATGCAAAATATAAACATTCAATTTTAGTTCATTGGTATGCATTGGTTTAATTAGAGCCATTGAAAGTACATATACACCTTAATGCCTTATTCCTCTTTACTTCTCACTCCTTTTTGAATTTCCTCTATTGTGAGAGGTGTAGGATAGGGCAAGAGCTTAGATTTATTATAGGACACTTGATTTACGAGCTCCTTCCTTTTTGAATCTTTGTCCCCATTCATTGCTTTGTGAAGAAAATAATTTATTTGATCAATCTTATTTTTGGGAAGGAGAGTTTCCACGATATGTTATTCTCTAGCTTCCTTGCCCCCCTGGAATATCTCAAATTTAGATTTGAACGTCTAGAAGGGGGAGCACTAAATCTTCTATGTTTAACACTTTTAATGCAAATAATTTATTTGATCCATCTCATTTTTGGGAAGGAGAGTTTCCATGATATGTCATTCTCTGGCCTCCTTGTTCCCCTTGGAATATCTCAAATCTAGATTTTGAATGTCTAAAAGGGAGAGCATTGAATATTCTTATTTAACACTTTTTTAATGCATTTTGAGCTTTTTAAAGGATTGTCTTTTTCTTCTCTATTCATGTTGATGGTAAATTTTCTATTTGGTTGAAGCCCTTAATATCTAGATTCATTGTAGGGGGTCCTTGTTTTTATGCATTTCTTGGGTGGTAATGGGGGAAGGGAAGGGAAAGGGAAATATTTTTATTCAATCTTCATTTAATGGAAAATTTACAAATTTGTTTCTACTTTCCAACTTCATTTAATGGTAGAGAAAAAATTGCAAATTTGTTTAGACTTGAATTAGCTTTTCCATCATTAATAGTGTGAGGACTAGCTTGGGTTGTCTTCCTTGTGTGTTTAAAGCTTTCAAATATTTTTGAAATTCTTCTTTCTACTTTATTATAGAATGAATTTTTCTTGGACAATTACTAACTTGGAGTTGTCTTCTTTATACATTTAAAGCTTTCAAAGCTTTTTGAAATAATTTTCCTTTCTTGGACAATTTTTGTTGAAGTGCCCATATTTATGACAACCATTGCAATAAAATTTAGTTGTTCATAATCCAATGATTACATGTTGCTCCAATGGTCAATTTGAAGTTCTATAGCCTTTGGGAGGCCTTGAAGATTAATTTCAACACAATGCAAGCATATGTATACATTGTGAATTTTGGTTTTATTGTTTTTACAATTTTCACTAGCTTCTTGTTGATTGCATTATGTTCATTCGTGTTTAGGGAATATTTTAGAGTCTAACCTAAACTTGAAATAAATAACGTCAATCTCATCAATTTCCATGCAATGGTTTACAACATTGTGGTCTTATATAATGGAGACAAGTATCATACATTTAAACATACATTCATACAAAATAATACCAAATTAGATTACCGAGTCATGGGGCAATGCCGTATTCATATAGTAATGGTAAAATTATACATCTACCAATAAAACAAGGAGATTTTGGGCATCTCAGTATCACTTCCTCTTTCTTATGATTTATATATGTTTAATCAACTCAATTAACAAACCAAATTGTACCCTATTTTCATAGTAATCATTCTTATGGTTGACTCTTCAATGTTCTTTTTGGTTCTTTTCATCATTTGTTGTGAACTATTACGTTCCTTCAACAGGTTGCATGTTTTATTTCCATCTCTCTTATTACACTCACTTTTCATGCTTAATATTGCAGTATTCTATTCATTCTTCTTGTTGACCATTTACTATGTACTTCTCTATCTATCATTGCATTCTCCTCATTGACATCATCCTTAATGCATTGCATCTTTGTATGCTTTCTTCCTCCACGCCAAATTTGCAATTACATATTATCTCATGCTTGCACTTCTATTTTCTCATACTATAATAACACCTTATATATAAAAAAATGATGCTTATGAAAAATATATCTAATTTTTAAAATTAAAAAATATTAATAATTTATTCAATCAAAACTAGTACATTTGATTTTTATTTATGTAAAAATTCATAAAGATAATAAAAACTTTGTGTTTTTTCTTTTCAAATTAATATTTACATTTTGAATTTTAAGTTTTACAAACTCATTCTAAATTTTTATAATTAAAAATAACTTAACATATACTATATAAAAAAATAGCTTAAAATATTATTTTATTTATAAACTTGATAATATTTTTATAATAATTGATTCGAACTGGATCCATAGAAAGACTGTCAAGAACCATGACTGAATCAGGTCGAACAAATTTCAAAAGAAATCCAAAACAGTATCAAAAACACCCTGAACCAGTGGCCATGGCAGCCGATGTGGAACGACGAGTACCTCGGTCAAAGCGCGCTGACCGAGGCCCATGGAGACCGCGCAAGAGGCCAAAATAGCCCCTGAGAGCCTCAGAATGGGAAAAGGAAGAGGTTTTTGATGCGTGATTAGTGCTTAGCACTAATGGCGCATCGTTAGGCGAATAGGGCCCTGAAGGGGAACCCTGAGCACTCGGTCACATCGGTAGCTAGGAAACCACGGGCGGAAAAAGCGAAAAATGCTAGCGTACGATGGCGGGACCTGCGCACTGGAAAACCAGCGGTATTGATCAGGGTGCCCTTAAACGGTAAGAGGTTTTGGACAGGAGCAGAGTGATTCCATACACCGATCAATGCGTGGCAGGCGGAGGTGAGAGAAAACCGCCATTGATCGCACGCTATCGGTCGAGAAAGTCAACCATGCGAAACGTGCGTATGGCATCGGATATGGAGGGCCCAAATCGGATGGCTAAGATTGCACCCGAAGGAAAGAAGTGGAATCAACATGGAATTAAGCCGCATTCTAAATAGATTTGGAATCCGTTTGACCGCCACGGTGGAGGAAGAAAGCATCCACGACATAACTGAAGAAATGAACCGACAAAGCATGCTGGCGCCATTTAGAGGAGGACAAGTGGCCACTCCCTAAGCGTTCATGATGACACCGAACACTGGGAACTCCAAGCGCAGCTGCAGAAGGTGAATCGACAGGTGGAAGAGGAACCGAACAGGCATAGGGATCAAATGGCTAAAGCCATGAACAAAGATAGTCGAATGAGTTAGAGTTGAGTTCGAATCAGAATTGAGAAGAGTCTAAGCGACCATGAGAGACAGTGAACAGTGAACCCGGAGAGGAGGATTGAACAGTAAAGCCAAGCAGAAGAGATAGAGGGCCGAGCTGACCATAGGCAGCGTCGAGCACCAGAGAGCTTGAAGATTCGAGCCTTCCCATAGAGGAATCTGTCTAGACTGAGCATCACATTTGGCTCTTTCCACCAAGGACCAAGAGGTCACAGAGCTGGTAGGAAGAAGAAGAGTCTGTGTACTCCAAGTGGCTTGGGGAATCCAAGAACCACCCTGCCAAGCAAAATCTGCTTCAGGAGAACTCATATTGAGTCCCTGTATTGTAATTTCTCTGCTTGAAGACACAATAAAAAAAGGCTGCCACTGAAGTTGGACCGAAGACGTAGCCCTGGAGAATAGGGTTATTAGAATTGTTTGTGTCCTTATGATTGCATACTGTATTTCTCTGTTGTCTTTCCATTTTATTGTCTATGTATTGGCAATCTGATCGATCCGTTGTTTCAATAACACAGAACACACACCATCACATGAGTCGGTAATACCTTAGTTTAATAAATCTTCAGTTGATGTCACTCATAAGGTGAATATCAAATCAATAATTAATATAAAATCAAACTTTATAATTTTAACATAATAAATATATTCAAATCCTAAAATTTAACATATATAAAAAATAACTTAAAATATTGGTTTATTTATAAACTTGATAATATTTTTATAATAATAAATATAAAATCAAATTTCATAATTTTAACCTAATAAATATATTCAAATCCTAAAATTTAACATATTATTAATATATTAGTTATATATGTTCTAATCATAATTTACTATATTATTAATAAATGTTCAAATCCTAAAATCTAATATATTATTATAAATTGAAAACTACTAATTTTTGTTTAATACAAACCCTTTTTCTTTCCTTTTTTGAAAAGTATTTTATTCTCTATAAACATATTTCTTCTATGATTCCTAGAATCATAATGCAATCGCTGATGCGTTGGCCACTTCAACAAGCATATTTAAGATTCCCATTCATTCGAACAAAAAGTATGAAAGGGCAAACTAGGGCTTGAAAAGCCCACGACTAGCCGAAAGGGCAACTGTTTAGGGTAAGGAAGGGGGTTGAGGCCTTCTAGGCCCATGGCCAAGCCTAAAAAGGCCTTGAAACCCTCTAATCATAATTTAATATATTATTAATAAATATTCAAATCCTAAAATCTAATATATTATTATAAATGGAAAATTACTAATTTTTGTTTAATACAAACTCTTTTTCTTTCTTTTTTGACAAACATTTTATTCTCAATAAACATATTTCTTCCGTTCAGAATATATGGCAATCATACTACCATTTGTCATCCACAGTGAAATTGTTATCACCCAAAGGTAGGACACCTCCTAAATGGATTGTAATGTTAATGGATAAATTATTTGATTGGTTCTAGAACATATGGAAATCATACTACCATTGGTCATACACACTAAAATTGTTATCACCCAGAGGTAGTCTTCATTTATGACACCTCCTAAATGGATTGTAATGTTTTTTTTTTCCACTGAAAAAAGTCAAACCATCTATTAATAAAAGTAGAGAGTTACAGAGCAAATGCATAGCATTTCCGAAGGACTCATTCTTTGCCTTATAATAGGGAGAAGAAAAAAGTCTCAACTGGTTGACACAAAACCAGCGCATAAGTCTCAGCTGGTTGGCAAAGAACCAGCGCGTCAGTCACCACTGGATGACAAAAAAAAAAAACATAACAGTGAGGAAAAACTGCTCGCCAGTCGCCCATCAAAAATAAGGAAGACGACCCAATCTGTACACACACCTCCCGGGATCCAATAAAGGATAGCACACAGAAGAGAAATGTGAGCAGGCAGAAAGTGAGGGACCGCAGAAAACAACGAGGCAAACAACGACTTAAGAGAATCCAGTGTAGGCACGAGGAGGATTCTTGAAAACAAGAAGAAAGGATTACACATCAGTCCGAGCCTCCTTTTACAAGGAAAACAACTCAAAAGACCTGAAGAGGATCAACAAACAAAGGAGTGAAAAACATAAGAAACAAAACAAAATATGTACAGAGCACAAAAGTAGTTTTCTGAAAAATAAGAGCTTAAGCAAAAATGGGCTGTTCGAGAGGTCGAACCACCCCATTTTCCTCCTCCAAAACTATCCACGACCCCATCTCTTTTTCGACACCTTCTTTGGAAAGGCGATCAGCTTCAAAGTTCCTTTCCCTGAAGATGTGACAGAGGGAAAACTCCGTGAAATGACATTTTAGACGAGAAGCTTCTTTAAGCAGGGGAAGCAAGATGAAATTTCTGCAGTGTTGCGTCCCATTAAACCATCTCACAGTGTTCATAGAATCCTCGAAAATCTAGACTTCTTGCACGTTCCTCAGGATAAGCCAACAAAGAAGGAGGTGAAGAGATTTCAACTCAGCAAAGTTATTGGAACCCTGTCCGAGACCAACCGAAGCTTTAACAATCTTATCTTTTGATAAATGAATAATCAGGCCAGCCCCACAACGTCCATTAATGTCAGAGGCCCCGTCAAAATAAGCCCACGGAATTGAAAATCTAATAGATTCTTGCCGAACCAACCTGGTAGTAGAAGGAGCTTGCGGAACAGGGATACTATCATAAATAGCAGCTCCTTCTGCAACCAATCTTCTAATCGGGAAGACAGAGTCCTTAAAAATGACCTGATTCCTGGTAAGCCACGTCCCCCAAGTAATGAGAAGCAGGATGGATCTCTCTTTGTCATTTGAAGCTTCGTTTCACCACTTCTGCCAAGAATCCAATATCCCCTGCCCTTCCCATCTAAAAGGGATTTTGAGCAACCTTAAAATTTCGGTCCACAGGCTAGAGTTAAAAGGGCAGGATAGGAATAGGTGATGAACTGATTCGATACTATCTTTACAGAGGGGGCACCAGCCAGGACCAATCCTTCCTCTTCTTTGAAGAAAATCCCAAGTAGGAACTTTCTGGAGCAGGACACACTAGAAGAACAGTCTTGTTTTAGCTGGCCCTTTTAACTTCCAAATCGGTTTAACCCACCAAGCCGGATTCTCCCACCCTTTTTGGGACATCATCCATTTATACCCCATCTTTGGAGAGTAAAGCCCATTCTGTGCAAAGACCCATCTAAGTTCATCCGGAGAGTCTGAGAGCCTGACTGAAGAGTTGAGGAGGTCCTTCCTATACAAGTCCCATTCCTCCAGCCATTCTTCATCCAAATGTAAATCTATTCCTTGCATCCACCCTTGACTCCATATGGTGGAAGCCCGAGGATCAGCCACCTGATTTAAAGTGTAGAGACCCCTCTCTTTTAAATCTGCAACCAGCCCCTGAGATAGAGAAAACCTCTCTGAACATCCTATCCAGGGGTCTCTACCCAGCCTGATCTGAGTTCCATCCCCCACACTCCAAGCCAAACCCTTCTCTATAATATTGACAGAAGCGACCACAGCTTTCCAAACCACCGAGGAGTTTTTGGAGGACTTTAATGGCAATCTGATCCAATCTATCGTTGATAGAGGGTCAATGTATTTTCTTTTAGAAACAGAGGTCCACAGGTTATCAAAGGAAATGAGCCTCCAGGCGAGCTTTGCTGCTAAAGATTGGGAGAAGCAAGCAAGATTTTTTATCCCCTAGCCTCCCCACACTTTAGGACGAGCCACTTTATCCCAGGCAATCCACGGGGTAACTTTCTCTGACTTGGACCCCGCCCACAAAAACCTGCTGCATAATTTGTCAATTGAGGTTAAGATTCCTTTGGGAACCCATGTCAAACTAGCCCAATAGACTGGAACTGCCATCAAAACAGATTTTATTAACACAAGCCTTCCTACCCTGGAAAGCCACCGGAAACTCCAATGTTTCAGCTTGGATTCGATTTTTACAAGTATCCAATTCCAATCTTTGATCATGTAATTATCAGGTTTGAGAAAAAAGCCCAGGTATTTAAAGGTATCCTCCAACGCTTTGACTTCGAAATTTAGGACCATCTCCACGCTGCACATCATTTCTCTGGACAGACCTGTGCACGTGAGGGAGGATTTTCTCTCATTAATGCATAGACCAGTAGCCTTCAGGAAAAGGTCCATAATCCTTTTGAGCATCTTACAATCCTCGAGACTACCATTGCTGAACAATATTATGTCATCCACGAAGAGGAGGTGAGTAACCCAAAAATTTTCAGCTACTTCAATACCTTTGAGAGACCCCTGTCTTTTTGCGTCATGGATCATAAGACTGATGCCATCTACTGCCAGCAGGAACAAAAGGGGAGAGAGCGGACAACCTTGACGCAGGCCGCGTTCAGGACTAAAAAAGCTGGAGGTCGCTCTGTTGATCAGTACAACTATGGAAGATGAAGAAACACAGCTCATAATCCATCTCACAAAGTCATACCTGAAACCCAGATGAGTTAGCAGAAGCCTAAGGTACATCCATCTGATTCTATCAAAAGCCTTTGACAAATCGATTTTCACAACGGATCCTTTTTTTTCCCAAATTTTAGACTATGAAGAATTTCTTGAGCAACTCCAACAACTTCATGAATTTGTCTGCCATCTAGAAAGCCAAATTGCTCAGGGGAAATGTTTCTGGAGGGAAAAGGTTTTAATATGGAGTCAATGACTTTTGCAATAATTTTGTAAACACAGGTGCACAGGGAAATGGGCCTGAATTCTTCAAAGGAGCCTAGGAGATCATATTTGGGAATGAGGGCTAGAAAGGTGGCGTTGAAGGGTTGATATATTGATCCTGTATGCCTGGAGTCTTCGATAACAACCACTAGCTCATCTCCAATGAATTCGAAGAAGTATTGGAAAAATTCGACAGTCCAGCCATCAGGACCGGGGATTTTGTCCTTTTGCAAAGATTTGAGAATGTCTTCTACCTCCTCCTTAGAAACAGGTGCCATGATGGAGTCATTTCCTTCCTCCTCTATGAACCTAGGAAAGAACTGGGTGACTCTTATGACTTCTGCAATAGAAGCTTCCTCTGGCGCTTTGAAGAGATTCTTGAAATAATTGACCCCTAGTGATGGAAAATCTTCAAAGGAGCAAGCCAGATCACCATTGGCTTTCTTCATTTCCCATATAGTGTTAGAATTTTTCCTTCCTTTAGCATAATTCTGAAAAAACTTGGTGTTATCGTCCCCCGCCTGCAACCAGATTGCTCTACTTTTTAAGCGCCAACTCTCCTCCCTGATCTGGAGAATTCTCTTCCTTTCCATCTCCAGTTCTTGAAGTTTGGCCTGAGACTCTACTATTTCATAGCCATTACTGCCTGGGTCTTCAAGAAGGGTTATCTTTGAGTTGAAGTTTTCCAGAGTTTCTTCTTCCTTCAATTTCTTATGGAGGGCCCGTTGCTTAGAGGCAACCTTCATCCTTGTTAAATTATCCATGAAAGCCTTGCTGCGATTCTCATCTTCGTTGAGATCAACTTTCTTCCAAGTGCTATGGAAAAGGCTAATAAAGGATGCATCCGAAAGCCAAGAGGCATTAAATTTAAAAGGGGTGCCTAGTTTAGAGAGAGCACCCTTCACTTCTAGGAAGACAGTGAAATGATCCGAGTGACAGCCTTCCCCAACCCAATCTCTAAAAGCCTGTAACTTTTCAGTCAACGTTTCACAGAGAAGGAATTGATAAAGCTTCTTCCCAATCCATTCTTCTCCTATTATTCAATTCCTCCACATCGGGCGCATCTTGAGCGGGGTGACATCCACCAGGAGAGAAGAGGCTAGCTTATTTAAAAAGAAATCAGAAAGGGGATCTGCTCTGGCTCTGACCCCCCAAGATTCAGTCATCCCAAAAGAAAAATTAAGATCTCCGCCGATTATAAGGTTTGGGTGTGCCATAAAAGATTTAGTGAAGAAGGGGTTCTAGAACCTCTCCCAATCTAAAACAAGACCATAAACATTAAGAATAAGAAAGGGGATGCATAGTTCGATGGAGTATAGTTCCACAACCAATACATTTTCCGATCCCCAAGAGGAGATCTCTCGAAGAACCTTCAAGTTGAAACCCAGAGCTACCCCTCCCGAATGTCCATTAGAATCTATGATATGAAAGCTCCAGCCTAGAAGAAGTTTAACAAGGCAACCTGTAACTTCTTCCCCCTTCCCCAGAGTTTCTTGGAGTAGAATAATATCAGGTTTGTTGGACCTGACCAGTTCCTTCAGAGCTAGCTTTTTGGGAAGACTAGCTAGACCCCTACAATTGTAGGTTAAGATGATCATCGTAAACTCGCAGAGGGTGTCCGCTTTGCTCTAAGCACCCCTGGAAGAGACATCTGCTTCCCGTCAGCAATATCAATGATAGCCTTCAACTGTGCCTTCGACAGGTTAGATTTCCTTCCTCTTAGCTTCCTCGGACCTGTTGACACCATATCCAGCTCCAGACCTCCCACAACAAGCCCTTTCCCCTTTCTGTTGGCCAAAGGTCTAAGATTATAGGGGGGATCAGGACTCCAGACATTAGGAGGGATAAAAAAGGCAGCGTCCATAGGAATAGAGGTCATCAAAGGGGAGGATGGAATGACCATGATAACACTGTCTAAAGAGGCTTGACCCTTCCTCAGGTCCGGCATATCGTTCAAGAGCTGCCTAAAAGGACCAGAATCATCACAACAAGACTGAGATAAAGCGATAGTAGAACATAAGGAGGAGGAAGGGGAAAGAAACAAACTTGCCTGAGCCACCCCTGCCTTCTCAGAGACTGTTGAGGGTCCCAGGGAAGTCATCGAGGTTGAGATAGACTCACTTGCTGCAAAACCCGGCTATTCCTGATCATCAACTTTCCCTTGCTCTGGAACCGGTCCCTAAGCTATTGCCTTGAGGTCGCTTTCCTTGATCTGAGCCTCTTCCTCCTGAGTGAACACCTTCTGGATTGCCTCCAGATTATTTCCACTTCTCCTTTGTCTTCAGCGTCGACGGTGTCCAAGAGGACACTCCCGGGCCAAATGACCATATTGATGGCAACGATGGCATCTGAAAGGGAGATTTTCATAGTCCAGGGTCTGAATAAACTCAAGACCTCGATACTTCAGGTTCATAGCATCCGCCAGACCTTCTCTAGGGTTTAGACTTACAAGGATACGAGCAACTCCCCAATCATGAGTTCAAAGATATGATCTGTTAATGTCGAGAAACTTCCCCGGGGTATTACCAATTGAAGTGAAGGCCGAGTCAGTCCAGAATTGCATAGGGAGACCCGGTAATTTGACCTAGACTGGAGACTCCATCGCTTTTTCTTTCTGAGCATCAAATAGGGGAGTCCATCTTCTGAATAAGATTGGCCTCTTCCCGAAGCTCCAGTTCTTTCCCAACACCCAATCGACATGCTCCTTTTGTCCAAACCGAATGCAAAACCAACCTCTGTCCAAATTCTTGATCTGTTCTGGCTGACCCGGTGCTTCTTTCCATTCTGACTGTGCCCAAACCTTGATGTAGTCTACCGAAAACTTTCTTCCATGGACTCTGCCAACTAAAAAGGTTTCCGAGGCTTCCATTTCCTGATCTATACGAATGTCCACTCCAAAAACACAACTAGGGTGCTCCTCCTTTATTCTGATAGGTTTGTTCTTCTTCCGCTTGCCACCCTTGACATCCTTCTTGAATTCTCCCTCTCCTGTATTCTTTTTAACGGAAGCATCTTCCTTTTCTGCCCCAAGCAACTCAGTTCTTCTTTCAACAGGGTCTCTGATGATTTCTTCCGCCTCCACATCCTACCTTTTTACCCCTCCCGCCTCTTCATTGGACGAAGCCTTTGACATGCTGGGGGGAAACCCTTCCAAAATAAGATTTGTGACAGGGACCCTTTCCTGAGTTCCTATTTTCAAACCCCCTTCTCCCACCGCCTTGTCAAGAAACCGAGAGTACACTACACTATTCGGGAAGAAGTGTTGTATATTTTTCTTGGATACGTCATGACCCCAACAAGCGAGAAGGTCTTCTAGCGCTGGTTCTATGTCGACTGACTCACATTCGAAAGCCATTTCCCAATCAAATGGATTGTAATGTTAATGGATAAATTATTTGATTGGTTTCATATTTGTTTATCAAATAGGCACATTTTTAATCTATTGTTTAGTTATTGCTTATAAATCTTTGATTTAGATTAAACTTTGCTTAATTTTTTAAAAATAACATTACAATTTCTTTTAGATACTAGATAGTCAACACTTTCTTACTGACGAAAAAATCATTAATAGCCTGCAAATCAATATTAACATTGAAAATCAATATGAAATGCCATACCTATTTTTGTATGTTCTTGTGATATTGTAATACATTTATCATTTATCTCTATATTTAAACGACACGTGGATTAAAACACATACATTAGGTACTACATAGTTATATAGGTATATCTTTAATTTTTTTTTCTTTTCTTCTTTTAGGCTTAGTATTTAATAAAACTATATTTTTTTCTAGAAAAACTCTAAACTGGACAACAAAAAACAAGGTTTTGTAGTATGTATATTACAAAACTGAATTACGTGTCATACTATAGCTAGTTGACAATGCTAGTCCATTTAGCTCTATGGAATGGACGCCATTGAAATTTAAATCTCCTCATTTTAATTCTCATTCTTGATTAGCACATAAGCTCTATTACAAGGAGACCACTCCTGAGAGGTGGGAAACCTGTTCTAATCGTTCTCGCTCTCTCGGGAGGTTTGGAACTGTATGGGAACATTACCTTTTCAGCGGGAGCTGCAATGGGAGTTGGGGAAAGTTCCGAGAGTTTTGGAGACTGTTTTTTTCAGTTCTGACGTTCCTTGGGGTTGAAGAATACAAAGCCTATAGAGAAATATGATGAAATACCCAAAAAACATGAGCCTATGTTGAAACATTTGCAGGAAGAAAGGCCAAAGATGTCTTTAACACCGATATCCTTAATTGAGAAACTGGAGCAACCTCTTGATGGGTTAAGGAAGCGTGTGATACCTCGATGTAAGGGCGATATCTGGGATGTCATGCTGATGATTATTTCTTTTGTTGTTTATGTATATATATTGTAGAAGATTGTGTGTTTATATTGTATGTGGCAGTTAATGTTTAAACATTAGAGTTTCTTTGCTTTTTTCTCTTAATAATAACTAGAGAAACATATGTAAAACTACTCCTTTGTATTTTTAAGCTAGATTGTTTCAAAGACTGGTCATGTGCCAGAGAACTCATAATGAACTTGACCTTTTATATATATAAAAGGGAGAGACTCAGGAGACACCCAAAGATTATATTTATATATAAGGGAGATTATATATTTAAATTGATTTTAATATTTGAATATTTTTATTCAATATTAATTTTGATTATTATATAAATTATATAATTAAAAAATATTTTTATATTTTTATTTTTTTTATTATATAATATTATCGCTCCCGTTTATCTGTTTCCTATAAATTTTGGGGAAACCTCTAGCCGTTCCAGACACCTGTACTCAAGTTCCCAATGTTCCCACGTTCTAGAAACTCATGCAACATAGCACATAAGTCTTCATCTTTATTAAGATCACGAAGAACATGGAAATATGCTATTGAAGAGAACCCTTCTACTCCTTTCTTAATTCTTTTCACAAGATTTTCTAATGTTTTGTTTCTCAAAGAGGAATCCTTTACCAAATGCTCAATAAGGAGGGAGTCTCCCCAAATAATGATAGAAACTCCCTGATTTTCTTTGGCTAACTTAGAGGACATAAGCTTCAGCTTGGTTGTTTGTCATGCATCCTAAGTCCCATGAATAATCTACACTTTTATCTTCCTTGGGGCCATAAAGCACCCGTCCCTTCCCACCTTGTAAATAAATTATTACAATTATAAATTTTGTTTTTATAATTATTATTTAAAAAATTTAATAAAATAAAATTAGTAAAAATGTACATCTACTTTTATTTAAAATATTATTTACTTAGTTTCTTAATTTATGTACCTAAGCTATTAAAATTCTAACAGTTTTATTTATTATTATTTAAAAAATATATAATAACATAAAATAAGTAAAACTTTATGCATAATTATAACGTGTTATAATTTATCTTTATAATATTATTTTTTTAGTTTCTTAAGTTATGTACATATGTTGTTTTATTTTTTAAATTTGTTAATGTCTTTGTCTTAAATGTCCATCTACAAATTAGATATATACAAAAAGGTTTACTAAACAAGATTTAATTATGCAAAACATCATGCCATAGTGCTCGTAAATTCAAAGTGAAGTAGAAAAACCACAAGTTAACTAAAACCATCAAGAGGGTGTGGAAAGATGAATAGTTCCTAGAATCACTAGATTGATTGGAGGTGCATGATTTGGTTTGTTGCAGAGCTACTCCTCAATGCAAGATAATTCTTCATGTTCTTCCACTCCTAGTGGGGTTTCTCAATCTTTGTTTATTAGATCGATAAGTGCTGATCTCTAGTCCTCCCATAAGTGACTATTCCATCTTGTTGAAAAATGAAGGTAGGTTCCCCAAAAGGTTCGCTACCTTATTTCCTATTTTCTTGACGTGAGAGGGAATAATGAATGGAATCATTTGTATCAAATGGTTAATATGTGATATATTTTTCCAATCTCTAGTTGTGGCAATTTTTTTGGAGAAGCTTCATTAATCAATTTCTTTACTCTTGAGATGGCCAACTGAGAATCACCCTCCACAATTAGCCCAAAGGATCCTTGTGATGATGTGATAACAATGCTAGTCTCTAGAGTTACAAATTTGACTACGTTGTTACTTGAATGTCCCATACTATTTGCGAATAGAAACATTGGTTTCCCATAGTTGTCATGGAATATTCCTCCAAGATCTCCAGAACTTGGATTGCCTTTAGATGCTCTGTCAAAACTAAGTTTAAGGAATCTAGAGGGAGGAGGGCTCCACGAGGTCAAAGGATTAGAAAATGGGCTTGTTGGAGGCAAAGGATTAATAAAAGCAGATGGAAACAAATAAAGATTACACAAAATTGTGGTATCTAAACCTTCAACTTCATAGGCTGACAATGACCAAGGGTGGAGTAGTACTATTTCACAGACACTGTATAATGCTTTTGCCCAGATTACCTCCTCTTCTCATGATAAATTATTAACGATGAATTTGTTCCTCTCCTTCCATATGTTCCATAGAAAAAACCATGGAATGAGGGCCCAAGCTCGATTTACAATATGATTATTTGTCATAGAGGATCTCCAACCTTCAATCATTTCTATGATGCTAGTTCTGTTCATGTATGTCGGTCCAAATAAGCTGAAGAGTTGAGGCCATAGAGTTTTAGAATAAGCACATGGATTGAGCAAGAGATCCATGTCCTTTGTAAATGAGCAAGATCAATAGAACACATATAACTGAGAATGAGAAAGAAATCACACATGAACATAGAAGAATACTCTAGGGAAAGCCTCAGCCTAAAATCCCTATCTCTGTAATATCATACAAGTGGAAAATATGTCCAGATTACACAAAGCTTTAACTTAGAAGCTATCCAACTCTCAGTACAATCCCTCTGCTGCTCATAGACAGTCAAATGCTTCTCACAAACCTTCTCCTCTGCCCTCGAAGCCTCCTATTTCCTTGCGCAGCTTTTCCTAGGGTCCAGTGCTTCCACTTGTGTGAATTCCCATCTCAAACTACTCACTTGGCTCAGTAGTAAATGCGCAATCCTGAAGGAGATAATTCCTTCTGCATGGATGAGTTTCCTGTATAGGAAAAATCCTCCAACTAATAGTACACTGTCCATTCCTCTGATCTCAACTAGGTCTCTGACTGAATTGACATGCATGAGTTATTTATGAGAGAATATTCAGTTATCTAGAGAGCAGCAGTTACATGCATGCAAGCATTAACTAATTGAACTCACAATCGGTTCCACAAACTGTTGGAACTAATCTAACTGGACTTAACTCAAATAACTGAGCTAACTAATTACAACCTAAAGTACTACTCATCCTCATCTCCTTAACTAAGGGATAAATTCCTCAATCAATGGAGAAACTGTTGCATGTCTTCACATAGGCTTCATGTTTGATTTTCTACAACTAATTAACTCAAGATGAATTAATTAATTATTTTACAAACAACTGCTAAGATCAAATTCGAATTTTAATTCTCAATTTTAGTTCAGGGACTAACTAAAATTGGAATCCATCCCGAGATGCTATTTATAGCAATTCTATTTTTAGCACTTCCATTTTTCATTCCTTGTTGCTATGTCCAACACTGGTACCCAAACTGCTATTTATAGCAATGCTATTTTTATCATTTCTTGTTGACATTTTCAACATATTTTGTTTGTGAAGTTCTTCCATTAATGTGTCCATATTGGCTTGATCAAGAGTTTGATGCCAACCTTCCTTATTTTTCCATTCTCTCCATGAGGTGCACTCCACTATATAGTTCCAATAATGTGATACTATCAAGAGACCTCTAAATTTCATAAGCTCTTCTATAGAAAGAAATTTCACCTTGCTACCAAGCTTTGGATAATGATGCCATGAATCCATCCAAAACAAGGCATCATTTCCCTCTTAGATTCCTAGAAACAATGTTGTTGTGCAATGAATTTATTAGTGTTGACCAAATTCCATATTGAAGATCACTAAACAGGGTATTGAGCTCTCAATTATTGTTGCCATGATTTATGGGGCTATATTTCATGCTCCAAAGCTGCTTCCATAACTCATGGCCACCTTGGATCCTCCTCCACCATAAATCCCCCCCCGCCAAAAAAATGTTATTTATAATTTCTGGATCACAAATACCATGAACTTCGCCATTTTGGGAAGACTTAATTTACCCCAGGCTACAAGGGCCCATTTTTTTCCCCGCATAATCCCTCCCTAGAGAAAGGATCTTTAGATAATATTGATGGATTTAATGATTAATTTGGGTGCTTCCAACACATAGAGAAGATACACTAGAAGGGCTTGCAAGAATGATTTTAACAAGACTAATATGGAAAAAATTAAGAGATTTGAAGGTCTATCCATCCCATCTTTAGATATTTTATAGAATAATTCCTTCCAATGAATAGTTCTAAAGGATTTGTTTACTAAAGGAACCCCCATATATTTAGTAGGGAGAGAACTGTGCTACAACCCAACAATATGGCTAGGTGCCCTTGCACTGCTAAGTTGGTATTAAAGAAATAAATTTGAGATTTACTCACATTAATGGATGTACCTGAGGCCTTCATGAAGTCCTCTGTGATATGTTTTAGAGCTCTAGTTTCCCTTACTTTATGAACTCCCATTAACATCATATCATCTGATGGGGTCAAAGAATTAACTCTTTTTGTCACTTTGTTGACTTACTTTTGACCATTTTATCTTGAGGAAGCCATCATAACTATCCTTTTCATATGTATATTTTCTTGTAGATTCATAGCTCATGTAACGTACTAAAACACAAGACAAGAATCTACTCTACCCTTTAAACAATGAAAACCAATGATCGATGAAAATAATAATCAGCAAGAGGAAGATAATCAATGACACATAGCACAATATTTCTCTGGGGAAAGCCACTGCTCAAAACCCCAACTATCTATTGCATTAATCAGAAATATGAGTGATAATACAAAGCTTGTCCTCACAAGAACAAAACCTGCAAAAGTATGATCAACTCTCTGCCTCACAAGCCTGCACTGACCAACACTTAGCCAATTTTTGCTGCCTGCTGAGCCCCTATTTCCTTGCGCAATCTCTGAGAGGAATAACCCATATTTAATTGGTAATTCCTTCTTCCATAACTGTAGAATCCAAATCTAGGTCCTCTTCTGATTGCATGCATGATCTGTACAACTCAGATCATTCTACAACTGATAGTACACTGTCCCTACACTCTAGTGTCAAATGGGTCTTTCTCTGAATTGACATGCATGAGTTTATCATGACGGAATCTTCAGTTAGCTGGAGTAGCACTGAGGATGCATCAGTGCACCAACTCACTACTAGACCTCTACTAGTTCCACAAACAATTAGAACTAGTTTAACTAACCATAACTCAGTCAAACTAAGTTATCTAATTACAACTCAAATAAACTCATCCTGGACCCTTAAAATTTAGGGAGAACATATACATGACTACAGAAATACTTTCCAACTCGAAATTCCTAAGCTAATTAAGTTAATTAAACTTAATTAATTATTTACAAGTTTCTATGAAAATAAAATTCAATTTTAATTCACAGTTTAATTCAAGGACAAATTAAACTGGAATTTCTTGTTGCCATTTCTCAACATCGTACTCTAATGCTATCATCTATGCATACAAATTATACCTAAGCTACATATGTTACAAGAAAATATTTTTAAAGGTAATATGTCCATTTTTTTATTATTGTTTTGTATGTTTCCTTTGTAAAAGCAAGTTAAAATGTAATAGTTGTAGAAATTGACATATTCTATAGTTGTTCTCCATTCTTGTAGAGAAATCGTAAGTTGGCACACTCTGAGAACCAATCCAGCGAAACCAAAGGATGGAAGATATGGAAAAAAGTCTTTGAAAGGTTATTCACCTATCAAGCACAACCAAAGTAATTCGTGTCACCACCACATCCCAGTCAATGCCTCAATCAACGAAGCAAAGTAGTGACAGATCATGTAACAGGTTTTCATGGCAAATCATCGTGGCATTATGACCAAAGGTCGAGGGAAGAGTCTTATGGATGAGATCTAATGATGATGGTCAATAGTTCGATCTCCAAGATCCGAAAAATATGAGCATCATCATCCTATTTTGAATTGTAGCAATAAAACGCTGAGTCATTATTATCTTGTTCTGAATTATAGCAATAGGATTAAGAGTTTGTTGTTTTTTAAAAACTCTAGAAATACTACAGTTCCTTTGAGGAGGAACAACAAGTTAAGTTTTATTTGTATGAACTGTATGCCATTAATATAGTCTTTCTTTAACTCTCACCTATGCATATGAATTATATGTGCGTAAATGTGTGCAGGATTTAGTTAATAGTCAGGTTCTAAAGTTTCTCTAGTGCGTGTGATCCAACCAAGAGGCCCCCCATGTGAGGACACACCTTGCCTATTATTTGAATGCGTTTATATCTTTTTAATAGTATAGTTTTAGTAAAGCTTTTAATCAAATGTTAGTTTCTAAATTAAGTGATCACTCAGTTTTATAGATTTAGATTATTTTACTTTCAAATTAATGTAATTATTTTTTCACATGCATGTCAATATAATGAGGCCTAATCACATTGATGCTCCAAGTGAATAGGAATTATTCCTTGAAGTCACAAATAATTATAATCCAAATTATTAAAGAGGCTTATTGTCAAATTATCAAATTCTCTACATGGTTATGAAGATCTATAAGTGTTTTAGAACCATGATTATATTGAGTTAGCTAGTTGTCAATTTATTTTAATAGACTAGCATCTATTTTCAATATCAATTTTTATTAGATCATATTAGAATCCAAATCCTAACATATATTTTAAATTACACTTCACAAGCTTACAAACCCAGATTTATAATTTAATGTAAGGAACTATAGTACAATCAAATTGAATGACATTTTTAGTGTTGTTTCTAGGAAAGTGTACATAGGATTTAACTTTTAATTTAGGTTTCTTTTGGATTACAAAACTTTGGGAAATAAGAAATGGTAAGGCGAGAGGTAAGAACTTGCGCATCACCATAGTGAGGTTTCTTCTAAACCTTGGTTCTTGCATTTTAATTAGTAGCATAAATAAGCATGATAAAATAAAATGCATGTATAGAGAAATAGATTCAAGAGGTAGATTTACTATAGGTAGAAACACTTTAACATGATCACCTACCACCCGCACTAGGTCACGTGTTGCAGTGAGAACCACATCACCATACACATCACGTATTCCCACTGTTGTAGGTAGAAGAAGGTATTCAAAGGTGAAAATATATGAAATCATAACAAGAGAAGGACCAACATCTTCAACAAAAGCAATTATATTTCTCTCTTGTTCAACAAGAGAACAACTTATTGCACAAGAGCTTGAGATACCTACTTAAGAAGAAGAAAAGAAGGAAGCTTCTTTGGAGAATAAATAATTGAAGAACCAATTAAGGAAAATATGATATAAGAATCATACTCTCTTAGTTCTAAAGAATCAATGGCTGAGAAGAAGGAGAGATAATGCCTCCTAATGGAATTGGAAATGGAACACAAATATTAGGTGGAGGGGGAGGTGATAGAAGACCTCCACCTGGAGAAAAAAGAGGAGGATATGTAGATGATGATAATGAAGAAGATGCATATGGTTTTCCTATTCAAGATACAAATAGTAATGTCAACATGAAAAACATTTCTCCATAAGTACTTCCAAATTTTCATGGTATGCGAATAGAGGACCCAGTTTATTTTATTTTTAAGTTTGAAGTGTTGAGAATTCAATAGGGAATTGTATATGATAATTCTCTTAACTTGATAAATGTTTGTGTTACCTTTTTACTTATTATATTTGATATTTCTTATTCCAATGTGCAATACATCAAACTTCTACCAAAACAGTAAGAGCAATGAAGCAATATATAGGCTGCAAGCCAAGGCCAAAACCCCTCCTCTTGAGGGGAAAACCCGTAAAATATCTTCTTATCTTTCAGATTCAATTGACGAATACCATGACCTAGACTTAGAAAAATACCCTCCAAGATCCAGCCTTCCTCGACCTCTTGCTGAAATATCTTCAACCTCCCAGTAGATCCGAAATTCTACTCCCTAACAGTTGCTGCTGCTTCTCTAGGAGACTTTGATCTCCCTCACTGCCTACCCCTTGACCTCACTTGCCTTGAATTAATTGCCAGGGCTAGTAAGATGCCCTAAGATACCTTCAATTTCCTTCCTTCTCTTTTTCTTCTAAAATCCAACCTCAGACTAGCCCAACGTAGAAACCCTAACTTTGCACCTCCAGAAGAATGGAGAGAGACCCAAACACTTCGACTTCTTCATCCTTCTCTTCTTTTCACTTCATTCTTTGACTTTCTTCTTCTGCCTTCTTTGCATAAGAGATGAGTGAATGAATGATCCAAATGGAGGACGCGTTCCTATTATATATAGGCTCCTTCAAGGGTGTGTTGAAAATAACAATAAGAAATGATAAAAATAGAATCCAGAATATTCCAATTTTAATTTGTCCTTGAATTAAAATTGTGAATTAAAATCGAATTTAGTCTCACCAGTTGCTTGGAAATAATTAATTTATTCATTATGGATTAATTAGTTGGAGAAATTCAAGGTAGAAGTCTTTCTGCAGTCATGCAACAGTTATCCCTTAAATTAAGGAGATTATCTCTTAATTAAGGTGATAAGATTGAGTTATAATTGGTTAGCTCAATTTATTGAGTTAAGTCCAGTTAAATTAGTTCCAAACTATTTAAGGAACTAATTGTGAGTTATCAGTCAGTTGATGCATGCATGCACTCAACTAATGTACTCTAGATAACTGAAGATTCCCTCATCAGAAACTCATGCATGTCTATTCTGAGAAAGACCCAGTTGAGGTAAATGTCAAGGACATTGTACTATCAGTTGCATGTGTTTTCCTATAAAGGAAACTAATGCATGCAATCAAGGTAAGGTTCCTTGAGGATTGCACAGTTCTGACAGTGTGTTAGAGTAGTGTTCCACTTGGTGAGGTGGGAATCATCCACTAGGAACAACACAAGGAAATAGGAGCTTGGAGGGCAGAGGAGAAGGCTTGTGAGAAGCCAAGTTTTCCTGTGAGAATCCAGGAGGATTGTACTGAGACTTGGCTAGCTGTGAGAGCTAAGGCATTGTATAATTCTGATGTATTTCCACCTTGTATGATAATATAGATAGTGGGGTTTTTAGTTGAGGTTTTCCCTTGAGTATTTTTTGTATTTCATGTGCATTGATTCTTATTCTTCTGGTTATATGTGTTCAGCTCGATCTTGCTCAATATTTAATCTTCCGCAAAGCAAATTGATAGTAGAAGTAGATTATAGTATTTTGCTTTAGTATATTGCATTATCGGGTTAATCTACAGTCAGATTTTCTATATGGTCTTAGAGCGAGATTTGTAGAGAATTTGCAGAATTTGTACATGGTATCAGAAGTAGCTAATCTATAGAGAAATTTCTACATGGTATTAGAGCTAGCTAATCTATAGAGAAATTTCTACATGGTATCAGAGCCAGGTTTATCGCAGCAGTGAAAAGTATACGGAGAAGAGAATTCGAAGTTTGAAGTTCAAGGTTGCAGGTGCAAATTGAATTCTTATCATGCTTCAAGGTTGGCCAATGGCGTTCTATGGCTTGAGACTCGAGTATGCCTTGGAAGGCAGCTCAAATTACATAGCATGGGAAGATCGCATGGAGGATATATTAGAAGACAACGGCTTGAAGGATTTCATGGATCAAGAAATCCCAAAGCCAGGTTCAACTAATGCACAAGAGTTCACTGAGTGGAAGAAGTGTGTGGCGAGGGCAAGACGGATCATCCTTGAGGGAGTTCGAGACCATATTGTCTCGAGTTTCCATGGGAAGGACACTCCATATTCAATGTGGAAGACATTGAAGGACCTCTACCAGAATAGTAGCGACTAGAGGAAATTGGCACTCAAGGATAAGCTTCGAAGAATTAAGATGGAGAAGGGCGATACTATTTCCACATATCTGAACAAGCTCACCACTTGCAGAGATGAGTTGTTAGTGTGGGAATAACTACTGCTGATGATGATATGGTGAGCCTCGCTCTCCTTGGCCTTCCAAAGAGTTGGAATAGCTACTAGGACTTTGTGAATGGAAGGGAGAAATTGTTGGATTGGGAACGACTGTGGTTGGATCTCATGTAGAAGGAGATCAGGAGGAGCACATGAGATGGTTCTTCATACAAGGATGATGATGAAGAAAATATGGCCTTAACAAGTGAGGCAAGGAAAGGGAAGGGGAAGGCGTCCCATTCCAAATCGAATTCTTCTCATGGAGGGAAGAAGGGTGACAAGTCTAAAGTGAGATGCTTTAATTGTCACGAGATGGGACATTATGCGACTAATTGCCCATCTAAGAAGTCCAAGAAGGGATCCTCGTAAGGGTCGGAAGGTGAGGAATTAGCCTCTCAGTTCAAAATGGAATTTACCCTCATCGCATGCATGGTGTCATCAATGATGGGTTGTGGTTGGTATCTTGACAGTGGAGCCTCATTCCACATGACTGACGATAAAAGTTTATTCAATACCTTGGAGGAGAAAGACCTCAAGATGCACATAGAGATGGGTGACGATGAAAGGTTTAGTGTTTTAGGAGTGGGCACAGTTACTTTTCAGAGGGAGCATAGAGCTCCTATCACCTTGATAGATGTGAAGTATGTGCCTGGATTGAAGAATAAGTTGGTATTGGTCACGATGTTAGAGGATAAAGGCTACAATGTTGTCTTCAGTAAAGGAAAGGCGTTCCTTAGACACATCACCACGAGACAGGTGAAACAGATTGGTTCACGAGTTAAGAACCTGTATGCTCTTGAGGTTCAAGATGCATGCAAAGCCTTGAGGAGCAAGGAAAATGTTAGAGACTTGGTGGTTGAGAGGGAGAGTAAATTACCTCTCAACATGCAACCTCAGAAGAAGTCTCAGACAATTGTGGAGAAGCCACAATTGGAGAAGTGGGAAGAGGGATCACATGTAGCCATACCTCCAGGTGTGAGGTGGGGTGATGTGAAGTGATAGTCTCAAGAAGGCTGAAATTGGGCAGGGTCCATTGAGAGGTTTTATCTCATGGATCGTACCTTGCTACGGGAGCCCAAAGTACATAGTAGCGGGAGGAATCAGTGGGATTGATGCAGTTAGAGATCAAAGTGACAGAGGCTAGAGCAGTTGGATACTGAAGCGTGCAGAGAAGGATAGACAACAGTGAAGAAATGCAGAGTCAGTCGAAGCGCAAAGTTTTCAGTTGACAGAGGCAATAGCAGTCAGAGACTTTGATGGCAGATGCATCATACTGATTCAATTTGGATGTTTTTTTTGTTTCTGAAGTTGCTGGAGCAACAACACTAGAGAGAAGTGTTGCATGCAGAACATTCCAAAGGTTTAGGATCGGGATTGAGTTTAATTCCTTTCTTGTTGAGAGGGAGTGTTGAAAATAGCAACAAGAAATGATAAAAATAGAATCCAGAATATTCCAATTTTAATTTTTCCTTGAATTAAAATTTTGAATTAAAATTGAATTTAGTTTCACCACCTGCTTGGCAATAATTAATTAATTCATTATGGATTAATTAGTTGCAGAAATTCAAGGTAGAAGTATTTCTGCAGTCATGCAACAATTATCCCTTAAATTAAGGAGATTATCCCTTAATTAAGGAGATAATATTGAGTTGTAATTAGTTAGCTCAGTTTACTGAGTTAAGTCCAGTTAAATTAGTTCCAAACTATTTGAGGAACTAATTATGATTTATCAATCAGTTGATGCATGCATGCACTCAACCAGTGTACTCTAGATAACTGAAGATTCCCTCATTAGAAACTCATGCATGTCTATTCTGAGAAAGACCTAGTTGAGCTAAATGTCAAGGACATTGTACTATCAGTTGCATGTATTTTCCTATAAAGGAAACTAATGCATGCAGTCAAGTTAAGGTTCCTTGAGGATTGCACAGTTCTGATAGTGTGTTAGAGTAGTGTTCCACTTGGTGAGGTGAGAATCATCCACTAGGAACAACGTAAGGAAATAGGAGCTTGGAGGGCAGAGGAGAAGGCTTGTGAGAAGCCAAGTTTTCCTGTGAGCATCCTGGAGGATTGTGCTGAGAGATGGCTAGCTGTGAGAGCTAAGGCTTTGTATAATTCTGATGTATTTCCACCTTGTATGATCATACAGATAGTGGGGTTTTTAGCTAAGGCTTTCCCCTGAGTATTTTCTGTGTTTCATGTGCATTGATTCTTCTTCTTTTGGTTATATGTGTTCAGCTTGATCTTGCTCAATCTTTAAGCTTCCGCAAAGCAAATTGATAGTAGAAGTAGATTATAGTATTTTGCTTTGGTATATTGCATTATCGGGTTAATCTACAATCAAATTTTCTACATGGTCTTAGAGCGAGATTTGTAGAATTTCTACATGGTATCAGAGCTAGTTGATCTATAAAGAAATTTCTACAGGGTGGACATGGCTCTTCATGTAGGCCGACTTGATCTTGGAGGTATTTTGACACTTTCAAGACAATTTTTTTTTTTCTTTTACAATTTACAATGTTCCCATAGGGTCTTCCATATATGAAAATGACTCTTATACCTAAGAAAAAAAACCTAGAAGCACTCAATGGGTGCTTGACCTATAAAATAAAAGAACTTAAGCATGAAACCCATGCTCCAATAATAAAAATAATTTCTTTTTCATTTTATATATACAAGAATACATTTCATACTAATGAAGACTGAACCTAGTTACACATGTTTCAACACTCCCTCTTGACTAGGGAGGTATTCATAAGAGGTACATGGTCATTCTCAATCTGAAGAGATCTCATAAGAAGAGTCCGATTGGCAACCCATCTATCTAGCATCATAATAACCAACATTGTCACATCGTAAGGCCTTGACTAACAACTCTATCTCTCCACAAGATTATAGCACAATGCTGGTGAGACCAATGATGTATAAACACCATCGTCATTATCTCTCCAAGGTACATACCCCACCCGGGTGTCCATGACTACTCTTATCTTGAATTCCATACCACATTCACAAAGAGTATCAAATGCCAGATGGTTACCCAATCCTCCATTCTTTCTTCCCAAGTGAAGACAAGAATGTTGTGTCTATCTCTCCCTCTCAATTAGGGAGGACAAATCCACCAAACTAAGGTTGTCCATTAAGTATACAAGATTAGTTTTTGGAAGTAATTTCGTCAATATGTCAACTACATGCTCATCAATGGAGATATACCCTAGCTGCACCACACCATTTTGTACTAGCTCTCGTATATAGTGATACTTGTTGTTGATATGATTTGTCTTCCCATGAAACACTGAGTCCTAAACAAACAATTACAACTGGTGTTATCACAACGTATCACTGTAGGGTTCATCGGTCCTTCAAACAAGTCAGATAGCAACTTCCTTAACCAAATTGCTTCCTTGCTAAATTTGCATGCTGCAAGATATTCAACTTCAACACTACTCAAAGCAAAGATGTCTTGCTTTCTTCTCATCCATGAGACCATAGAGGATCCTAGACTAAAACATCCTCTTGTAGTGATTCTTCCATCTTGTTCTTTGCATTCCTAGTTAGAATCTATTTGACTAGTCAATTGAACATCATTCCTTCTATCATATTTCAGGCAGTAGTTGATGGTTCCTCACAGATATCTCAGAATATGTTTTGTTTCTATCCAATGATCATGCTTCGGCTCCACTTGGAATTGACTGAGTACATTTACTGCAAAACATATGTCTGGTCGAGTATTCACCAAGTACATCAATGAGACAATCAATTGTCTATATCTGGAAGGATCCACAGGGCTTGATTAAGAACTCCTTAGTCTTTTCAAGTTTATGATCATTAGAGTGGTCATAGTTTTATAGTCCATCATGTCGAACTTATTTAGTATATTGATCACATACTTTCCTTGACCTAAATAGATTTCATTAGGTTCCTTCCAGACTTATAGTCCCAGATAGTAATGCATCAAACCAATATCCTTCATGTCAAATTCTACTACCAATTATTTCTTACATTCTTTAATTCAACCTTCTACTCCTGTCAATAGAAGATCATCTACATACATAAGAATAATTACAAGTTCATTGTTTGGAACCTTACATAGAGGTTTGAGTTAACAAAATTTTTTGTGAAGCTTAATCTTTGTAGGTATGCATCCATCCTAGCATACCATGCCCTTAGTTCTTGCTTGAGGCCATATAATGATTTCTTTAATCTGAAAACATATGCCTTCCTATCTTTGATTTCGAATCCCAAGGGTTGTTCTATGTAAACTTCTTCATCTATAGCGACATTCAAAAACACAATCTTGACATCCATTTGGTGGATGTTCCATCCCATCGATGCTGCCAGAGACACTAATGATTGAATCATTGTACATATTGCTGTTGGAGCAAATGTTTATTCATAGTCGATGCCTTCAAGTTGAGAGAACTCTCTTGCAAGAAATCTTGTCTTATACTTATCTATACTTCCATCAACTGCATGCTTTATCTTATAGATCCATTTGGAAGTAACTACAATTTTGTCTTCAGGCCTAGGTACAATATCCCAAACTCCATTCTTCATTATATATTGATATTATTCATCTATGGAATCTTTCCATTCTTGATGTTCTACAATCTTTAAAGCCTATTGAGTTTTATGAGTAGGATCGCAAAGTTAGCAGACAATCAAGGAAGGTGTAGGCTCGACAAACCTATTGTGTGGACTCCAGAGTTGGTGCGCAAACTGGAAGCATCAGAAGACAAGATCGCACGCACTGTCGATCACTGGTTGGATCGGATCATAGGAGGGTTCATCACTGAATTTGCGGTAGATACTTCAATAAGCTATAGCGAGGCGGAACTACGCTTCCCCAAGGGACTACAAGGTAAGTACGTCAAATATTTGAACACTTGAATTAAAATGTTACTGTGTGAAAAGCGGGTTATGCGAATAAATTGATGTTTGGGGCTATGCGGAGTGGGAGGATCTACAGAAACGAAGGTAGCACAAAACTTGAAACCAGCCCCTTGATATCACCTCCATGAGGGGATGAAAGAGAGCTCACGAGGGTTTCACCAAGAAGTGTGATCAATCTGATAAAGCAGAGAATTATGCACATACCACCCTTGCCCACACCACCACCAGTTTCACCATCTTCACCCCTGACTTCACCCACACCACCTTCACCACCACCACGTAGTAGTATGGCCAGCGCGATAAAGCTACCAGTGTTCAAGGGAGTAGGGAATCAAGATCCGGACCAATTTTGGTTCGTGGTAAAAGCGATATGGGAAGCACAAGGGGTCACAGACGACAATATAAAGAAGGCAACATTTGTCAGTGCTCTGCAGGATCAAACAATGACTTGGTACATTAAACATTCCAATGACAATCCAAATGCGGGGATAGCGGATATCTAGACTACGATAAACAAAGAATTTAGTAGGCCGAAATCGGAGGCACAATCGATTATTGGATTCAAATAAATCAAGATGCTACCAGGTGAAACCCTGTGGGAGTTGGATCAAAGACTGAAGTGCACAATTCGCGAAGTGAACATGACCTTAACAAATGGGCAACACCGCGAATGGTTTGTAGCCGCGTTAACACCTCATCTATGAAACATGCTGTCACAACAAAGGCTAACCACTCAGGCTGAAGCTTTGGAGGTCACGATGAGATTGCACAAGACTCTGATACAAGATCCAAACCTGGGAGTCCAACAGATTCATGCGTAGTTAAAGAACTTGTGCCTTGAGATGCAGAGTTTGAAACAAGACAGGATAGTTCGCCCAGAAGTGCGCGAGGAGGTATGGTGTGTAAAGTGCAAAGGCCAGGGACATGACAAGGACCATTGCCTAGTCTTCGCGAACTACCTGGCGGGTGGAGGACCAATGCCTTTGATACCGGAGGCACAAGTAGGACCAAGCACGGTACTTGCATTGTGGTGCACGATTTGTCAAATAGGAGGGAAACACGCTACAGATAACTGCCATATATTACAGAAGTATACACAAAATTCCCAACAGTTTTTCTGTAATTTTTGCAGGTTAGTAGGACATGATGAGTGCACCTGTAGAAGTTAAGAATTGATGATGGATAGGACTCCTACCTATAGAGTTCAGGCCGAAACATGGCCCCTTGATCAAAATGCAGGAATGGCGCGCGTGTTTGGATCTTGTATCAAAGTCTCGTGCAATCTCATCGTCACCTCCAAAGCTTCAGCCTGAGTGGTTAGCCTTTTTCTTGACAACGCGTTCCGTAAATGAGGTGTTAACAAGGCTACAAACCATTCGTGATGTTTCTCATCTATTAAGGTCATGTTCGCTTCGTGAATTGTGCACTTCAATCTTTAATCCAACTCCCATGGGGTTTCACCTGGTAGCATTGTGATTTCTTTGAATCCAATAATCGACTGTGCCTTTGATTTCGGCCCACTAAATTCTTTGTTTAGCACAGTCTGGATATTTTCTATCCCCACATTCGGATTGTCATTGAAATGTTTAATGTACCAAGTCAGCATGCGATCTTGCAGAGCACTGACCAATGTTGCCTTCTTTATATTGTCGTATGTGACCCCTTTTTCTTCCCATACCACTTTTACCACTAACCAAAATTGGTCCGGATCTTCATTCCCTACTCCCTTGAACACTGGTAGCTTTATTGCGCTGGCCATACTACTTCGCGGTGGTGGTGGAGGTGGTGTGGGCAAAGTCGGGGGTGAATATGGTGAAACTGGTGGTGGTGTGGGTGGGGGTCATATGCATGGAATTCTTTGCTTTATTAGATTGATCATACTTCTTGGTGAAACCCTCGTGAGCTCTCTTTCATCCCCTCATGGAGGTGATATCAAGGAGCTAGCTTCGAGTCTTGTGCTACCTTTGTTTCTGTAGATCCTCCCACTCTGCGTAGCCCCAAACATCAATTTATTCACATAACCCGCTTTTCACACAGTAACATTTTAATCCAAGTGTCCAAAGATTTGACGTACTTACCTCATGGTTCCTTGAGGGAGCATCATTCCGCCTTGCTATAGATGACTGAATTATCTACTGCAAATTTGGTGATGAACCCTCCTATGATCTGATCCAACCAGTGATCGACAGCGCGCGTGATATTGTCTTCCAATGCTTCTAGTCTGCGCACCAACTCTGGAGTCCACACAATAGGTTTGTCGAGCCTACACCTTCCTTAATTGTCTGCTAGCTTCATGATCCACTTGTACAACTCAGTAGGGAAGGAAGACAGGAGCAAGACCACCTTCGCCATTGAATTGGGCTGCTTTCAATACACCGTCATGCCATTTGGGTTAAAGAACGCGCCAGCCATCTTTTCACACATAGTTGTTATCGCCTTCAAAGAATATATACATAAATTCCTGGAGCTCTATCTAGATGATTGGGCTATCTTTTGATTGGTTAAGCACCACGTAGCAAGCCTACTCTTGATGCTGAATACTTGCTGACGACACCAGATTGTGCTGAACCTTAAGAAGTGTACGTTCCTTGTTCCCTTTGGGAACCTACTGGGACATGTGGTATGCAAATAAGGACTAATGGTAGACCCTGTTAGTGTCAGTCTTTCCAGCCTTCCTCCAGTGATCAAATATGCTCTTACAAAGTGGTCTCAGAGTGTCAAGGTCAAATTTTGTCATTTCAGTGAGTCTTCAAGCAAAATTTGGTCACTAGGCATTAGGTCTAGGGTTTGATTTCACTCCTTTCAAAGTTGCCCAAATGTCAGTCTATGTCACTATTCAGCTGAGTCTATCATCATTCAGAGGGTTTTCATCATCATGTCAGGTTCCATTGGGTCATTTTACACCTTGTTCATGCTTCAGTTGCGCCTAGGCAAGGTTCATTTCCCTCTCCTAGGGTTTTGAAGGCAATTTCTCTTGAATGGTCAAATCATTAGCAAAACTTGTATCCAGATGTTCATACACCTTCCCCTATCCTTCATGTACCTTCTTAAACACTTCCCATCACTGAGATCCCCCAAATTCCTCATTTTCGCACAAACCCTAGTTTCTTGCTACAACCTGGCAATTTTCTAGGTTGGGCCTGTGTTTTGCCCTTTTGGACCCCTTCCCCTCACTCAATCTCTGAGATTCCACTTTCCCCTGCTTCCTAACATCCCTCCCTACTTCCCAAAATTTCCTCAAGAATTTATAAGCTCCCTATCTCCTTCATTTCGCTTCATTTCGACAATTCCCTTGTTCCACACATCGGGATAGGTTTTACTCAAATGATGTTTCTGAGAAATAAAAGATGAATTTTGGAAACCGGAGAGATATTTTTGTCCAAAACAGGCCAAGGAAGAAAAACCTCCTTCATTTTTTACACAGGTGTCATGGTTTTAGAGAAATGTCAAAAATACCATCGCCTCGGGAGAATTGAATGCACCTCTGAAGTGACCTTGGGAAAATCAAGTTTTCTCCTCGCTTGGTTCGCCAAATGACTTTCTTGATGAGTCAAAAGATAAATAGACACAAATATATTTCCAATTAGATATCTTGAGCTCAATTTGGAGTTGAGAAAGGAATTCAAACGTTGACTGCAACAGCACTCTACCTTGAGGCAGCCTCATTTGGCACATTTTGACCAGTCTTGGGAGATTTGATTTTTGACAGGAAAATAAACTCCAAATTGAAAAATTCAAGTTTTAGTGGAAATTAGACTCAAAGACCTTTCCAACAAGCTATCCTGTGCCCGATTTTGACACCGGGAAGGCCTCCAAATGTTGCCTGGAAAAAGGCGCAGCGCATATAAAGTGCGCGGCGCATATAGCCTCAAAGCCTGAAAATTGTTGGAAACTTCACCAAATTGCTAATACTTTGCCTAGATTTTCCAGGTAGGCTCTCATTCACTGCTATTTCTTTGTATTTTATGGTGAATGTGATTGGTTCATGGATAATGGCCGTTGAAACAAGACTTTGAAAACCTCCTTTTGCAAACAAGGAAACTTGCTGTAGGGTTTGAACACTGTTTTGTCACCAAGGTTTTTTCCTTTCCCCATTTCCCTTTGTTCCTCATTTCCAAATCTTACTCATCAATCCTACACTACAATCCTTAAACTCTTAATCCCTTATCCCTATAAAAACTCCTTAACCCTATTCAATATCCCAAACCCTAAAACCCTATTCCCATATATACATTTCCCCTCCTCTCCCTAATTACATTTTATTTAAAAATTCCCTAATTCCCTGATATTTTCCCCTTCCTAACGTTCCCTTGTAAATTTTTTCCCCCTTGGTCACAGCATTGTTTAGATCAGAAGAGCAGTTCACATTCAGTTGTATACAACAGTTTCACATATCAGCATTCATCCAAGGCAGTCATGCAACAACAGTTATGTCATCCGATCATTCATCCGATTATGAAGTGGAAACCCAAAGTGACTCACCCTTGGAAGGACATGCACTCATGAGGCTTCATAGAGGTTCCAGACATATCATTACTTGTCTCGGAACTTGGTGTACAAAGCGAGAATTGGGAGTTTGAAAGCAAAGGTAAAGAGAGCATCAAGGAGGAAAAAGGTGGATGAAGGACTCTAGATATTCGCTGAGGCATCCTTGGCTCATCATTGCCCTTGATGAAGAACCTACAGTCCAAATTTCAAGAAATTTGGAGAAATTTTTGACATTTTGGAATTTTTGCACTAAAAAACAGGGTTTTCCCTATATGCGCCGCGCACCTTGCGCAACCCATAGGATTGGGAGCTCCAAATCACAAATGTCTTGCAGTTTTGGATTTATCATGAAAAATCATGAATTTTGGTACTTGGACAAAAAATTTGGGAAAGTTTTGGGTCCCCAAAAGGTCAAAAAACATGCAAAAAATGACCTCACTGCCCCTATTTTGACACACAGGAAGCAGTCTTGGGAGAATGCACTTTTGGAGAGGCAAACAGACACCAAATTGGAAAATTCCACTTGGGTTGGAAAGTAGACAGGCAGGGCTTTCCAATAAGCCAACCTGAGCTCAATTTGGAAATCAGAAAGTGCCTCAAAATCAGCAGCAAAGTAGCGCGGCGCATATAGAAATCAGCGCGGCTCATATAGGTTTTTTGCCCAATTTTTCATCTTTCAGCTCATAAATTCAGCCAGTTTGACTAGTTTTGATTTGTGATGTAATTTTTGACTTCTCTTGATGTAATTGAATGAAAATGATGTAATTTTGACACTTAGTTACTTGTTCTAGAAGATTCATTCACCAACGAGTGAAAATTTAATGAATGAATCAGTTTCCTACCTTATAGAGGCAAGTTGTTTTCACTGCCTAGATTGTAGTGCCTTGTTTAGAATTGGTTGAAACAGCTCCTAGAATGATGAGCTCGACCCCTAGAGGCAAGGGAAGAGGTTGGATTGCCTATATTATGTAATTTCTAAGTCATTTTCATGGTTGGACTCTTGGGAAAAGCTTGACACCCTATTGTACATTCACTTCTGCATTTTTGGCAAAGGAAAGACCAGGGTTTTGTAGCACTGTTTGGGATCCATGTGGCTTTATGTGTTGATGGTGTGCTTCTTTCAGTATTTGTAAGTCGTTATGTGTATCATTTTCCTTCTCTCATCTTCTGCAATTGAACAAATGAAGTGTTAAGGTAGAATCCACAGATTGTTATGCTCTGCCTTTGAATTTGTTTGATTTTCCATGTTTTCATCTGTTTAAGGGGAATCCTTGAAAGCTTCTTGCTCTCCTTAGCTTCTCATCAGTCAGATCTAGCCATTCATTATCTTTAAAGCATCAAGACAATCGCCTACCTTTCCCCAAGTAGACCTCTGCAAAAACTGTGTCTCATCCCTGCACCCAAAATTGCCTTTTCCTTTGATTCAACAAAAACCCCAAAAATCAACCTCAAACTCCTTGTACTTCATACCTAGCCTAAGATTAATTGCAAATATAGTCATCTCGAGCCTCATCGATTACCTTTTGCCGAGATTGACCCGGAGAGAGCCCTCTCTTGTCCTCGTAGGGCTAGCTACGAGGCTGAGCGTGGTTTGATGTGGACCTAGAACCTTGTCTTTTCAGCCTGAGACAAATCTAGGCTCTAACATAGTGGCGCCCATACTGGGGAAGAACAAATGGTTTGCTTGTTGATGTCATTTGTTTTATAGCTACAGATAGAGCCTGAAGTTATGCCAGGTAGCCTTCGAAATGCTTTTGCTTTGCATTAGCAGAAGTAGATAAACGTTGCTTCAGTCAATCTCTGGCCTAGCTTGTAATCGTGACATCTAACTTGTTAATTGCCCCAGTACATGTATCAATTTCAGATCTGATTGTTGATGGTGGAAAACGATCAGACACTGGCAAGGCTGAAATTATTCACCTGGTGACTCTAAATTAGTTCTGAGATTAGATCTAAAGACTCCACTGGAGGATGATCTTGACCAGCAGAAACATGAAAGGACAATATGGACGGATCAGGTATTCAAGTTGGAATTTCATCCAAGAAATTTTGTTCTTTGTTATAAATTATTTCTTCTCTTTTCCTGAGAATGTAAAGAAGGCTTTGCAAAGTATACTATGCTTGAGAAAAGATCCCAGGCTTGCATTTGATCCCTTCCCTTTGAACATGGTAAATACCAAAGATTTGCATACCTTTGAGCTTGATCAAGACCTTTCTTCTAAATCTTGTGATGACCGTCTTAAAAATGATGAACCTCAAGAGACCAAAACTGATCCTGTAGCTCTTGTATATACTCCTACACCTTTTATAGTCCCGGATAGGTGTAAACCTCTTGTTTTACCTTCTGTTCTCCATGCTTTCCCCAAAAACTATGATCTATACTTGCCGAGGTTTGACGGTGAATGTAAGAATGTCAACGCTGAGCAACATGTGCAGAATTTTGAGTCTTTTCTAGACCTTTTTGAAGTTGATAGCGAAGATGTTAGTATAAGGCTTTTTTCTCTTTCTTTGCAAGCTAAAGTGAAGAGTTGGTTCAAAGCCCTGCCTGATGCGAGCATCTTAGATTTCTGGCAGTTTGTCAAAGTTTTTCTCGACAGGTGGATGATCGGGCATAACCTTTTCCTTATTATAGAAGAGTATAACCAGCTGAAAAGAATGCCAGGGGAGACAGTACAACAATTTTCTGCCAGATTTAATCAAGTTTATTATTCAATGCCAGTTAAGATAAGGCCTACTCCTAGATTTGCTCTCTTGCACTATCCAGGTGCCTTTGATCTGGAGATGGAGTTTCAGCTGAGAGAAAGGAATATTGCAACACTTCACGAGATGCAAAACAATGCAGTAAACGTAGAGGCGCATCTGCTGATCCGACGGGCAAGGTTTAAAGAAGAAGAGAAGAAAAACATAGATCCAGAAGAATTGACATCTCTAGAGGTAAAGCTTGACATTTTGGTAAGTGCAGTAGAAGAGATGATGCAGAGGATCACCATAAGGAATGATTATGATGTTCAAGCTCATGGCTCGCTGATTGAAGAAGAACAAGTTGCTGATCCAAAACATCTTCTTTCTTATCCCAATTGTTATAGATCTGATGATGATTGTCTTATTAATCATCTTGGAGAAGAGAGATCTGTTGATATGACATGTATGCTTGATGATGTGTTTTATATCAATGATTTGCCTCAGTTTGATCAGTATGATGATGATTATGTTCTCCAAACAGAAGCTAATCTTGCAGACAAATCAGCAGCTAGTTTGTGGGAGGAGGAAGTTCACTTACAGCAGCTCGAGTACAATGATCAAATGATGCATATCAGCTATGACATTGATGAGGAAAGTGCAGCAAAGTTTGAAGTAAGTGAAGGATCTTTGCCTTTTTTCTTTGATTCATGTCAGTTCATCAGAGACAACTTCCATGTAATCAGAAATCAGCTATCGACTAGTCTTGATTTGGATCCTCTTGAGCGCGATGAAAACTTTGTTCAAGGCTTCTCATATTTAGATATCCAACCCCCAAACGCCATTGATTGTCAAGTTGCACATGAAGACATGGAAGCTGGAACATATGCTCAGATGATGCAAGATGATTCCATACCATTTGTTTTGAATCATTTCAGCTTTTGAAGGGAAAATTGCATAGTACATCTTCAGTAAAAAATGAGCAGCATGTAGGCAATCATGTAATCACAATGGAACCAATAGAAAATGGGTTGCAACAGTCTTTTCAAGTTTTTCATGATCCAATAGCTGATGTTTTGGATGAGGTTTGCAGTCAAAGTCCTTCTCCATTGACTACATGTGAGCTTGAAACATGTGCTGATATGAATTTGATCCGGCAGCCGGTTTCATTGTCATTCTCAAAGCAAAGTTTGCATTCATGGTATGAGGAAAAGAGAAGTAATCCATTGGAAGAGCTAAGTCATGAAATTCAAGATCCTTATGCAGTGTTTTTGGAGGCGGATAGAGAATCCATATCATTCAACGGATCTGTTTCTAAGTTGTCATGGGAGTTGCCTTTCAGTAGTTCTCTCTTGTTGTTCATAAGTGAGCACTTGTGGAAAATTCGAACAGCAGATGGAATACTTACCTGGTTGCATTGGTTGTTTCATTTCACTTGATCAGGTGATGAATGAAACTGTTAGAGTAGGTTTTGATGAATAAGCTCCACTTTGAGCATCATTTTAAGTTTGTCGGTTGTGTTTAAGTATCGCGTCAGTTTTTAGTTGAGTCATGAGTCATTTGTGAGTCAATTTTTAGTCTTGTTGTTAAGTTAGTTTGTGTCAGTTTTCAGTCATGCATTTTAGCTTGAGTTTTGACTCCATTGCCCAATGGACGAAGGCACTGTTTTCTCTCCCAAAGATCTGCCGTTCTTGGCACCTCCAAGTAGCTACCATCCCCATTGGAGCCAATGTTAGTGTCAGCCTTTCCAGCCTTCCTCCAGTGATCAAATATGCTCTTACAAAGTGGTTTCAGAGTGTCAAGGTCAAATTTTGTCATTTCAGTGAGTCTTCAAGCAAAATTTGGTCACTAGGCATTAGGTCTAGGGTTTGCTTTCACTCCTTTCAAAGTTGCCCAAATGTCAGTCTATGTCACTATTTAGCTGAGTCTATCATCATTTAGAGGGTTGTCATCATCATGTCAGGTTCCATTGGGTCATTTTACACCTTGTTCATGCTTCAGTTGCGCCTAGGCAAAGTTCATTTCCCTCTCCTAGGGTTTTGAAGGAAATTTCTCTTGAATGGTCAAATCATTAGCAAAACTTGTATCCAGATGTTCATACACCTTCCTCTATCCTTCATGTACCTTCTTAAACACTTCCCATCACTGAGATCCCCCAAATTCCTCATTTTCGCACAAACCCTAGTTTCTTGCTACAACCTGGCAATTTTCTAGGTTGGGCCTGTGTTTTGCCCTTTTGGACCCCTTCCCCTCACTCAATCTCTGAGATTCCACTTTCCCCTACTTCCTAACATCCCTCCCTACTTCCCAAAATTTCCTCAAGAATTTAGAAGCTCCCTATCTCCTTCATTTCGCTTCATTTCGACAATTCCCTTGTTCCACACATCGGGATAGGTTTTACTTAAATGATGTTTCTGAGCAATAAAAGATGAATTTTGAAAAACGGAGAGAGGTTTTGTCCAAAAAAGGCCAAGGAAGAAAAACCTCCTTCATTTTTTACACAGGTGTCATGGTTTTAGAGAAATGTCAAAAATACCATCGCCTCGGGAGAATTGAATGCACCTCTGACGTGACCTTGGGAAAATCAAGTTTTCTCCTAGCTTGGTTGGCCAAATGACTTTCTTGATGAGTCAAATGATAACTAGACACAAATATCTTTCCAATGACCTATCTTGAGCTCAATTTGGAGTTGAGAAAGGCATTCAAACGTTGACTGCAACAGCACTCTGCCTTGAGGCAGCCTCATTTGGCACATTTTGACCAGTCTTGGGAGATTTGATTTTTGACAGGGAAAATAAACTCCAAATTGAAAAATTATAGTTTTAGTGGAAATTATACTCAAAGGCCTTTCCAACGAGCTATCCTGCATCTGATTTCGACACCGGGAAGGCCTCCAAAAGTTGCCTGGAAAAAGGCGCGGCACATATAAAGAGCGCAGCGCATATAGAGAAAATTTCCAGTAGTTTGCAGCTGAGTGTGCGGACCCCTGCAGCTAAGTGCGCAGGGTGGAGTCAAGTATGTAACTAAGGAAGGAATTAATAAAGAGAAGTTTTATCCTAATTCTGTGTATCTATTCTTGGGTTAATGCATGTTTGATATAATTTGCAAATCTACAGTTTATTTACTACGCGCACTTGTATGAATGGTTTATATTATTAAGTATACGTAAAGCACTTAAGTAGGCAAAGCTAATTAACTAACATTATAATATAACCAAGGTCTTGGGTAATAATGTAGAGTGCGATGTTCAGCCCCTGGGTAGGGCTGCATAAAGGCAGTATAACAGGTTGCGAAGTACGGGAAAGTGCACAAAGCAACCTGCACGCAGGGTCAAACCGCGGACTAGTCGAACTCATCAGACATCTCCAGGGTATGAAAACCTGGTTCTAGCACCCTCCCATACTACTTTGGGTGAGACCTCAGTCCGCGCTCCACGGACTGTTGCCGAAAGGGCTAGTAGTACCAGGATTTGTTTGGCTAAAATAACTCTGAACCTGGGTCAGGCCCCAACAAGACAACAAGGTGGATGGTTCTACTTCTATTAATTTAGTCATGTATGCAGCATACCCATAATATCTATTGGGTCTTTTACTTTCTCTAAATGATCCTTGAGCTACCCCATGACCTTTTGCATTAAGTAGTGTAGCCTTCAACCAGTCAGGGCTTTTCCTCGTTTCTTGAATGACCACAGGTTGAACAGGTTCACTAGGTCCTTCTTCCTCATGGTGAAATCCTTCTCCTTCCTTGTAAACTTCTTCCTCAAATATATGAATTATTTGTCATCATAATATATAGAAAGTTCTTTTAATTTATTGAATGTTATGCTATCATCAAATATGACATCAAGACTAAATTCAATGTGATGTCCATCTTTAATATATATTATATAGGCTTTCGATGAGTTACTATACCCAACAAATATACCTTTCACACCAGAAGGATCCAACTTCTTTCTTTTTTCCTTTGTTATATGAATATACACAAGACATCCAAAGATTTAGAGATGATTGACATATGGATTCTTCCCAATGAACACTTCTTCCAGTGTCTTGTTGTCTAGAGATCTGTGAGGACATCAATCTTGTATGTAGACTTCTTTCTTTGTTGCCTCACCCCACATAAACTTAGATAGATTAGATAGATCTTGATTGTGTAACATTTCTTTTATACTTTCTACAATGGATCCATTATTTATTTTTGCAACTCTATTTTGTTCGGTATTGTATGGAACTATCAACTCCCTCTTAATCCCAGATTCCTTACAGAATGCTATAATCTCTTTGGATGTATATTCTCCTCCATTATCAGATCTTAGTATCTTGATTCTTCTTTCTGTAAGGTTCTCCACTTCGGCTTTGAATTCTTGAAATTTAGTAAATACTTCATCCTTAGTTTTCATTAAGTAAACCCAAGTATTTCTTGAGTGATCATCTATGAATGTGACATAATAAAGATGTCCTCCAAGTGATTTTGGAATCATAGGGCCACACACATCATAGTGAATGAGATCCAAGATTCCTTTTGACCATGAAGCATTGCTTCCAAATGTTCTCTTGGTATTTTTTCCCAATGCACATCCTTTGCAGACACCTTCATGATCCTCCTTTAGATTTGGTATTCCATATACTATGGAATTTAGAGTTGGAAGTATATTGAAATGTAAATGACCAAACCTTCGGTGCCAAAGTTCACATGGACTAATCTCATTGTGGACTAGGGCATGGTTTACAAGAGATATTAATCTGTAGAGCCTTCCTTCTCAGGTGTCAATCACTTTTTCTTGTTCTATGCTTGAGCCTTTTACCCATACAACTACTTTACCATCAATGAAGGCTACTCTATCTCCTTTATCATCTTGAAATAGAAAGTATATTTTTGTGCAGACCTAAAACAAACAAAATGTTGTTGAGCTGGATGCTTCTTCCATATTTGAGCCTTATGGATGATGACCCAATGGATTTTACAGGATAGATTTTGTTGTCTCCAAATTCCATAGAGTATGCAAATTTTCCTTTTGACAAGGTCTTCAATTGGCGGGAGTGACTAGTCATGTGCCTTGATGCACCACTATCCCATATGTCTTCGTCCTGGAATGTCCCAAAGAGAGCCAAGAAGAGTCACTCAACCCTTTCTTTGAGTGACACCTTCTTTGAAGCGAATATGAGACTCCATACTTCTTTGATACCTTTCTTGAGATAGATTGCAATCCTTTTGATGACCTTCTTCATTGTAGAGGAGATCTTCATGATGTCTTTAGAGAACCAAAGCTCTAATACCATGTTAAGAATTCAATAGGGAAATGTATATGTTATATATCTTAACTTGATAATTGTTTGTTTTACCTTTTTACTTATTACCTTTTATCTTTCTTATTCCAATGTGAAATACATCAAACAACTACCAAAACAGTAAGAATAATGACACAATATATAGGCTGCAAGCTAGGGAAAAAAGCCCTCCTCTTAAGGGAAAACCCGTAAAATATCTTCTTATCTTTCAGATCTTTCAATTGATGAATACTATGACCTAGACTCAGACAAATACCCTCCAATATAAAGTCTTCCTCGGCCTCCTGCTAAAATATCTTCAACCTCCTAGTAGATCTGAAATTATGCTCCCCAATAGTTGTTGCCACTGTTGCTATTTCTCTAGGAGACTTCGATCTCCTTCTAACTTCCTTCCCCTTGACCTCTCTTGCCTTGACTTGAGTCCTAGGGCTAGTAATATGCCCTAAGATACCTTCGCTTGCCTTCCTTCTCTTTTGCTTCCAAAATCGAACCTCAGACTAGCACAACACAAAAACCCTAACTTCACACTTCTAGAAGATTGGAGAGAGACCCAAACACTTTGAATTCTTCATCCTTCTCTTCTTTGCACTTCCTTCTTCGACTTTCTTCTTCTACCTTCTTTGCATAAGAGATGAGTCAATGAATGATCCAAATGGAGGATGAGTTACTCTTATATATAGGCTCCTTCAAGGATGAACGTGGCCCTTCATGTAGGCTGACTTGACCTTGGAGTATTTTGACACTTTTAAGACAAAATAATTTTTCTTTTACAATTTACAATATGCCCATAGGGTCTTCCATATATGACAATGACTCTTATACCAAGGAAAAACCATAGAAGCACTCAATGGGAGCTTTACCTATAAAATAAAAGAACTTGAGCATGAAACCCATGCTCCAATAAAAATAATAATTATTTTTATTTTTACATATACGAGAATAAATTTCATACTAATTAAGACCGAACCTAGTTACATGTTTTTCAAATTTAAAGATTTTTAGGGAAAGCTTCAAACACATTGGTTAGGTCTATATGAAATAGAAATTGTCTATGAAAATGGATGAGTCAAACTTAATACTATTTATGAATCTGGTGTTATGTTTCTTGTTAATGGGAATAGACTAAAATTATATAATAAACCCCTAACACGAGAAGAATTTGCTCAAAATTTATTTCAGCATTTATAGTTGGAGTTGGTGAAAAGGGGAAATCATTCTCCCTCCCCACCAAACTCAATTTAATTTTTATTCCAAAAAAAATAAAAATAAATTATAGTTATGATAATCAGGGTATTGGCATAACTATATAAGGATCGTAATTGAAAACTAGTCTATGGCCATTAGAATTCTTCTTTAGTTCTCTTGAAAAGTTTGAAGAATTAAATTTCTTGGAGTCTACATTTCTAGCATGTAGAATCTTATTTTTCTCCTGAAAAAAGAATAATCAGGAGCAACAACATCAGGAGATTATTCATTCAAAGCTCCACATCATCTTTTAGTTTCGAATCAAGGCATGATGGTCCACAACAAAATTCTTATTAGACTGTCAATTTCTATAGCTGAAAATATTTTTAGTAGTTGAATTGAGGCTTCTGTGATCCATAATAGTTGAAAGAATAAATTCGGCGTAAATCACATGTAGACAAACATTTGTCGACGCGTTTCGAACCAACTAGTGTGGTTCATCGTCAGGACAAGTTGAAGAAACAGATCTAGCTTAGCATGATAAATAGTCTGAGCAGAGTCTCCAACGGCTAAATAGACTAACAACTAATTTTGACCTTAGGACCCAGGTCTAATTATTTTAATATTATTATTATTTTTATTATTATTTATCTTAATATTATTTATGGAAATAAGTTAAATTAGGTAAAAATACATAACTAAATTAATATTAATGGTTGGTTTAAAAAGAAATTTAATTAATTATTTAAATTATATATATATATATATATAAATTAAAGTTATAATATTAGGTTAATAAGATAAAGGTTAGGATTAATAAGTAAAATAATTTCAATGGTTAGTTTAAAAAAAATAAAAAATAATAATAATAATAATAATAATAATAATAATAATAATAATAATATATTTATTTAAATTAATTCATAATTATTATCTATATATATATATATATATATTAATTAAAATCATAATATTAGGTTGTTAAGTGACGAGTAACTTAATGGTTAGTTTATTTTTAATTATTATTATTTATTGAAATTAGTTAAAAATATATAAAATAATTTTAATGGTTGGTTAAAGAAGTAATTTATTTTTAATTTAAATTATATATATATATATATATTTTCTAATTAAAGTTATAATATTAGGTTATTAAGATCAAAGTTAAGATTAATAAAATAATTTTAATGGTTAGATTAAGAAGATAATTTATTTATTTACTTAAATTATTTAATAATTATTATATATATATATATATATATATATATATATATATATATATTAAAATCATAATAATAGGTTGAGAATTTTCATTTATTAATTTAATAATAATTTATAATAGTTAGTTTAAAAAAGTGATTTAATAGTTATTTATTAATAATCATATATATATATAATTTATAATAAAAATTATAAAGTTAGGATAAAATACTATATAAATAATTAGAATAATTCAAAGGTTAGCTTAAAAAGGTAATTTATTTATTTAATTAAATTATTTATTAAATATTGTTAATGTTGCATATATACATATACTGAGCAGTATCTTCATGCCGATTCCCATCACTTCCCTACTCAAAAATTTGGTGTTCTTAACACCCTCGTTACTCGTGCCCTTAGGATCTCTGATCGTGAGAGCTGTGATAAGGAGAGATCCCATCTCCTTAATGTCTTTGTGGAGAATGGATATAGTAGAGGCCTGGGTCAGAAGGCTTTCCATAAAAAGTCTAAAAATGCGTTAATTAAGAAAGAGCCAAAAGAGCGTCGTCCAGGTGTCCATCTTCCCTATGTTCAAGGAACCACAGACAAGATTGCTCGGATCCTTAAAAGGTATGATATTCCCTCAACCTTTAGGCCCCTCAACACCATTCGCAAATCCCTCCGATCGATGAAAGATCCCGTTAACCCTAAAGACATGAAGGGTGTCTACTTGATCCCTTGTTCTTGTGGGACCCCCTATATTGGGGAAATAGGGCGCTCCATCTGTCAAAGGATCTGCGAACATGCGGCCGACCTGAGACATGGGAGATCCAAGTCTTCAGCATTAGCTGAGCATGTGGAAAAGACCAAGCATCAGGTGTGTATTGAGGAGGCCAAGGTTGTTGCCAAAGTTGCTCAGTTCCACCATCGTAAATTGAGGGAAGCTATTGAGATTGAAAAGAAGCCGAGCACTCTCAATAGAGATGATGGCTGGAAAATCAGTAGGTGTTGGATTCGAGCACTCTCTTCTTAGACGGTTTTTCTGCCCTCTCCTTTTTTTTTTTGTAGAATATATATGTATATATGCAACATTAACAATATTTAATAAATAATTTAATTAAATAAATAAATTACCTTTTTAAGCTAACCTTTGAATTATTCTATTTATTTATATAGTATTTTATCCTAACTTTATAATTTTTATTATAAATTATATATATATATATATGATTATTAATAAATAACTATTAAATCACTTTTTTAAACTAACCATTATAAATTATTATTAAATTAATAAATGAAAATTCTCAACCTATTATTATGATTTTAATATATATATATATATATATATTATTAAATAATTTAAGTAAATAAATAAATTATCTTTTTAATCTAACCATTAAAATTATTTTATTAATCCTAACTTTGATCTTAATAACCTAATATTATAACTTTAATTAGAATATATATATATATATATATATATATATATATATATATATATATATATATATAATTTAAATAAAAATAAATTACTTCTTTAACCAACCATTAAAATTATTTTATATATTTTTAACTAATTTCCATAAATAATAATAATTAAAAATAAACTAACCATTAAGTTACTGGTCACTTAACAACCTAATATTATTATTATTATTTTTTTATTATTATTATTTTTTTTAACTAACCATTGAAATTATTTTATTATTCCTAACCTTTTTCTTATTAACCTAATATTATAACTTTAATTAATATATATATATATATATATATATATATATATATATAAATAATTAATTTAAATAAATAATTAAATTTCTTTTTAAACCAACTATTAATATTAATTTAGTTATGTATTTTTACCTAACTTAACTTATTTCCATAAATAATATTAAGATAAATAATAATAAAAATAATAATAATATTAAAATAATTAGACCTGGGTCCTAAGGTCAAAATTAGCCGTTAGTCTATTTAGCCATTGGAGACTCTGCTCAGACTATTTATCATGCTAAGCTGGATCTGTTTTTTCAACTTGTCCTGACGATGAACCACACTAGTTGGTTCGAAACGCGTCGACAAATGTTTGTCTACATGTGATTTACGCCGAAGTTATTCTTTCAAATATTTTTAGTGGCCATTTAATTCTTCAAAGGTGATAAAGTATTTTACAATATTACTAACCTCATCAATAATTAAAGGCATCAATTATATTTCCAACATTCATCATAATCAGGCAACAAGTTCCAAAAAATTGGCTCCAACAACATATAACTAACCACAACAGCAACTCAAATTGAGGACCTATTTCAAAAACAATATTCAGATTTGTCAAATGTAATAAAAGGTAACGTTTTACTTGTTTTTATTGAAGGAACTATAAGACATAGGATAAATGGACATTTCTCAGTAACCTAAGCTTAAAGTGGCATAATACACAAATACTTATTCATAAATAAATGATAACATAACCACTTGATTTACCATATCCATCATATCTAATTACCACCTATCATGTCATAAATCACAATCCTAAATACCAATATGAAATAGGCTTGAAATTTTCGTATTTGTGTCATTAATGATTAAATCCTAATGGTTATAAAGGTTGGATGTGTTTTCTATCATTATTTCCACCTCAAATAGTACTAAACCATCACTTTACCACCTTCTCCATTTCATGCACCTTGTATAACAATTGTTTTTTGCATCATTGTTCCCTTTTATTACACCATCACCCTAACAAATCTATGACTAAGAGAAATATTCCGAGACTCATGTTTCCTGAGCATGAAGAATGGGTATAGTTGTAAGGTTTGAACCAATTGGCAAGGAATTCTTAGAGGCATATCCCAGGTGCAAAAAGTGATTATAGAAAGTTCGGTGGCTCAAATTCTTTGGTAAATTTCAATGACATGATGTTGGAGTTACTTAAGCATTTTCTAGGGATTTTGATGGAGTAGAGGCTGAAATTGGTGATATTAAGTTGAAATTACAATATTTCCTTGCAGAAGCAACTAAACTTCCCACAATTGATGAAAATACATTTAAAGGTCAAAGATTCTGTTGACGATGCTGGACCCGCCAACATTCAGGGGATTAACCCGGTATGAATTCCCAACTAGAACTCACACTGTTTGGTGTGGGAGTCCCATCCGGTATGATGGCCTGGTTGCCATTTTCTTCAAGATTTGCATCAACTCTTGCTTGTCAGCACAAGAGAGTGGTTTTCTTTGTCTTCGAGAAGTGAGGTTCACATGCCTAGTGAGTGTAAGTGTACTTGTGTCAATGGTTCTTTCACTATGAGGGGAAAGGTTAAGGTGAGTTCCAGGGTGAAAGGGATCAGTCCCAACTCGATTAGGAACACACAACACAAAGGACATACACATCTTCTGGTGGAGCAATCCACTCGATGTAGTAGTCACAATATACAAGGTAAGATAACACGTACAACACTTACGGATCAGTCTGAGATGAATGCAATGGTTTTTATAGCAAGGTTCATGTGAAAGGTCTGTCTAATTTCTGGAAGAGCAGTCGACATGGATGGGACAACATTAACAACATATACAACACATTTCCATTAACAAATTATGCATTACAACAAATGAATCAGTTCAGATGTAGAACACATGGTTAAAGCAACATGCATTACAAGTGTTAAAGATTAGCCTTACAATAAATACAATACATGTGTGAAAATGTGCTGGCCTGTTGAAAAGCTTCTAAATTAAGCAAAAGTTCCAAGACACATCGTTACACCATACATCACTAACCCCATCAGTGGGGCATTGGAGCCACTGCTTACTCCTCAAAGAAAAGATTACAAACTCTCTTGACTATGTGGGAGGAGCTGAGGTGAAAATTTCTTTCATATACAAATGAGGGGGGTATTTATAGCCAAGGGTGAAACTAACCCTTGTGGTTGTTTGACTACCCTCATAACCGTTCAACTTCCATGACTTTCTGACTTACATGACTCTATGTTCAACAATTGGGTCCCTTGGACTTCCACATTACATCACATTGATTGACAACAAGCCCATAGTGGAGATGTGGGCAACATGAATCATGACTTGAATCGGCATGACTTGACATGACAATGCTATTACATTCGTGTTGTTGCTGGAGTGCATGTCGAGCTACAATGCTACTGAGTGATGGATGTCTTCATGGTGTATCATAGCTTCACCTCCACATGGCGAAGTGCACAGAGTCTTTGATGGTCCTTGGTTCACTTGATGAAGCTCTAGCATGTTGTTCCTTGCTTTCATGTTGGAAGGCTTGACAGGTTCACTTGTTCGTGAAGGTGCATGTTTGTCATGTTCATCCGCTTCGCATGCTTCGTTCATTCGTCCGCTTCACATGCTTCGTTCATTCGTCTGTTGGTAAACCTATCCATCTGCATGTGCTCCCTTTGTTCATCCCATTCGTCATCTTGACATGTTTGTTGGTGTACCTGTACCTGTAGTCACTCATGATGAGACGAAATCAAATCCAAAACCTCCTAGTCTACCATGACACATGATCATTCGGATGCGGGTGACCGGGAGAGGCAACAAGGTTGTGATGTGGGATGATGGCTTCGGGAAACTACTGATGAAAACTGTGCAAGAGTCACTGAAGGATGGAGACGGACAATATGAGTCGACAATGACTAACTACAAGGTCTAGTTCGATTGGGAGGCAACATTGCGTAAATTTCGGGAGGGACAGTTCGGGCTCCTGGAAGGAAAGGCACGCATGCTCTGTGCATTTTCCGGAACAAACTTTTAATAGGGGCTAGACAGCCAAATTTTCACAAATTTCCAGAGGAACGGGCCGGGCTGCATGAGGGATCATCAAGCAGGGATTGTGCAATTTTTCTGGGGAACTGCCTGGGAGACTGGCAGCCAGATCTATGCAATCGATCAAGTCGAAAGCAGAGTGATGGTTTGGCTGTCAGTGAGGAGTCTGGTCCGTAGAACTTCAACAAAAATGACTAAGTGTGTGAATAGTTGAAATATGCATAGGTTATCATACAGACACACACTCGCATGACTTGATGACGAAATTACCAAACCATTCGGATACATATGTTAAACATGACTGACTGATGGTGCAAGCGACAAGCGTGCCACTCGTGATTGATCGTTCATGATTGAGACGATGCTTGTGTGACAGTGAATGTGACTTTATGTTTTAGTGTGGTAGACGATTTCATGGCGAACACATAAAACACATACGAAGCAAATACTTTGAGCATAACCAGAAAACGGTCGCAAACATGACTTAGACATCAACATGCAGAGACTTGAGTGCAATAAACAAGCAAGGCGAATGTAAAGACTCACACGAGCTCACAGAGTGAACCCGAGTGTGTGCAGTCATCAAGTGAAACTCTCCAAGGGAGGCTTTGAAGTTGGTGCAGGCCAAAATTTTGGAGGGTGGTTGTAGCCGATACAACAGATTGAAATATGATTCATGGAAGAAACTTCTAATCAATCCTAAGATGGTGACAAATTGGAAAAAATGAATTCATGTATCAACATTCAAGAAGAAATGGTGAGACCTTCTCTTTATCCTTCAGAAGTTCATTAATTGAGAAAGGAGGTACGGAAAGGTTTTATTTTACTATATTTTCGTTATGATGCACTTTTACAAAGGGCAAGAAATCAATTTAGCCTGCTATCTTATTTTTAGCCTTAAGAAATTGGCATATAATATCTAGAGGAACTCAATAAACATTGACAATAGTTTATGTCAATTTTGCCTTATGAAAATCTTAGTGGAAGAATAATTGTGTCAAAAAGGAGACAATTGGGAGGATTCCCTCCTTAGTAATCACTTCAAGGAGGCGTCTTGAGAAAAAACATTTGAGACTCTAAGAGGAAATACAAACATGCTAGGGTTTTGAATATGGAAACACCAAAACCTAATCTTGTATAAACCTAAGGCTGTGGAAACACCAAACCCTAAGCCTATGCAAATTCTTGAAGCTGTATAAATTGGGCCTATGGAGCCTATGGACATTCATGAGCCTATGAAAATTTAAAACCCTAAAGTTGTAGATATTTAAAACCTCGAGTCAGTTGATAAGAATATTTTAGGTTCAAATTTGAAAAATATTCAAACCAAAATTCAAAAACGGAAATTAGTGAAGTCAATGAAAACAAAGGTAAAGAAATTACTAGGAAAGAAGAATAATAAAACTTGTGTGGAAAAGACAAAAAAATATATAGTCACAAAGAAAACCTCAGAAAATAGGGGCATGAAGAGAATGGGTTTTGATAAAGAAATTAGTCCAGAATTCAATGGCAAAGATCACAGAACCACTCCCAGCATGATGAAAGGAAGAAAAAAACCAAGTGATAAGTAGCTAGTAATTGACAATGAAGACGACTTTGGTTCTCCTATTACAACAAAATCCAGTAAAGAGGTATCCATTATTTCCACTCCTTTATCATCGAAACTATTACCAGAATAGAGGAAATAAAGTCCAAAATTTGACAAAGTTAAATATGAAGTTTATGATTATTGTAACAAACCCTCAGTTAAAAGTTCATGTAATAAAAGTTAATAAAGGAAAAATAAGACCACAGTTAAGGGACACTTATTCCAAGTTGAATGTTGGGAAAATATATCCTATTGGGCATCACTGGATATGTTTATGGCTAAGGAAATGGGGAAAGGAAATGTCTAAGGCATTAAAAAGGAAAAAATGCATTTTTGGCACATTTATTTATGAAAATAAAGGAAAATAGGAGAAAAGGGAGGTGAAAGGTCACAAGTTGCATGTGAGGAGGAAATTAAAGGAAAATAATGGAAAATGAAGAAAATAGAGGCATAATTGATAAAAATGCTTATGAGGATCAGTTTGTACCTTTTGTCAGTTCAGTTTTGGAGCTCTCTCATTATTCTCTCTCTCACTCTTGGACACTTAGAGTTTTCTTGGAGCACTCTAGATTTGGAGCAAGGAAAGAAAAAACAAGCGAAGGAAAGGAAGGAAGAGAAGGATCAAGCAACTTCAACATGAATACTTGCAGGTAACATATGCATGTGTGATTTCCTAGCTGGTTTTAACATGCATGGCTTTGCATATTGGTATATGGTTCTCTCGCTGTCGGTGGCATGGTTTTTCTGGTATATGACAGTGGTTTTCAACCTAGCCTTGCCTTTTTTTGGATAGCTATGGTGTGATGGGATTTTTTTCTTGGTTTTGATCTTTGGAATTTCCAGATGGTTTCGGAATTCGGGGCAGAGGTGGTCTCAGGAAAATTACCAAAGGCCTAGGAATCCCTTGACTAGTTTTGGTGGGATACATGGTAAAACCTGAGGGTGGAGTCTCGGTTTAGGGCTTAGTGATCTGGTGTGGATTGCAGTAAAGCCCAAGAGACAAGGGGATGGAAATTTCCTCAAGGATAGTGATGGAGTCTGGAGGCATTCCAATCTCGGTTTTTCTTTGAGATCTCAGTGCTAGTTTTGGTGAGATCACGGTTTGGTGAGGGTGGAGTCTTGATTTAGGGCCTAGTGATATGGTGTGGATTGTGGTAAAGCCTAAGAGACTGGTGTCTTGGTTTAGGGCCTAGTGATCCAGTGTGGATTACAGTAAAGCATGAGAGAGAAGGGGACAAAAAATTCCTCAAGGATAGTGATGGAGACAAGAGGCATTCCAAGATCGGTTTGGTTTTGTGATCTCGGTGCCAGTTTTGGTGAGATCATGGTTTGGTGAGGGTGGAGGTGGTTTAACCTCTAGATTCCCTTGGTTTTTTTTGGATTGGTTTATCCATGAGATCCCACATTCATGCTTGGAATATGGCATGGGGTGATTGGATGAAATAAATATTTGGTTCAGCCATGTCTACGATTGGGTGGTACGTGGAAGTCTTGAATTTGGTCAAATTTTCTTGTGTTTAATAAAAGCTAAGTTCTCTTTCTTTTTACTTGTTAATATGTGGCTTTAATGGCTCTTATCTCATTTTTATTTTCATGGTTTAATGTAGGTTACAAGCATGGTTATGTGACTGGTTATTGTCATGGTAATTTCATGTCTTTACTTGTAACTGAAAGGATAATGGATGTAATATCTAATTGATGTCAAAGCAGTTAAGGGAAGAGGGTGGTGATCCTTCTTGTCAAGTCTCATATGAGTTATTAGTCATTTATGCTCTGTATTGTATTCATTTCATGTAGATTGCATTGATGCCAAGTGTTTAACAAAATGTTAGTCCTGGTTGGGGATGGTCAGGTCTAACCCATGAGTCAGTTTTTGATTCACAAGTCTTGTCATAATGTAATTTATGGATTCTGAAAGCTACAGGGGTTTTTGGGTAGTGACCTAGACTCTAGGCTTGAAAAGTGGCACAAATCCTGGAGTCACAGGCAGAAGTATGAGAAGGAAAATCCCTGGACCCTGGCATACCCATGCTGTGCATGCATCCAAAGGTCCTCAGATGCACCCTTGTCCATATCAAGGGAGAATTCGAGGGTTTAGTGGTCTAAAAGTTTAGTGGGACCCAAGGGATGGTAAGGGGAATATCTGGGATGCATTCTGGGAGTCGTGTAGTAGGTGCAGAAGGTCTGGTATGGTGTGTTTCTGATGATTCCACTTCCTTAAGGTTACTTAGGAGGTTGAATCATATCATGGTAACTTCTCGTCACATGTTTACCCTGGTTGGCAAGTTATTTGGGTAGATGTGGGAGGAGGGCATTACAAAGTGGTATCAGAGCATGGTTCACCCCTTAGACTAGATGGATTGTGTGTTGGTCATGCATTCATTTTGGTTTCATGTGTATTAATCATCCTTGTGGACTATATTCCTGTTGCATATGCATGGTGTCGGTCATAGTTGTAGTGATGTCACCACGTGAAAGAGGATGTTGTTGTTGTGAAGTGTGTTGTCATGAGTGTGTGATTGGTTATGCATTTCTATGCGTGTTAATACTTACAATTTGTCAAATGTGCATTGATATGGTTGTTTTCATGCATGAGGTCATGATACGCGTAATTGATATGGTCATGCATTGATGATTGGAATCTAGTAAGAGTGATGGATATATGGTTATATTCTTATGTGTTATATTTCTATATGTTGTTATGATTATGATATACATGTATTATGCTGATTTGTTGATCTTGCAGACAAGGTATCCTCCCCGAATTATGCTAAGGTATGTTGGTTCATTTTGATTTGGTTTAGCTGACATGATATACCTGTTGAGCCTCAAAACTGCCCTTTCCTTAGCAACTCTTCTCCTCCCTTTTCTTTGTTTTTCCATGAATAAAATCCATCCCTATCATCAATAACCAATAGACATTGTCTTAAGGAGAACATTTTAGTGATTTACATGTTATGCTTTTATGTTTTTCTTTTTGAATAATTTTTTGTATTTTAGCTACGGAACGCAACCTATTCTGCAGCTAATCGACTGTTCCGCAGCTACTTCCATGCTTTAATAGGTTCCAGGTGTCAGAAGGAGAAACTAGCTATATGGGTAGCTTGGAAAACGTCATGACATGGATCGTGTCCTATTCACCTAGCCCAGGTCAACAAGGAAGATGGTACAAGACTCCGGTCAAAGGAGAAGTCAAATGTAGAGACCAAAGGCAAACATGATTATGTTTTGTATATGTTTCACAATGATGGGATCTGAAACAACTTCCTGAACCCACGGACTCCAACAGCCATCTGTGCAACTGAATCCAACAACCATCACCTTAGATTTATGTCTCCAGAAGCCGAGGAAGAGAATTCTGTGTGCCTGTCTACTACGTGTTTTTGGCTGTAGCTTATTTTTCTCCATAAACAGTTGTATAATTTTCTATAAATACCTGTGTAAAGAACGCAAAACCAGTTTGAATTTTCACATGTATTAAGCTCAGACTACTGCTCTGTAATTTTGAAAAACTCATTTCTTGTTTTTAATATGAAGACCGTGTGTTTTATGGATATCTAAAAGCATTTTCTGGAGATTGATTGAGCACTCATAACCTGATCAGTTGCAGAGGGCCCTTGTGCTGACTAAGGTTTCATTTCATTTTGTTTTGTCTTTTATAGTTAAACTGTAAATTTATCATTTCTTCCATAGTGTTCATAACCATTTTTCATACTAACCCTGTTTATAATGCACAATTTCTTCACTAATGCAGAATAGCTTCTTTCATTACAAAATAACATTCTCTTTGCTTAATTTCTTTGTAGTTTTTATCAGTAGTAGAAGTTGAATTCAGTAGTGTAGAGTAGTTTATTTAATTTACTGTTTCACTAGTTTTTAAATTTCCAAATAGACTGATTAGTGCCATTAATGTTCTTGCCATTTTATTACTAGTTTAGTGACTCATGGTGTAGATGAATGTTTCTAAAAATCCCTTCTAGTTGATAACTCATCTCAAACTAAGTGGTTGAATACTTCATTCATGCAATGAGTCTTTTTTGCATTTTATTTATCTTCTTTTAGAATAATGAAGTACAAAATTCCTCAAAATGTCATCCCAAGGAGGTTTGTCTTCCAAAATTGAGAGGTAAACTAACAAAGTATTTCATTTAGTTTTGTTGCAATTTCACTTTCAGTTTTTCATCTAGTTTTGTTTCTGCAATAGACTAAACATTAGTTGTAATCTCACTTTTAGTTTTAGTATTTCATTTTGGTTTTGTTTCCATAATAGATAGTTGCAATTTCACTTTCAGTTTTAGTATTTCATTTAATCTTGTTTCTGTAATTGAATAGACAACAATTTTACTTTTTAGTTTGTAGCTCATGATTTGGAAATAATGATATGATTAAAGATAGAAACTCTGTTTTTATTTTTTGATTAAACTTTGCTTCCAAATCTTACTTAAGCTCTTTTAGTTCTCATTTCTTTAGGTTCTTAGCATTCTTTACAGAAGTTAGATTTAAGATTTTGTTAAGTACATTATAAATCATTAGGGATTAAAGGATCAAAAACCCCCAAAACAACATAAAACTCAAAAACAATGAAGTAAGAAGGGTCATCTAGCACATATAGTGCACTACACTTCATCAGTTTACGATACCCGGATTGATAATTTATGTAGAGAAATTTAGGACACTAAATTGACCAAACATTTTGGTGCCGTTGCTGGGGAAGTGTAACTAGGTAGCCTTATCTCTTACATTCAAAAAAAAAAAAACAAAAAAAAAACAAAACAATGACATGCATAGAGAAAGAGACTCTAGGGGTAGATTTATAGCTAGGGGCAGAAGTTCAATTCCCACAACTCCACCTACTCCACCAAGAGTTAGAAAAGACACACCTCCATCCTAGACTCATACTCCTAGCCATAGGATTCCTAGAATTCAAGTGGCAGAAACTCAATCAGAAGATTCTCCTACTTCATCTACCAAAACAGTCTTAGGAGAGAAAATTTTTGAATCTCCAACAGCAGGGAAAACCTTTTTCACCTCCACAGGAGAGCCCATTGTAGTTGAAGAATTAGGAATACCTCGTGAGGAAGAAAAAGTAGAAACTCTCTCCCATAATCCATTAATAGAAGAACCAGAGGAGGGAATAACCTTGCAGGTTTAGCCCTATACTGACTCTGAAGAAACTATAATGGCAGAAGAAGAATAAGATGGAGAATTCTCACTGTTTGGAGGAGGGGCTAGAGGGAGAGGTAGAGGAAATAATGGAGGAGGTAGAGGTAATAATGGAGGAGGCAAAGGAAATAGGGAAGTAGATAACTCATTTGGATTCCCTATAGTGGATGAGGAAACACATATCACAATGAAAATTATCTTACCATCTATCCTCCCAAACTTTTATGGGTTGAGAAGCGAGGACCCTGAAACATTTTTGTTTGAGTTTGAAGTCTTGTGCAGAACTTATGATTATATACTCTCAAAAACTTAAATTGTTTCCCTCAACATTAAAAGGGGCTGATTTGAAATGGTTCATGGGGTTAGTCACTCAATCCATTAGAACGTGGAATGACATGAAACAAGCATTTTTGGATAGATACTTGGATTATTGTATGCCTACCAATCATAAAGATGAGGTGTTCAAAATGATGCAAAGAGAGGATGAAAACTTAGAATATTTGATTGAGAGATTCAACTATAATTTGAAAAGAGCAAAGATGAACAATTTAGATGAAGAAACTTTGAAAGCTCTTTTGTTAAAGGCCATTAGAGATGAGTGGATAGATATCCTTAACATGATGGGGAAGGGAGATATCTCTCAACTTCCATTGAGTGACATAGGAGAACTATGTGTTCATCTCTCAAGAGGGAAATCTAAAACAGGGAAAGGGCCGAGAGATCCTTCTCTTGTTAGAGCAAACAAATCTGCAACTGGATCTGTAAGTAGGGTAGAAATTGGCAATATGCTTGATGAGTTTAAAAATAACATTCTAGGGAGCCTTAATGAGCAACTAGACACCCTTAAAATTCAAAACAAGTAGAAAACAGAGGCTGATGCTTTAGCCATTTTTTGTCCAAAATGCAGAAAGAAACATGCTCTAAGGGAATGCCCTTTAGATGCAAAAATTGTAGAAACTTGTATGATTTTTTTAGAAAGTCATGAGACCAAGGGTTGTCCCTCAATTCCAGGTCTTAAGGCTGTCTTTCAAGAGGAAACAGTCCCAAATTCTGCAGAACCTCTTTGTTTTGTTGCAAGAAGACCTTGGCAGGGGCCACAAAATCAAGGATTTAACAATCCAATGTATCTTCAGCCCCCACCAAACTGGAATTCTTGGCAACAACCTTGGCCTCAACCTCAATCTTAGTATCAATCTCAATCGTGGGCACAAGGGGTACAAAATCCTTATGGGAGATTTGCTCAATATTATCAATATCCTCCATCCTATCAGAATTATCCTCCCCAACAAAATCAACAACCACAACTTCAAAATCAGAACCCTCAACTTTCATTGCCATTTCCACAACAACCTCCACAACAAAGTCAAAATCCTCAACTCTTGCTGCCATTTCAACAGAAACCAAATCAGCTACCTTCCCAACAATTACTAAACCCCAACAATAAAAACCCTCAGAATGCTTATATGGTAGAAGGACAACAATTTCCAACTTACATGATTACTCCACTAGATCCTAATGATGTTCAACTAAGATCTGGTAGGATATTAGAAAAGGAAAGACCTTCTGTAGTTATTCAAGAACAAGACACTTCTGAGGAAGATTCTCTAAAATTAAATAAAAGTTTTGAGGGAACATCCCTCCAAAACCAAAATATTGGAAAAGGAAAACAAAAAGAACCAGTGAATACAACTCCTATCATTCTACTTCTACACCTCCTTTTCCCGAGAGACTATAAATTGATAGAGGAGTAGAAAACAGATCTTGTTGCCCAACTATGATTTTCTAGATGAATTGAAGAATGTCTGTATGAAAATTCCTTTGTTACAAGCCATTAGAGAAATTCCAATTCTATCCAAAACAATAAAGGAGTTGAGCATCAAAAGACCAGGAGGAAAATCAAAAGAAACAAAAAGAATTCACCTGGTAGGAAAGATAGCAGACATAATGATGGGAAAGATTTCCATGTAGAAATATGTGGATCCAGGAAGTCCAATTGTCAAGACACATATAAATGGAATTGAAATTCCAAATACATTGATTGACATAGGGGCAACAATAAACATTATGAGTAGACAAACTATGGAGCAGCTTAAACTTCCTAATCTTCTTTACACACCTACCTTACTACAACTAGATGGTGTGCTAGAAGATATTTTAGTATCCTTGGATTCTTGGGAATATCCTGTTGATTTCATGATCTTAACTCCCAAGAATAATTTAGGAGGACACCCACTCATATTAGGAAGACCTTGGCTAGCCACAACTGATGCTTTTATTAGTTGTAGATCTGGTGACGTGTATATTTTTTTATGGTAATTAAACAAATAAATTTACTTTGTGTCCTTCAGCAAAAGAAATCACAGAAATAGATGACAAGGAATGGATTGATGATGAAGATGATATTTAGCCTCTCTTTGCTATGTCAGAAATTAGTGAAGATAGTCAAATTTTGAATACATTGGAAAATTTTGAAACATCTTCAGAATATGGTCATGCACAATTTCAAGAAAAATTAATGTTGAATACTTGTCATCTAAGCAGATGCCTCTCTATTCTATGGAAGAGTTTGGTAGCTCTACAATTGAAATTTTTCCAGGTAGGACATTGAACATAAACAAAAACTTGGAGAAACTACAACAAGAAGAGCTAACCAAAAAATTACAAAAACATTCTGCTGCATTTGCATGAGAGTACACCAACATGAAAGGCATTGATCCTAAGACTTGTATCCATCGTATATATATTGAGGAAAACATTAGACCAATCAGACAACCTCAGAGAAGAATGAATCCAAATCTTAGGGAAATTGTAAAAGAAGAGCTCCAAAAATTACTCAATGTAAACTTCATTTACCCAATTTCAGATAGCCAATGGGTTTCTCCTTTGGTAATTGTGCCCAAAAATAATGGTAAATGGAGGGTGTGCATTGATTATCGAGAATTGAATAAAGAAACCCTTAAAGATCACTTTCCTTTACCCTTTATAGATCAAGTGTTAGATACATTAGCAGGTAAGAAGTATTTCTCATTCTTGGATGGTTTTAGTGGTTATAATCAAATTTAGGTAGCACTTGAGGATCAGGATAAAACCACATTTACTTGTCCATGGGGAAATTTTTCCTACCAAGTACTTCCTTTTGGGTTATGTAATGATCCCGCAAAATCCAAAGAGAAGTACTAGGAATTTTTTCTGATCTAATACATGATTGTGTAGAGGTATATATGGATGATTTTACAGTCTATGGAAACACATTTGAAGAAGCTTTGGAAAATTTGGAAAAATTTCTTAAAATATGTAAAGAAACAAACCTTTCACTAAGCCATGAAAAATGTTTTATGATGTTTATAGAAGGTATTGTTTTAGGACATCATATTTTGGGAGATGGGATTAAAGTTGACAAATCTAAAGTTGAAGTCATCTCTAAGTTATCAATTCCAAATTTCCAAAAGGATGTTAGAAGTTTTATAGGATTTACAGGATACTATAGAAGGTTTATAGAAAACTTCACTAAAATAGCATCTCCACTCTTCAATTTTCTTACAAAAAATTGTGAATTCAGTTGGAATCCTGATTGCCAACTAGAATTTGAAACCTTGAAAGCAAAAATTTTTGAAGCACCTATTTTAAGAGGTCCAAATTGGAAACTTCCTTTCCATATTTCCACAGATGCTTCAGATACAACTCTAGGAGCTGTATTGGGACAAAAATATTTGATTCCTTATGCCATTTACTATACAAGTAAGAATTTGACTCCCATTGAGTTGAATTATATTGAGTGAAAATGAATTTTTAGCTGTTGTTCATGTAATTAATAAGTTGAGACACTATATAACACGCTATGAAACCTTTGTTCATACAGATCACTCTGCAATTAGATATTTGATGAATAAACCTATTACTAATGGAAGAGTTACAAGATGGATTTTACTTTTGCAAGAATTCAACATTACTATGCTAGATAGACCTGGAAAACAAAACACAGTTGCTGATTTCTTGTCCAGGATTCAGAATATCAAAGAAGACTCTTTGGTTGAAGATAAGTTTCCTGATGAATATCTTTTTGCAGTAACTACTCAAACTCCTTGGTTTGTAGATGTTGCTAATTACTTAGTTACAGGGAAGTTACCTTCACATTTGTTTCCTAGAGAGAAAAGAAAGATTATTCAAGAAAGTGTAAGATATTCATGGATCATTAACAAATTGTATAAAACAGGGCCAAATCTTATGATCAGAAAGTGTGTCAGGGAAGATGAAATGCCTGATATTCTCAAAGCATGTCATGATGAGCTGTGTGGTGGACACTTTGCTGACAAGAGGAAAACCTATAAAATCCTTTCTTTAGGATATTATTGGCCATCCATCTTCAAAGATGCTAAAGAATATGTCAGAAGGTGTGACAGCTGCCAAATGGTAGGGAAACCTGCTCCCTCAAATGAAATTCCATTACAAACTCAGGTACTTATTGAAACCTTTGAAAATTGGGCTTTAGAATTTATTGGACCAATTAATCCTCCATTTAAGTATAAAAAGTATATATTGGTATGCACTGATTATGTCACCAAATGGGTAGAAGCCAAAGCATTACCTTTCGCTAACGAAAAATCTGTAGTTAATTTTCTTTTTGAGGACATATTTACTTGTTTTGGTGTTCCAAGAGAAATTGTGACAGATCAGGGATCTCAATTCACATCCAACAAGATGGAAAGGCTTATGGAGGAGTAAAAGATCAAGCATAGGAAATCAAATCCCTATCATCCACAAGCAAATTGTCAAGTGGAGTCTACAAATAAAGTGATTGAAGGAATCATCACCAAAATTATGCATCTACATAGAAGAGATTGGGCAGAAAGGCTTCCTGAAGCCTTATGGGCCTATAGAACTACATGGAGGAACACAACGGGACATACACCCTATGAACTTGTTTATGGGAAACAAGTCTTGTTCCTTATAGAGTTCCAAATCAGAACTTTCAAGATGGTAGTCCAGTTGGGTATGGATTTATCAGAGGCTCAAAAGCATAGACTGGAGCAATTAAATGAACTTGATGAAATCAGACAAGAGGCATTTCAAAGGACTAGTCTAGTCCAACAATAGAGGGCTAAATGGCATGACAAATACATCAAGGACAAGAGGTTTCAAGAGGGAGATTGGGCATTGTTATTTGATTCAAAGTTTAAAGATTTTCAAGGGAAGTTTCAAACTCATTGGCCTGGGCCATATGAGATTGAAAAAGTCTTCAGTAATGGAGCAGTGAGGATCAAAAGCCAATTTCAAAGGAGGAGTTCATTAAGGTCTTCCAGAACAATTCTGAAGTGAAGAAGAATCCTTCTTCTCCACCAACTTAGTCTTTGTTTTTCCTATCTAAAAAAAAATAAAAAAAAAAATAAAAAAAAAAAGAAAAAGAAAAGAAAAGAAAAGAATAAATTGTATAAGGTTGAAAACGAATCATTGATTGGCATGCTTATACAGAAAATACAGGGTGAAAATTAGAAGTTTCTGACACCCTATATTTTCCATTTCCTTTCTGAAAAAAAGGTGACAAAAAGCCACAATCATTCAACATTCTGCAAAATTCATTGTCTCATTTCATTTCACTCTGTTTTACTTTTACAGTTTCACTTCATTCCATTGCCATATTTCACCAATAAATTTTTCCTTTTCCAGCATTTCTTTCATCTCCATTTTCATTTATCATCTTGTCTTATTTTCACTTACACAACCATTTCCATTTCATCCATTCATAAGCCATATTTTACTCTCTGTTTTACATTCTGTAGCTGTTTCCACATTCTGCAGCTGATTCCGTTCCGTAGCTGATCCTGTTCTGCAGCTAATCTGATTCTATAGCAACAGTTTGATTATCAGTCCAAGCACAAGTTTCCAGTTCATAATAAAATCTTGTATGTAGGTAATTGAAGAAAAATCAACTTTGAAGACCAATCATGCCTAAAGCACCTGTGGAGAAAACATCAAAATATTAGCAAGCAGAAGGTAAAGGTTCCAAAGGTAAAATACAAAAATTATTTCAAAAAGCAATTCAAAAACATAAGCTTGTATAACATGTATGATCACATGTCTCCTTGATTAATCATCATGTGATTTCACGGCCACAATGTCTCTGCCATATCTTCCGTCTTCAATGCCAAACGATCCAATGATTCCTTCATAACTGATCTCCATTTTAAACTCCATAACTTGTACTTAACCGGACTTCTACAGCTACACCTGTTAACGGTCAGATTAACGACATGACCTACCTATATACGACTCTTCAAACCTTGACTGTTTATTTATTACATGCCAACTCTTAAATTTTTCTCTCATATTTACGTAGCCACTTTGTGCATACAATCATTCTGTTTCTATATTCTTTGTGCATATAGCCACTCTGTTTCCACACATTTTGCGTATACAGTTACTCTGTTTCCATATATTCCGTATATACAGTTGTTTTGTTTCATATTCACAGTCATTTTGTTTCCAGTCATTCTGTTCCCATATACCCTGTCATCCTATTTCCATATCCATAATCATTCTGCTTTTGTATACACAGTCTTCTTATTACCATATATGCAGTCATTCCATTTCTCAGACAGTGAGAGTAGTTTTGAAGGGTAGCCGAGAACAAAGGTTATGGGGCTTATTGTTAGAACTGAACCTATAGGGGTAAAATACATGGAGGGATATCCGCAGCTGAAGGGAATGTTATAGAAGGCTGGTTGGTTGTGTTTTATTGAAAAATTCAACGGTTACCATAAGGAAATCACCAAATCCTTTGCCAGGTCATTTGATGGAACGGAAGTGGAAATAGGTGACATCAAATTTGCAGTTACCGAGTCCTTCATAGCAGAAGCAACAGAACTCCCAAGGCTAGGAGAAAGGTGGTTTAAGAACAAAGAGTTTCATGATGAATCCTGGAAGGTGATTCTTAAAAACCCAGGTATGGACATTTCAGTTTTTAGAAAAGGGATTCCAATTTCTGCACTCAAAAACAAATGGAGTAGCATGTTGTTAATACTGCAAAAATTCATTACCTGTGAAGGGAGGTTTGGGTCTATGTATGTTTATCACATACGATTGTTAATGAATTTTCTAGAGAATGGAACCCTCAATCTTCCCTTTTTCCTTTTGAATAGTCTAAGAAGAATGGCAACTAATGTTCAAAAGAAAGTTGAATCAATAGAAACCACTCTATATCACCATGGATTAGTGAAGATTTTAGTTTAATTTCATTTGAGAAGTGTAGGGGATACATGGGAGGACTTCTTGGTAAGGAATTTCTTCCAAGATGCTCCAGATTTATCTGAGGGAAGTCATGCTAAAAGGAGTAGAAAGAGAAATGTTAGCATTGGAAGCTCCTCACAAAAAGATGATGTAGAAATAGCTCCTAAAACAGAGATCAGAAAGCAGACTAAGCAGAGGAAAAAAATGAAAGAAAGGGTTGAAGAAATCAATAGGGATATTCCTGAACCTTCATCACCTAAGGAGGATGAACAACTGCTTTTTGAAAGACTAACCAAGATCAAGGAACAAATCAAGAAAGATAAGGAGAAAGGAAAGAGGAAAAAGGAAACTAAAGAAGAAACCATAAGTTTCCAAAATGTGAGAAGGAGTTCTAGTCTCTGAGGCAAGGTGAAGAAGATGAAATCAAAAGAGGCAAAATTTATAAAATTAGAGGATGAAACCCCAGTTCAGTCCCCTGACAGTATTCTATATGAACAAAGTCCACAAACCTCTCCTCCACAGAATTTTGAAGGCAACCCAAGTAGAGCTTCTCCTGGCATTGATCTAATACAACAAAAAATCTATGACTACATAGAGTCAATAGAGAAAAAGAGTACCTCAGTAGACCAAGAGACTTCAGCTAATCCAGAGAAGCTTGCCACCTCACAAGAAACTCTAATTAGCTCTCTCAAACAAGAGATCTATGAGCTAGAAATTATGAACAGGCACATCCAAAAAGAAAATGAAACCTTAAGGGAACAGAATAAGGTGGATAGAGCTATTCATGACAATACAATGCTACACTTGGGATTATGGCACAAAAATATTAGAAGCTAAAAAGGAAAAACAAGAAGTTGAACATGACACTTATTAACCTCAAGTACAAATTTCTCATGAGGAAGCCAAGGATGGAAGTCAGTGCAAAGAAAAGCAAGAAGAGGAAGTTGGATGTGTTGGCTGAAGTATCAGAACAAATGCAGTAGGAGGAGGAAGTTCACAATTTTGATTGCATGGGGACATGCAATGGTTTTGCAGTGGGGGTATGTTGAGCCTCAAAACTGCCCTTTCCTTAGCAACTCTTCTCCTCCCTTTTCTTTGTTTTTCCATGAAGAAAATGCATCCCTATCATCAATAACCAGTATACATTGCCTTAAGGAGAACATTTTAGTGATTTACATGTTATGATTTTATGTTTTGCTATTTGAATAAGTTTTTTTTCTTTTAGCAACGGAACATAGCCTATTCTGCAGCTAATCGGCTGTTCCATAGCTACTTCCATGCTTTAACAGGTTCCAGGTGTCAGAAGGAGAAACTAGCTACATGGGCAGTTTGGAAAACATCATGACATGGATCGTGTCCTATTCACCTAGCCCAGGTCAACAAGGAAGATGGTACAAGAATCTGGTCAAAGGAGAAGTCAAACGTAGAGACCAAAGGCAAACAAGACTCTGTTTTGTACACGTTTCACAGTGATGGGATCTGAAACAACTTCCTGAACCCACGGACTCCAACAACCATCTGTGCAATCGAATCCAACAGCCATCACCTTAGATTTATGTCTCCAACAGCCAAGGAAGAGAATTCCGTGTGCCTGTATGCTACGTGTTTTTTGCTGTAGCTTATTTTTCTCCATAAACAATTGTATAATTTTCTATAAATACCTGTGTAAAGAACGCAAAACTAGTTCAAATTTTCACATGTATTAAGCTTAGACCACTGCTTTTTAATTTTGAAAAACTCATTTCCTGTTTTTAATATGAATACCGCGTGTTTTATGGATATCTAAAAGCGTTTTCTGGAGATTGACTGAGCACTCATAACCTGATCAGTTGCAGAGGGCCCTTGCGCTGACTAAGGTTTCATTTCATTTTGTTTTGTCTTTTATAGTTAAACTGTAAATTTATCATTTCTTCCATAGTGTTCATAACCATTTTTCATACTAACCCTGTTTATAATGCATCATTTCTTCACTAATGCAGAATAGCTTCTTTCATTACAGAATAGCTTTCTCTTTGCTTAATTTCTTTCTAGTTTTTATCAGTAGTAGAAGTTGAATTCAGTAGTGTAGAGTAGTTTATTTCATTTACTGTTTCACTAGTTTTTAAATTTCCAAATAGACTAATTAGTGCCATTACTGTTCTTGCCATTTTATTACTAGTTTAGTGACTCATGGTGTAGATGAATGTTTCTAAAAAGCCCTTCTAGTTGATAACTCATCTCAAACTAAGTGGTTGAATACTTCATTCATGCAATGAGTCTTTTCTGCATTTTTGCATTTATCTTCTTTTAGAATAATGAAGTACAAAATTCCTCAAAATGTCATCCCAAGGAGGTTTGTCTTCCAAAATTGAGAGGCAGAGTAACTAAGTATTTCATTTAGTTTTGTTGCAATTTCACTTTCAGTTTTTCATCTAGTTTTGTTTCTGCAATAGACTAAACATTAGTTGTAATCTCACTTTCAGTTTTAGTATTTCATTTTGGTTTTGTTTCCATAATAGATAGTTGCAATTTCACTTTCAATTTTAGTATTTCATTTAATCTTGTTTCTGTAATTGAATAGACAACAATTTTACTTTTTAGTTTGTAGCTCATGATTTGGAAATAATGATATGATTAAAGATAGAAACTCTGTTTTTATTTTTTGATTAAACTTTGCTTCCAAATCTTACTTAATCTCTTTTAGTTCTCATTTCTTTAGGTTCTTAGCAGTCTTTACAGAAGTTAGATTTAAGATTTTGTTAAGTACATTGTAAATCATTAGGGATTAAAGGATCAAAAACCCCCAAAACAACATAAAACTAAAAAAAAATGAAGTAAGAAGGGTCATCTAGCACATATAGTGCACTACACTTCATCAGTTTACGATACCCAGATTAATAATTTATGTAGAGAAATTTAGGATGCTAAATTGACCAAACAATACCTTGCAGGAAGAATCTAAAAGATGACTAGCAAGATGGTAGACTACAGTTCCCAAGACTCTCACTATGGATTAGATGAGAAACATGGTGTTGGGAACTCTTCCGATTTGGCAGAGATAGTGACAAGTTTAAAGGCATAAATAAGGAGTTGTAAGGAAAACAATGACATAATCATACATGCACATGAAAAACAAGCAGAGGTAAATGTAATGATACTTCAGAGTTTGTCAGAATTGCAGCAACAAGAACCACCTTAGATAAACCATGAGCAGGAGGACAAAACTAACGGGCCATATGATAGTAGGTCTCATGGTGAGTATAAGTTGGATGGAGAGGACATGATCTGAGATGATAGGTCTTTTGATACTCTAGATTAGAGGGATGATAGACACATGTACTACTCTATTTCTAGTTCTGATAGGCATTATGATCGTCATCATTATCATCCTTATAGGATGAGTGACAAGGGATATTTTCCAGATGAGTTTAAGAAAGAAAAGCCACCTACATTCGATGGACAGATGAAGAAATCAAAACAAGTAGAGGCATGGTTTCTTTGTATGAGGAAGTTCTCTAGATTGCACGATTATTCAGAAAACATGAAAGCAAAGATAACCAGTTTTAGTCTTAAAGGTAAAGAAGATATCTGGTGGGAAGATGTGAAGAATGTTAGAGGTATTCATGAGGATGACTTGACTTGGAATGAGTTTGAGAGGCTCTTCAAGAAGAATTATTTTTCAGAAAGGTACTATGATGACAAAGCTAAGGAGTTTTATGAGTTGCAGATGGGTTCCTTGATAGATGAAGAGTATACTAGCAAGTTTTTGGAGGTGTTGAGATATGTGACTTACCTCAAGGAGCATAAGGCCAAGGTTCAAAGATTCATCAGTGGACTGCCATTAGCATACAAATACCAGATTGAGTTTGATGAGCCTAGATCATTGGAGGAGGTCATCCAAAAGCTCAAACATTGTTATGAGTAGTTGAAGCATAAAGTTGAGCCTAAGAGCGACTTGAAGGAAATGAGAAAGTTAAAGGAACATGGCCACCAAAACGAGGAAGACCTCAAGATGTAGGTGAGAAATAAAATGTAGTCCCTTACAAGAAGTTCAATACAGTTGAGAAAGGACATGGAAAGTAGCATGCTAGAGGTGATGGTAAAGCACCATTGTAGTGTTGGATATGTGGAAAGGATCATCATAAGAGGGATTGTCCACAGTATCAGGGTGGTAGACCCCAAATCTATAGTGCTCAGGAGGTGCATACAGTGGGGGATGTTGGTCATAACATTCCTAAAATTTATGAGCTGTGGACTACAGGCAGGAAGATAATTAGACACCTACCATAGAGATGGATGCTATGCTTCGTGATCAAGTTGTTTCTATTTTGATTGATCCTAGATCTAATTATAGTTATATTAATCCTCACTTGGAGGATAAGTGTGGTTTGAGAAAAGAAGTGCACGTAGAATCTTGGTTGGTATAGTTGGCTACAGGTACAAAGAAGAGGGTTCACCATTGAGTAAAAGCTTGTGAATTTGAGTTAAATGGTATGCCTATAGCAACACATTTGAATATATTTCCATTGGGATCTATGATTTTAGGTATGGATTGTCTTGTTGAAAATAGCAACACGAAATGATAAAAATAGAATCCCATGTAGAAAATCCTATAGATTCACATGCTCATTTAATCTACTATAACAAGAGACAAGAATATACTTCTACTCTTTACAACAGAAACACATAAATATCGAACAAAAAATTAATCAACAAGAGGAAGAAAATCAATGGCACATAACACAATAAGTTTTCCATGGGAAATCCACAACTCAAAACTCCACTATCTGTATTGCATTAATAAGAAATCCAAGATGATAATACAATGCTTGTTCTCACAAGAACAATACCAACACTCAGTATGATCAATCTCCTAGCTCACACGCAAGCTCAAGCCAAGCCTTAGCCTCTTTTGCTACTCTCCAAGCCCCTATTTCCTTGCACCCTTGTTCAACGAATTTGGCTAAATACAATATGCTTTGCTCAACCTTGACCTTAACTTGCACAAGTATTTCCTATCCTCCGCCTGATGACTTCCTCTGGCCAATAATTACCCAAATTTCCTAAGAGAATTAACTCGTATTTAAAGGGAAATTCCTCATCCAGTTGATCCATTAGTGCACTCAACTAGTGTTACTCCAGTTAACTGAATATTCCCTCATCAGAAACTCATGCATGTCGATTCTGAGAAAGATCCCGTTGAGACTAGAGTGTAGGGAAAATGTACAATTTGTTGTATAATTTTCTAAGTTGTACTGATAGTGCATGTAAGCAGGAATTGATCCTTGAAGGGATTGCGCAGTTTTGGATGAAGAATTTCCCTTTAAATACAGGCTAATTCTCTTAGGAATTGTGCAAAGAATTAGAAGCTTGGAGGCTTAGAAATTTGGCTAAGAATTGACCAAAGGAAGTCATCAGGCGGAGGATAGGAAATACTTGTGTAGGTTAAGCTCAAGGTTGAGCAGAGCATATTATATTTATCCAAATTCTTTAACCAAGGGCACAAGGACATAGGGGCTTGGAGAGTAGCAAAAGAGGCTAAGGTTTGGCTTGAGCTTGCTTTTGAGTTGGGAGATTGATCATACTAAGTGCTGGGATTGTTCTTGTGAGAACACACATTATATTATCATCTTAGATTTCTGATTTAATGCAATACAGATAGTGGGGTTTTGAGCTGTGGCTTTCCCCATATACTTATTGTGTTATGTGCCATTGATTTATCTTCTTCTTATCGATTATTTTTTTCATTGATATTTATGGGCTTCCGCTGTAAAGAGTAGAAGTAGATTCTTGTCTTTTTCTTTAGTAAATTGCATGAGCTTGTGAATCTACATGAAATTCTACATGGTATTAGAGCATGATTTTTTTTGGGCTGCGAGTTTGAAGAGCATATCTGAAATTTTTTGTGCAACATTTTTAGAAACAAATAACAGATTTGGATTCTTTGCGAAAGAATACCCAAATTCAAAACAAAAATCGGCCGAATCGGAGTTCGGATGAGGAGAAATCGCTGATTTAAAATCAACTCTTTTTCTAGAAATTTTCATGACAACAGGACATATGAAATAGATTGGTGTGCTAGCTAAGAACTTGTATGCTCTTGAGGTTCAAGATGCATGAAAAGACTTGAGGAGCAAGGAAAAGGTTAGATACTTTGTGGTTGAGAGGGAGAGTAAACTACCTCTCAACATGAAGCCCCAGAAGAAGCCTTAGAAACAGCTTCAGGAAGTTGTGGAGCAGTCACAATTAGAGAAGTTGAGAGGAGATCAAGTGGAGAGATCCACTCAAGAAGAGAAGAAGCAGTCTCAGAAGTAGTCTCAGACAATTGTAGAGAAACCACAATTGGATAAGCTGAGAGGAGATCAAGTGGAGGCGTCCACTCATGCAGATACCTCGACTAGGGGGAAATTTCAAGCCAGGTGGGCAAAGGGATCACATGCAGTCATACCTCCAGGTGTGATGTGGGGCGATGTGAAGTGATAGTCCCAAAAGGGCTGAAATTGGGTAGTGTCCATTCAGAGGTTTTAACTTATGTATTGTACCTTGTTATGGGAGCCCAAAGAACATAGTAGTGAGAGGAATCAATGGGATTGATGCAGTCAGAGATCAAAGTGACAGAGACTAGAGCAGTAAGATACTAAAGAAGTGTAGAGAAGGGTTGCCAATTGTGTAGAAAGGCAGAGTCAACAAAAGCGCAAAGTTTTCAGTCGACAGAGGCAATAGTAGTCAGAAACTTTGATGATAGAGGCATCATTCTGATTTAGGTTGGATGTTTTTTTGTTTCTGTAGTTCATGGAGCAACAATGCTAAAGAGAAGTGTTGCATGTAGAACATTCCAAAGGTTTAGGATTGAGATCTAGTTGAATTCCTTTCTTGTTGAGAGGGAGTGTTGAAAATAGCAACAAGAAATGATAAAAATAGAATCCAAAAAATCTAGTTTAATTTGTCCTTGAATTAAACTGAGAAATAAAACCGAATTCTATTCTCATAGAAACTTCTAAATAGTTAATTAAGTTTAATTAACTTAATTAGCTTAGGAATTGCGAGTTGGAAGTATTTTTGAAGTCATGTATATGTTCTCCATAAGTTTTAGGGGTCTAGTATGAGTTTAATTGTGAGTTGTAATTAGATAAATCAATTTATTGAGTTATGTTAAGTTAAATTAGTTCTAACTATTTGTGGAACTAATAGAGGATTAATAGTCAGTTGGTACACTAGTGCATCCACAAGTGTCACTCTAGTTAACTAAAGATTCCCTCATGAGAAAATCATGCATGTCAGTTTGGAGAAAGACCTTGTTGAGACTAGAGTGCAGGGAGAGTGTACTATTAGTTGTATGATTTACTGAGTTGTAAATATCATGCATGCAATAAGAGAAGGACATAATTTTGGATTGCACAATTATGGATGATGAATTTCTCTTTAAATACAGGCTAATTCACTTGAGAATTGTGCAAAGAATTAGAATCTTGGAGGCTTGGAAATTTGGCTAAGTATTGGCCAAAGGAAGTCATCAAGAGGAGTATAGGAAATACTTGTGTAGGTTAAGGTCAAGGTTGAGCAAAGCATATTGTATTTATCCAAATTATTTGATCAAGGGAGCAAGAAATAAGAGGCTTGGAGAGCAGAGAAGAGACCTAGATTTGGCTTGAGCTTGCTTGTGAGTTGGGAGATTGATTTTATTGAGTGCTGGGATTGTTCTTGTGAGAACAAGCCTTGTATTATCATCTTGGATTTCTGATTAATGCAATACAGATAGTGGGGTTCTGACTTATGGCTTTCCCTAGATATTTATTGTGTTAATTTCCATTGATATGTATTCCTCTTGTCGATTATTATTTTGCTCGATGTTTATGTGCTTCCACTGTAAAGAGGTTGAAGTATATTCTTGTCTCTTGTTTTAGTAGATTACATGAGCTTATGAATCTATAGAATTTTCTACATGGTATCGGAGATGAGAACAATATACTAGAGGATATTTCAAAGTTTTGAGTTTTGGTCCGCGAGTTCATAGAGCAGATCTGAAAATTTTTGTGCAAAATTTTCAGAAACAAATAGAAGATTTGGATTATTTGTGAAAAAATGCCCAAATTCAAAAAACAAATTGGCCGAATTAGAGGTCACATGAGGGAGGTATCACTAATTTAAAATCAACTCTTTTTCTAGAAAATTTCATGACGGTGGGACATATGAAATAGATTGGTGTGCTAGCCAAGAACCTTTATGCACTTGAGGTACAAGATGCATGAAAAGCCTTGAAGAGGAAGGAAACAGTTAGAGACTTGGTGGTTGAGAGGGAGAGTAAATTACCTCAGAACATGTAGCCCTAGAAGAAGCCTTTGAAGCAACTTCATGATGTTGTGGAGTAGCCACAACTAGAGACGCTGAGAGGAGACCAAGTTGAGAGATCCACTCAAGCAGAGAAGAAGCAGTCTCTGACAATTGTGGATTAGCCACAATTGAAGAAGCTGAGAGGAGACCAAGTGGAGGCATCCACTCATGCATAGACCTCTAGTAGGGGGAAATTTTGAGCTAGGTGGGTAGAGGGATCACATGCAGCCATACCTCTAGATATGAGGTGGGGTGATGTGAAGTGATAGTCCCAAGAGGGATGAAATTGGATAGGGTCCATTGAGAGGTTTTATCTCATGGATCGTACCTTGTTATGGGAGTCCAAAGTACATAGTATCGGGAGGCGTTAGTGGGATTAATGCAGTCAGAGATCAAAGTGACATAGACTAGAGTAGTTAGATACTAAAGAAGCGTAGAGAAGGGTTGATAACAGTGCAGAAAGACAGAGTCAACAGAAGTGGAGAGTTTTCAGTCGACAGAGGTAATAGCAGTCAGAGACTTTGATGACAGAGGCATCATTCTAATTTAGGTTGGATGTTTTCTTGTTTCTGTAGTTGTTGGAGCAACAAAATAGAGATAAGTGTTGCATGCAAAACATTTGAAAGGTTCAGGATCGAGATCGAGTTGAATCCCTTTCTTTCTTAGAGGGAGTGTTGAAAATAGCGACAAGAAATGATAAAAATAGAATCCAGAAATTCTAGTTTAATTTGTCCTTGAATTAAACTGAGAATTAAAATTGAATTCTATTCTCATAGAAACTTGTAAATAGTTAATTAAGTTTAATTAAATTAATTAGCTTAGGAAGTTAGAGTTGGAAGTCTTTGTGAAGTCATGTATATGTTCTCCATAAGTTTTAGGGGTCCAGTATGAGTTTAATTATGAGCTGTAATTAGATAACTCATTTTACTAAGTTATGTTTAGTTAAATTAATTCTAACTGTTTGTGGAACTAATATAGGATTAACAATCAGTTGGTGCACTGGTGCATCCACAAGTGTCACTTCTGTTAACTGAAGATTCCCTTATGAGAAACTCATGCATGTCAGTTCAAAGAAAGTTTTGGCATTATGATGTATGTGTTGTACTTGATGGCAACCCACTTGTAGCAGAACAACTCACTTGTATATGGTAACTAGATAAATCTACAGAAGTGATATCAGATGTGAAAGAATGCATGACAGCAGTGTTTACAAATGTGATGAAATGCAGGGCAACTTCAAGGAATCAGTTCAGAAAGTATAGCAGGTAAACAACAAAGAATTGCAGATCAGTCTTCATAGAATGAAGAAAAGAGAGGTATACGCAGGTTCACCATTGACCAAGCTGCGTATACACGCAGGTTCAATGTATACAAGTTGCGTATACGTACACACGCACTTTCACGGAAGGAAAAGCGCATATACCTTGGAAAACTAAATTTTTGGTCCGAAATATTTGGTCCATGGTATTTTGATCCATGGTATTGGTCCAAGGTATTTAGTCTGAGGTATTGACCCAAGGTATTGGTCCTAAATGTTTTTGGTCCATGGTATTGAGAAAGGCCTAAAACTATAAAAGGAGGAGAATATCATTAGGCCAAGGTGTGCAAGTATCAAATATCTGATGAAGTGTGAAGATCTAATATGTAGGTTATTGGCTTATGGTGCTGTGCTTGATTTGAACCAAGGATGAACCTTAGCGTTTGATGAAAAGATAAGAACTAATGATGAATCAGGATCTTAAGGCTTGAAGTGAATTATCTTTATGTGGTTTGATCATATATCTGAATATCTGGCACATGTTGTAGTCTGTAAATATGATGATCTGGGTATGACTGAAGTCTGGAATAGTTGTAATGTTTAAATCATCATTTACAGATCTATACGCAGGTTCACTTTAGAAAAGAAGCATATACATGCTGGTTCTGCATATCAAAGTAGCGTATACATCATAAATTTGATTTGCAGATCTGTATGCTGGTTCGCTTTGAGGAAAGCACGTATGCACGCAGGTTCAACACATGGAAGTAGCGTATACCTTTTAAAATATGTTTTAGTTGCTTCTGTTTGCTGTTGCAGTGATCTGGGTTTTGGCTTGGGTTTTGGTTACTGTATTCCGGTGACAGCATTCTGAATGATAAGATTGATGGGTTGTCAAAGTAGATTGGTTGATGCAGATATTTTTGATGATTGAATGATGTTGTTGACAGATCCAGTCTAAAAATTTATGAAACGTGGTCCCTGGAAGAAAAGATAAGGTTGTAGCCTTCTGTAGGCTGGAACCTACGTACTAGTAAACATATCAACTAGTACAAGAGCTAGGGGGTTGTAGCTCCCTTCCAGTAGAAGCTGGAGAACGAGAGAAGGTTGTAGCCTTCTATAGGTAGAAGCCTGCGTACTGGTATAAGACTGCACCAATACAAAAAAATTGTAAATAGAATTTTCTTATTAAAAGAAGACATAGACGATTGCAGCAGGTGGTTTTCACCCACATTGGGTTTCCACCTTATATCTTGGTGTTTATGTGTGTTGCTTATGTGTGATGCTTTATTCTGCTTTTACTGCACTGTCTAATGAATTCCTGATATACTGATTAAAGTTCACTACATGATAATTTGGGTAAATCAAAAGATCTCTGCATATACGCTGGTTTCATTAAGTATAGTTGCGTATACATGCTAGTTCACTGAGCTGAAGTAGCGTATACAAATCAGTTTTGAAAATTAAATTATTGATAAGATAATACTGATTCACCCCCCTCTCAGTATTATTTCCAACAGAAAGACCCTGTTGAGACTAGAGTGCAGGGACAATGTACTATTAGATGTATGATTTACTCAGTTGTAAATATCATGCATGTTGTTAGCACCTGGATTGAACCTGTTGTACCTTAAGAAACCAATTTCCTCGCTATATAGAAATTGCGCTTACGACATTAATAATTACAAAGATTGTCACTTGTTGTCACTTGTTTGTCACTCAATTATATATTGCGTTCCCAAATGAAGGACTTGGGAAATTTGGTTCTTGATCCTCAATACTTAGGTGACATGATAACATCAGAATTCCATTTGATTGTTGAATATAAATGATGAATGAAGAAAGATTGAATAAGTCATAGACAATATGCTGTTTAACACAGGATCTACTATCTGTGACACTAGGAGAAGTTATAGATAATATGCTGTTTTATACATAAACTACTATTTGTAACTTAGAAGAATTGCAGAGATGGGAACTTCAAGTATAGGAGCGCTCTTTAAGGAATTTAACTTTATTTACATAGGCAAATAAAGACCTGCAGCTTCAATTACTATACTCAAAGGAAGAAAACATAAGATGACACATAACAGAGAAAAGACAAAATCATACCCAACAATGTATGGAAAACTTCTGATTCTTCATTAATCAACAGTTGTATCAGGAATTTAGTAGCTTAGTCTCCAGGTTCTCCAAAATCCGAACCCCTTCTTTCTAAATTTATCTCTTTTTATACCTTACAAGAGAGTTGGTGATCACCAAAACTATCAAACTACTTAATTATTTTCCTAACTGTCTAGAGTAAAAATTATTACAAAACAATACACAGAGGGTAAAAGACACCTCCTTCTAAAGAATATAGAATAACGGGAAGTAACGGAAGTTAGACAATAATGATAACTTCTAGCTTTTCGGCTCTGTTGTTCGGTTGCTGAGTTTGCCTGTAGAATTTTTAATAATGATTAAACCGTTTTAATTATAATAAACTTTGACAAAACTCCGTGCGTGAACCCAGGCTTACGTATGTATTGGGTGCATTTTGATTGGCCAAAACATAAGAAAACCTGACCAATCACCTTCCTTTGAAGTTTTAGTCATCCACCGCTAATTCTGATTGTCTCACTTAAACAACAGAATTGGCTATTTTATGCAAAACATTAGTTTGCCACGGAACTAAAAATATTTAACAATTTGATTCATAAACCCGTCGAGTCCGCCTTAGCTATGCGTGAGCTGTCTGATCATTCGTTCAATCAACGGTATGATCCTCTGGAATCCACGAGATCCTTAGCTATGCATGAGCTGTCTGATCATTTGTTCAATCAACGGTCTGATCCTCCGGAACCCACGAGATCTTAAACTCGTTTGAAATAAATCCTATGAAGTCCGCCTATTCAATGCTCCGTTGACTCCCTATGGAATCGATGGGAAATATACATCACCAGTTAATAATCTATCGAGTCCGACTTTAGCGCTAAAACCTGATCATTTCTTTGCCCGATATCCGTTGGATTCCGTATTTTTTGATGGACGGCTGAGATTAACCTGGACTTTAGCAAGCTTGAACTACATTTGATATACTGTCGCGTCTGATAAGTTGTCGCCCGATTGTTATTGGATCAATGGCTTTTTGATCAACAAGCCAAATCTTCTCGCAAGTATACCTTCGCATCGAATTTCTAAAACAAAACCATTCTAGATGACTTGTGCGATTACTGTTGGATCTGTGGCTTGTCGATCAATGACCTGGATCTTCTTGCAGGTACACCGTCGCATCGGATTTTCGAAACAAAACCTGTTCAAGTTAACTTGTGCAAAATCAAACAAAATACTTCAATTCTCTTAGACTTTGCGGGGGTAAAGCATATAAGGGAACTACATTGAGAATGAATCCCCGCAATGATTCTAGGCCACACATTGTGGTCAACCATGCTCACTTCGTGGTCAACTGCGAGGTTGAGCCTTAATTAACCTTCAAACTTGTTGTTTTCTCACAACACACCTCATCATACTCATCAAGCTATCACTTGATCATGCCTCTTAAACCTGCATGGCCTTTAAACAAAGGTTTGATTTTTCATTTCTTTTGATTTTTCTTTCATTTCGTGATAAAACTGAAAATAAGGCTTAAATCACAATATAAGCTACAACATCTGGCTCCACCTGGGGATAGTGCTTTTGCCACAGAAGCACTAAGAACCGCAGATCAGTGCCTTCACCTCGGGCATGGAGTCATATATTGCTTAATCAATTTAAATATTATGGCATTTGCACACTGATTTCACTCAGATATCTATAATAATTGGATGCTTGTGCTTTGATAGCAAGGTGCTGAGAATCGTAGATCAATAGCCTTAATTGGGCATGGAGTCCAGAACTTTGAAAACCCTGAAATTTGAAAAACTGAAACCCGACATTCTTGAAGTCTGAAACCTCTGCAAACCGGTTTCCAACTGGGACAATCACCCTTATTTATCCGCTAAAATTAAACTAAAGAACTGCAACTAGAAACCAAATACTCAACACCTGAGCTTATTTATGTACAGGTTCCTACCTATGTGCATGACTGATCTTCATCAGGTGAAGTCAATCTTCTAATGGTACTAGGTTAGCATTTGAGTGCCTGATCTAGAACCATTCTGCCAATGAATTTTGAAAATACAATTCATCCTGAACAAAAAGTAAACTATGCATAAGGGCAGCTCACAACAAAAATCAGGAATATATCCACAAGATGGTATGTGTAGGTTGTCAATAAATTTCTCCATGTAATCTGCCACAAGATCTTCAAAAGTATAAGAAGAAATATGGTCCTGATCAGCTCCAAAGGAAAGTCTCTATGTATGAAGGTTCTTGCTGGAATAGACCTTCTATTGGGATGATATGCTCAATAGAACAATCAGCAACATATTTAAGAAAATGATCTATGTCACTTTTATGTCTCCACTTTTCATCTTTGAGCTTTGATTGAAAATAATTTGTAATTGTGACCTTAGGAAGAAAAAGAAATTTTTTCACATCACTATATGACATATGGCCAACTTCAAATAGATTGTTTACCTTTGATCCATGGGCATCATTGTGTTCTTCAATGCAATGATATACACTCTCTTTATCAGCTTTATTTTTACATAAGATAGCCTCTTTTGCTATGATAAATGGCTCAATATATTGTTGTCCAACATTTCCCACTTGCTGGTTTCCTTCTCTATGTTCAACACCCAACTGATGAACTTGAAGACCTTCTTCCTGTTCCTCATTTATTTCTCCCTCTTCTTGACTGTTGGGCAGAAATTCTTGATGCATGTTTGAACTTTTCTCCATTTGAATACTCTCTTGATTTGCTTGGAACAGAGTCAACCAATTCTCTGCTTGTGAGGTTATTGAAGAAAAGTCATTTATAAACTTTTCCACATCACTTTGAGAAAATGATAGTTCTTTGCTTCCAGAGACTTGCTCATAATTAATTTGGCTATAACCTCTCTGAATGCTTGATATATTATCAACATGATCATTAGTTTCTTCAGCAAGATTATCATGAGCTTTTAAAATTTCTTTAGAATCATAATATTCACAACAACCTTCAAAAAGAAACTTGTGTGCATAAGAAGTTCTACAAAAAGAATTGAATACTGAATGGAAATCTTTCAAAGATGAAATGCTTGAACGAGGCAGGGACTTGTACCAAACCCTAGCTTCTTGGTCCAAAGAAAACATAAACAACTTCATCTTCACATCTTCATGAATGATGCTCTACTGCTCCATGCATTCATGAAACTCTTGGAGGTGCTGAACTGGATCTTCATATTCATTTCCACTGAATCTTGGAAGATACTCATTCCACTCATGAAATGTAGGCATATGATGAGGATAGCCAGTGATCCCAGTAAAATCTAGTGGGCCAAATTTATTGACTAAGAATGCAGGGATAGCCATTAAATCCCAGAAAAGAAAACTTCAAAGTGAAGATCACAGGTATGAATGTACAACCAACTGCTAAAACTTGTCACCCTCAAGAATCAACTTCTAACTTAATAAACCCCAGGGAAAAGTGTTCTTATTCAATTGTTTTGCAGGCTGTGGTTCTTGTTCTTGTGGAGTCACCTTTTATTGCTTTTATTCAAAACAACCAAATATTTCCTCCTCACTGAACAACCAGAGGAAAATATTGAAAACCCAGGGAAAAGTGCTCTTGTCTTCTCTCCCCGAAAATTGCACCAATTAATGTTGTACCTTAAGAAACCAATTTCCTGGTTGTATAGAAATTTTTCTTAAGACATTAATAATTACAAATATTGTCACTTGTTTGTCACTCAATTATATATTTTGTTCTCAAATGGACTTGGAAATTTGGTTCTTGATCCTCAATACTTAGGTGACATGATAACATCAGAATGCCATTTGTTTGTTGAATATAAATGATGAATGAACAAAGATTGAATAAGTCATAGACAATATGCTGTTTAGCACAATATCTACTATCTGTGACACTAGGAGAAGTTATAGATAATATGCTATTTTATACAAAAACTACTATCTGTAACTTAGAGGAATTGCAGAGATGGGAACTTCAAGTATAGGAGCACTCTTTAAGGAATTTAACTTTATTTACATAGGCAAATAAAGACTTGCAACTTCAATTACTATACTCAAAGGAAGAAAACATAAGATGACACATAACAAAGAAAAGACAAAATCATACCCAACAATGTATGGAAAACTTCTGATTCTTCATTAATCAACAGTTGTATCAGGAATTCAGTAGCTTAGTCTCCAGGTTCTCCAAAATTCGAACCCCTTCTTTCTAAATTTACCTCTTTTTATACCTTACAAGATAGTTGGTGATCACCAAAACTGTCAAACTGCTTAATTATTTTCCTAAATGTCTAGACTAAAAATTATTACAAAACATTACACAAAGGGTAAAAGACACCTCCTTCTAAAGAATATAGAATAACAAGAAGTAACAGAAGTTAGACAATAATGATAACTGCTAGCTTTTCGGCTCTGTTGTTCGGCTGCTGAGTTTCTCTGTAGAAGCTTTAATAATGATTAAACCATTTTAATTATAATAAACTTTGACAAAACCCCATGCATGAACTCGGGCTTACGTATGTATCGAGCGCGTTTTGATTGGCCAAAACACAAGAAAACCCGACCAATCACCTTCCTTTGAAGTTTTAGTCATCCACCACTAATTTTGATTGTCTCACTTAAACAACGGAATTGGCTATTTTACGCAAAACATTAGTTTGCCACAGAACTGAAAAGATTTAACAATTTGATTCATAAACCTATCGGGTCCACCTTAGCTGTGCGTGAGCCGTTCGATCATTCATTCAATCAACGGTCTGATCCTCCAGAACCCACGAGATCTTAAACTCGTTTGAAATAAATCTTATCGAGTCCACCTGTTCAATGCTCCATTGACTCCCATACGGACCCGATGGGAAATATACATCACCAGTTAATAATCTATCGGATCCGAATTTAGTGCTAAAACCCGATCATTTCTTCACCCGATATCTGTTGGATCCCATCTTTTAGAATGGATGGCTGAGATTAACCTGGACTTTAACAAGCTTGAACTACATTTGATATACTATCACGTCCGATAAGTTGTCGCCCGATTGTCGTTGGATCAGTGGCTTGTTGATCAACAGGCCAGATCTTCTCGCAAGTATACCTTCGCATCAGATTTTTGAAACAAAACCATTCTAGCTGACTTGTGCGATTACCATTGGATCTGTGGCTTGTCGATCAACGACCCAGATCTTCTCGCAGGTACACCATCGCATCGGATTTCCGAAACAAAACCCGTTCAAGTTAACTTGTGCGAAATAAAACAAAATACTTCAATTCTCTTAGACTTTGCGGGGGTAAAGCATATAAGGGAACTACATTGAGAACGAACTCCTGCAATGATTCTAGGCCACATGTTGTGGTCAACCACACTCACATCATGGTCAACTGCGGGGTTGAGCCTTTATTAACCTTCAAACTTATTGTTTTCCTGCAACACACCTCATCATACTCATCAAGCTATCACTTGATCATGCCTCTTAAACTTGCATGGCGTTTGAACAAAGGTTTAATTTTTTATTTCTTTTTTATTCCTTTCATTTCGTGATAAAACTGAAAATAAGGCTTAAATCACAATATAAGCTGCAACAGAACCTATGGCTGAATAAGGAAATTCTGGGGTAACCACAAACCACGCTTAGCCAAGTAGGTAGCCCTATTAGGTTAGGAGAGGGCTCTCTCCGTAAGGATCTAAGCCAAAATGTTACACAAAATATTGTCACCATGACTATTTGCAGTCAGTATGGGTCTATCATCATTCATACTGTCCGCCTAAGCAAGTCTCAAACCTCAGCTCTTCATGTCAAGCTTTGAAAATGAGAGAAAGACCTTAAAAATCAATAAAGCTCTGGTTCTGCACTTTCTCTCGCTGTTGTCGGCGGTCCCGCACCCTCTGTTCATGTTACCTGCGGACCTGCCCGCTCTGTCTCTAAAGGAGTGGGTGCGGACCCCTGTGAAAGTAAAAAAGGCACAAGTTTATTCTTAAAAACTCACTTTGGGTTAATTCTAGATGATTCTAGAAGGAATCTTGACGTGGATGGTTCGCTCCTAGGTGGTTCATGCATCCCAAAAGTGAAGGAGCTAATCCCTTGATGAGAGGAGCTATCCCTTTGAAGGAGGGCTTTATCCCTTTGAAGGTGGACCTAGTAACTTCCCTCCATTGCACTATAAATTAAGGCATTGGGCTGGTTGCTAGAGAGGTTAGAAGTTGAACATTTTTGAGGGTAAATGCTGGTGGAATTGAGACTTCCTAGTTAAGCTTGAGAGGAGAGATCACATACCTTTTGGCTTCATTGGGAAGAGAGTGAAACTTATCAAAGTAGAGGAGAATTCTTGCTGGACCCTGGGAGGAGCTTGTACAACATCAAGGCACAGGTTGTAAAGTTCTTCTTTGATTTAAATTAATACAATCAGAATCATTTTTCTCAACAAATTGTCTTATGTGATTTGTTTCATGAATTCTTTGATCATCATGATAAGTATGCTTTATTATATTGGCTTTTCAGGTGTTATTTAATTTGTGTGCTGGTTTGTGTTTGCAGATTCTCTACAAGGGAGCTCATTTGGATCAACAGAGCGAGGCTTCCACAAACTTGCATTGGACCCAAGGTATGCCTAAAACACTTGTTTGCCTTTATTTATAAACTGCATATTTAGAGAAAGATAGAAGTTGATTGGTTTGTTTCTCGCTAGATATCATTAGATACTAGGGAGGTCGGTCTTGTCCGTAAGAATGACTCATTCCGTGTGACAAAATGGCGACTCCACTGGGGACTTGATTTTTTGATTTCCTTTTACTTTGACTTGAGAAATTGTGTTTTTGTTTCTGTTTTTGGCTTGTTGTGTGTGGAATTGGGTAGGTTTAGTTAATCTTGAATTATTTTTTGTTTTTCATACTTTTGGGAGAGGACCGCACCCTCTGCTTGTAACACAGTGCGGACATATCCGCACTTTTGATTTACACACAGAGCGGTACTGCACCTGTGTGGACTGCGGGCCTGCGGACCCTGTCAAAATTTTGAAAAACTTAAGATTTTCTCTTTCAGTCAGCTTAGGATTTGTTTAGGTGTTTTTATCCTCTGCCCAAACCTGCATGTGACTTGTCAGGAACTTTTCTTAGGTTAATTCCATTGGCATTAGGGTTTTAGGTGAAATTCCTAGAAGTTTTGGTTACCGGGCTTGATTTTCATTTTGGTCTTGTAGTAGCTCAGAGCTTAGAAGCCTTAGAAGCCTCAAATCACCTTGGTTTTTATTGGCCTTCTTATGAGTCTGACCGTTTGCAAAATCTACCTTTGTTGAGGAATCCATCTTGTTTTTTCTCTTTACGAAACTTCGAAAAGACTTGTGTTAAAAGTTTTGGATTTCATTTTTAGAAAAGAAAACAAAAATTGGTTGTTTTTTGACTGATTTGTGATTCTAGACAAATTTGTCCTTAGTTTGCTTATAGCTAAGTAAAACATCCTTGAAAATAAATCTTGTAAGCTTTTACTTCAAATAGTTTTTAGAATTTATAGATCTCAAGATTAGATTTTTCCATAGTTTTGAGTGTTTTATAAAAATAAAAAATCTCTTTTGAAAAACTTTGTTTTTGTAGTATTTGAGTGTTTGAAAGAAAAGGGAAATTTTTCGTGAGCATAACTAGTTGTCTCGTTTTTGAGTGTATTGGAAAATAAAAAAAGCTCTTCTTTTGATTTGTTTGTTAAGAAAAGATTTGTTTTTACAAGCATTTGCATTCTCAACTCTTTCCTAGCTAGAAATTCATTAAAGGGAAAATATTGCTTATCATCTTAAGTGCATTTTTTAGTGGTTTGGAGTCGAGTCTTCATACTATAAGTTTCATCTCCGCACCTTTTGACTTAAGGAAAAACCAACAAAAATAACGCTTAAAGTAAAATCTATCTAGTAATCTTTTTATTTCTAGGGCTCTATATCACCAACATAGCTTAGGCTAGTATCTTGGAGTAGGGAGTAATTAACTCTCCAAGATAGTAAAACAAACAAGTAGTTGTATCTTGTGGTAGGAGATAAAATCCAATTGTTACATCTATGCTCTGGGAAAGCTCCTCTTAAAGGAGAAGCACGATATCATATCTGAACCAGTGTGGGAATCAATCCTTCCTCATTGGGAACGATAGAAGATATTCACATATTAAAAATGGTAAACCTCGGATTAACCATTGTAGAGGAGCCTGGGGTCACTTATTGGTAAACCTTGGATTATCTCAAGGAGCCTTCAAGGGGATTGAGCTTGTTACTCTGCCTTTGCCTGCGTATCAGATCGTAAACTGTTCCCCTAGGTATATTTGTTTCCGTTGGTAACCATAGTGACCATATTCTATAGGATTCTTTCCTAAGGTGATAGTGGAGGGAAGATCCCACTGTACCTAGAGCAGACGTCGGCTAGACTCACTTGGGTTTTCTGGGGTGTTCTCTTCACTCGAGACGGTTTAGTGGAGAAACTTGTGCCAGTCTATTCATTAAGCAGGTTGCCGGGGTAACTGTTCCAATCGCCATTTCTGTATTGAACTTTGCGACGTTGGATTTCATCACCAACTAGTGTTTTCAGTACGGAAAGTTACCGTTTGTGTGTGGTTTGATCTCCTAGATTCTTTAGGTGTGTGATTCGAAATTGTTTGGTTCTTTAGAGGCTTTAGGTGGTTTTCATTGAGATTTTTCTTTGTTTGCGTGTGAAGTAGTTAAAATATTTAATCATGGCTGAATTACAGAGGAAGTCACGTAGACTTCGGGGCCAACCTCCTAAGTTTTCACCAAGCCATCTTGAAGGGCTACGAGCCCTTGTAACTCCTAGAGACATTAGAGTTGGGTCACCTGAGGAAGGAGAGTCTTCTTTGGTTGTACATCCTGATTATCAAGCTCTAGTAGCAGATTATAATCCACAATCTATTTCTGTTTCCGAAGTTACTGGTAGTTTTTCATCTACTAGTGATTTAGGTGAGGAACCTGAAATATTTAAACCTGAAACTGAATTTGCTGCTACGCCAACATCGGGATTTGCCTCTCCAACTTCTAGTGGTCTTGGTTTACCCAGGGTAGAAATAATAATTACCCAAAATCTTCCTTCTGGACTTATAGCTATTGAAGAACTTGCTACTCCGGAAGAAGAAGGTATCCCTATCCCTGAAAATCAACCAGTTATAGAACTTAGGGAGCGTGAATCAATCTTTTACAGTCCACCTAGGAGCAATGCTTGGTATCTTTCATTGACAAATTTTTTGAAAACCCGGGACTAAGTTTTTCACCACCTCACATTCCTTTTCACCCAACACCTAGGGGTTATTATCCTCTGTTAAATATGTCAAGATAGTCGTCCATGTTTTCTCAATCTCCAGAAACCTTTTTATATGGCGGTCCTTCTGTTCCCTCTGGGTATTAGTCACTTACTGGTAATTTTTCGGGAGCATCTCCTCAACCTATTGAACAAGGGTTATTAACTGGAAATAATGGAACTAAGACGTTGAGTGTAGAAGACATTCTTATGATGTCAGGTACTATTCCTAATCCTCAACCTCAAGGTGGCCAGTTACCGCCTGGGGGGCAGCCTCAAAGTCGTCAATTATTGCCTGGGGGGCAACCTCAAGGTACCTAATTTCCGCCTGGGGGGAAACCTTAAGGACAGTACATACCTACGGGACAATACGTTCCTCAAGGTCAACCCCAGACTCAGTATGTACCTCAAGGTCAACCCCAATATCAATATGTACCTCAAGGTCAACCCCAGTATCAGTACGTGCCTCAAGGTTATCAACCTTAAGGTCAGTACCCAACCCAAGGTTTCCAACCACCTTCCAGTCAATCATTTGTCCAAGGAGCTGGAAATGTACCTTTGAATTATCAACCCTACCCTCAACCCGGTTATGGTCCTCAATATTCTCAACCTGCTATGGGTCTGTACCCCGGAATGAACTTAGTGTGGGATCCATCTCAATCTCAACAGATCTTACAACCGAATGTGCAGTTGTCATCTCAATCTGGACAACCCTTAGTTTCTGGTTCACCCTAACAACCTGTCCAGTCTACTATTCAAACTTCTGCACCTTCTGTAGTTTCTCAGTCTGGGCCTAGTACGCCTCGTACTCCGCCTCAAATGACTGCTGCAATTGCTGCAACATCTGTTCAATCTACCCCACCTACTTCTGGAGTATCGACAACTCCAGTTTCTATTGTTCCTGTATCAACTCCTCAGACATCTTTACCTCAGTCTGGATCCACAATTCGGACTTCGGTTCAAATGCCTGTAGGAAAACCTGGTCCAAGTACGGTTGTCACAAGTCAACCTAAATTTACTTATCAACCGTACCAGGGACAGTACCAATTCGGTCCTGCTGTGCAGCAGCCAGTCTATCAGTATCAACCGTACCCTGGATACACATATCAGCAACCTCAACAACCCCAGTACGGTCAGGTTAATCCTGGTTTTCTGGGAGGATATAATATCCCAAAGGCAATTCCAATTCCTAGTTATCCTAGATATCCTCCTCCTGGGGCTGGTCTCATGACCCAGGGTTTCAGGGACCCTAATTGTCAGTTACCGTTTATTGCAACTTTGGACTTTCCTGACTTGTCCTGCCTTACAAACGATCCAATTAACTATCTTCCGTTTTGGCCGCCAATGCCGAATAAGTTGCCTAGTGATATTCCTAAGTTTGAAGGAAAATCAGGAGAGGACCCGTCGAACCATGTGATGACTTATCACCTCTGGTGTGTGTCTAACTCCATTTCAGATGATTCAATCCGTTTAAGGCTTTTCCAATGCACTCTAATTGGTCTTGCGGCCAAGTGGTACATTGAGTTACTGCGAGCCACTTTTTATAACTTTAGTCAGTTAGCTACTTCGTTTTTAACTCATTTTCAGTTTCCAGTCAGATATGACAATGGCACGGAATTATTAACTTCATTAAAACAATCAATGTCCACTTACATTTCAGATCACATTCATGAATGGAGATGTCGACGGCGTTTAGTGAAGGTTTTTATTCCGGATTAGATCTTAGTTGAATGGTTTGTAAAATCTTTATTACCGAAGATCACTGAGGATGTAGCTAAGGCAGGAGTCGTTACTGAAGAGAAAGTAATTGCTCAAGCTCAGTACCTTGACTTAGTTTATACTCAGTTAGGTACGTTATGCGAGAAAATCCCCGACCTTCCTAAACAAAATCAAATAACTGTAGCTCCTTCAGGGTCTCATGCCGCTGATGGTATGATTGGTACGGTTAATACCAAAAGTAAGAAGAAATATTCCAAGAATTCTTCTCTTATCATAACTTTACCAGATTCCCCGACAAGAGATTCTTCCGCAGAAATCTCCACAGATATTCATGTTGTAAAGTCATCTACAGCCAAATCAAAATCTGGCGGTAAGAAGAAAGGGAAGAAGAAAAATAAAACAGATAAAAATTCGAAAGAGAAACCATAAAAAATGGAATCAACTGATGAGAAACGCAAACCTCGTTATCCTTGTCTCATTTGTGACGAAGAGCATTTTACAAGAGACTGCCCTTATCATGCAGAGGTTGCGAAAATTGTCAAAGGTTCCCAAATGCCTGCTGTTTTGAAGGATCCTTTTCCTAGTAAAGACAGTAAAATGATAGGTTCTTCCTCAAATGCCTCTGAAGAATCCATAATGATGATGTCCCATGTTAGGATTGTGACTCTATCGCATGATTATGGAAGTAAAAGTCCTTTTGATGGTAAGGAAGCAGAATCTTCTCATTCGAACCCATCAACTTCAACTCTTGGTTCCGATCCACTACAGATCGAGAAACCTAACCCAGACTTAGTAATCAAACCGCTCGCCAAGGGTATACTTCGAAAGTCAGCTTTCAATCCACATGCGAGGGCGGCTCAGAACTATAACATTGTTGAAGATTTTGCTATTTCACCTTCGACAATGTCGGATTTGGAAGTGCTGCAATCATGTCCAGCACAGCGTAAATTACTATTGTCGGCTATAGGAGCTGTTGACATTCAGGACTCGAACCTTATAATTTTCGATCTAGAAAATAGTACACTGCGCTTACCTCATCAAATGGCTTTCTAGATCCCAGTGTTAGTAAAAAACGGACATTGTTATAGGACTGTGATTGATGAGGGAGCCTCAACGTGTATTATATCGATACAATGTTGGAGATCGCTTGGTTCTCCTACGCTAAATCAATCCCCGACAATTCTAAAGGCCTTTGATGGCTGTGGGTTTCATCCTTTTGGCATTCTATAGGATTTACCTATAGGGGTTGAAGGCAAAACTGTTAATCTAGATGTGGAGGTGGTTGATGCCCCTCTAGATTACAACCTTCTCTTGGGTTGTAGTTGGTCTTACGCTATGACAGCTGTCGTTTCATCGGTATTTCGGCTTATAAAGTTCCCTCATAATGGAAAGATCGTAACTATAGACCTGCTGACTTACTTTTCATCTGACCCAGCCTCTTCTAAAAGTATTCAGCATGTCGGCAAAGCAACTATCCCGTATAAGGATGTTGGAGTAGGACTAGTTAAAGATTCTGGTTTACTAGGAACTTTTCCTTTTCCTCCTATCAATGCATCGTCTTCTACTGCAACCATTCATATGATTTCATCAGACACTATTGTTTATGACGATCCTTGGATCGTACCTTCCGAATCTGAGATAGACTCATTTGGTGATGTTATGCCTTTGAGTCCATATGAAATTGCGTATCAGGTCGTGCAGTCGTTTTCTGACCCTTCTTCAACCAAAATTGACTTAATGAATGTGGTCCATGAAGAATCACTTTCAACATCAAACTCAAACTCAACAACGTTTTCTGAACTTGTCCACACTGATGAGCAAATTCGTGAAATCCTATGTGTCGATGATTTACCATGGGAAGATCTTCATCATAGATATTCGTTTTTACCTGAGATTGATCGCTTTGAAAATGATTTTTCATCTATTTTTACGACTGAATATGTCAAGGAACCTTAGAATCCAATGAAAAATCCTGATTCAAAGTTAAATTTGGGAAACATTTCTCGAACTATTCCTATTGATATTTCGGTTAAGCCTGGAATTGTTGAAAACATTCATATAGGTGCCTTTTGTACGGAAGATGAAATTCAAACATATAAGGCCCTATTTCAAGAATTCCACAACGTGTTTGCCTGGTCATATGAGGAAATGCCAGGAATTGACCCCGCAATTGTTGTTAATGAAATCAAAACCTACCCGGATGCTAAACCCGTTCGGCAACGTTTGCATCAGATCCACTCGCGAAAAGCTGCTGCTATTAAAGCAGAAGTTGAAAAATTACTCAAAGCAGGTTTCATTTATCCGATTTCGTTAATGGATTGGGTATCAAATATTGTTCTTGTTAACAAAAAGCAAGGGACAATAAGAATATGTATCGATTATAGGGACATTAATCGAGCCTTTCCAAAAGACAATTACCCAACTCCCTATATCGATCAAATCATTGATGATTGTGCTGGCAGTGAAATACTCTCCTTCATGGATGGCTTTTCCGGATACAATCAAATCAATATTCTACCTGCTGATCAACCAAAAATGGCTTTCATTTGTCCATGGGGGACTTTTGCTTATTGCAAATTACCTTTTGGGCTCAAGAACACTGGGGCAACTTTTCAAATAGCCATGTCTTACACGTTTCATGACATCAAGCACATTGTGCAACCCTATCTCGATGATTTACCTACTCATTCATTACATCGAGCTGATCATCTCATCCATTTACGAGCAATATTTATGAGGTGTAGGCATTATCGAATTAGGTTGAATCCACACAAGTGTGTTTTCTGTATAGAAACGGGTCAGTTACTGGGGTTTGTTGTTTCGAAAGCCGACATTCACGTCAATCCCTCGAAGGTTGAAGCTATTGTCAAATTGCCTCCTCCTTCGAGTCTTCGCCAACTCCAAAGTTGACAGGGGAAAGAAAACTTTTTACGTCGATTCATTCCTAACTACGCCGAGATCACAAAGGGTTTTACCCAGTTGTTGAAACAGAATACTCCATTCTTTTGGGATGAGATAGCTGATAAATATTTTGATGCACTAAAACACGCGTTGACCCATGCACCGTTATTGCATCCTCCCAACTACAACCAGGACTACTTCTTATATCTTGCCGCCTCGCATTACGCCATTGGAATGGTATTAGTTCAGGAAGATGAATTCGGTACTGGACATGTGATATATTACCTTAGTCACACTTTAAATCCAACTGAGCTAAAATACTCACATGTGGAGAAATTGGCATTGGCAGCTGTTCAAGCTGTCCAACGTTTTCGTCATTACATTTTACTACGTAAAACTACAGTAATTTCGGATTGCAACCCTATGATCTATATTTTGACCAAACAATTGCTAGGGGGAAAGTACTCCAAATGGATTGTGATCCTGCAGGAGTTCGACTTGGAATTTGAAAAGTCTAAGTCGAAGAAATCTTTAGTTGTTGCGGAATTAATGTGTGACTTCCCGCGTGCTGACACGGAAACTGTGGCAGAGGAGCCCATTGTAGACGAATCCTTGTTTCTAATCAGCACTTTAGATCCATGGTATGGGGATATCATCGTTTATCTCCAGACCCAATCCTTTCGGCCAGAAATTTCAAGGTCAGAACGTCGAAAAATACGATTCCAGTCCCAACAATTCAAAATTATTGGAGATACACTTTATTGTCGTGGGGCGGATTCTGTTTTTCGACGTTGTTTAACTCACGAGGAAGCTGAAAGGGTTATAAATGACTGTCACTCTGGAGCGTGTGGCGGTCATATGTCTCGGTTTGCCACAGCCCAAAAGATATTGTGTGCTGGCTATTTCTGGCCGTCTTTGCTTAAAGATTGCATTAACGTGGTTCGAAAATGCCACAACTGCCAAATTTTTGATCGAAAGATGCGCGCTCCACCTGCTCCTCTCCACCCTATAATTTCCGTCGGTCCTTTTGCGAAATGGGGTATCGATTTTATTACATGTAACCCTCACTCGGCCGGGGGGTATGCGTATATCATCCTTGCGGTAGATTATTTTACCAAATGGGCCGAGGCGATGCCTACATTTGAGGCAGATGGCAAAACTGCTATGATTTTTGTGTTCAATCATATAATTGCTAGGTTTGGTGTTCCACAAGCGATTATCACTGATCATGGGTGTCATTTTCGAAACATTATGATGACTGAACTTACAGGCCAAATTGGTTTGCGTCACGATAGTTCAACTTCGTATTATCCACAGGCTAATGGTCTGGTTGAAGCCATCAACAAAGTTCTAGTCATCATGATCCAACGAATCATTGGGATTCATAGGTCGAATTGGCATAACATGATGTTTTTAGCGCTTTGGGCGTATCGAACCTCAGTAAAAACGTCAACCGGTTTGACTCCTTTCCAACTTGTTTATGGTCTAGAAGCTGTGTTACCTATTGAATGCGAAATCCCGTCATTGCAAATGGCCATCGAATTACTTCCAGCCACTTCCGAAGAGGAAAAATGTTTGTTATACTTGGCTCAGCTAGACGAGAATCGACGTGATGCTGCATTAGCGATCGAAACTCATGCCAAACGTATTAAAGCTCAATATGATCGAAATGTTACCCCTCGAAATTTTTCGGAAGGAGACCTAGTCTTATTGTATGATCAGGAAAATGATAAATTAGGCGCTAGGAAATTCGTACCCATGTGGCATGGTCCTTATGTTGTTAAGCGAAAGCTAGCAAAAGGGGCCTATGAATTGGTAGACTTTGACTAGGTCTCTTTAGGTAAACCTAGAAATGGTCTTTATCTGAAGAGGTATTATGCTTAAATCTGGGTGTGGAGATTTTTAGTTAGGTTAGTTTTCTTTCTAACTGGTGTGTTTTAGATTAAAAAGTGTGTTTATCTTAGAGAGTGTTTTTCGTCATTATTCCTGCTTATCTTGGTTTTACTCTTGATATTGCAGATGTCGACGCCTCTCCAAACATACATTGGTTTTGTTGATGGTGCTTTTCGTAATACACGGAATATTTCTTCCGCAGCTTGGGTTATCTATTCGCCCTCTCACAAGTTGGTATCTATGCATGGGGTAAGCCTCGGTCAAACAACAAACAACATTGCCGAGTATAGTGTAGTGATTGAGTTATTATCTGAATCTATTTCATTTGGGATTCAGAGTTTGATAGTGAGGTTAGATTCTGAACTCGTTGTATTACAGCTTAATAGAGTATATGCCATTAGAAATCCAGTGTTATTGAGACTATTTTTAAGAGTTCGTCTCTTGGAACATGAATTTGACTATATTGAATATCAACATATTCCAAGACATTTAAATACATTAGCAGATGCAATTTCTTCTCGAATGTTAAGTAGACATTTGCAATAATCATACAAGTAAATTTAAAAACATTCCATAACATGTTTTGCAAGATAAGCCAGTAATAGTGATATAGTATAGCATAGGAGTGTGTCAAATATACATCGTCTTCGATCATAGGTTGAAAAACACCTTATGATTGGCAAAAATGATAGTACAAAAAGCAAAAAATGTCATATGTGTCTACAACAGGTGATCATCCTATCACTGGTGATGATCTCGATAAGAAACCACTGTACGGGCCACCCTGCAAAGGAACCTCCTGAAAGGTCCTGGGACCCCAATCACATAGCGCTGTAGCCTAAGAGGAATGTCATCTATGCTGGTCTCTGGAATGTCTGCTGTCAAACGCTCTAGATGGCTCTCCAATTCGGCCAAGGTCTCTACTGATTCGTCCTGTGGGACTGGTGCTGCTGTAGCTGGTTGTTTCCTCTCATAGGGCCGAAGAGCGGCTGGTTGCCGTGGACCTACATCTGCATTTGAAACTTTTACTATTTTTTGGGATGAGATAAAAATAAATAAAATTAAATTAGAAAATGTTGAAAATGATTTTACCTGAATCATCCCATTGCTCTCCTAGTGGAAGAGCCATGTCTGGGTCACCACGAAAATCTACCCCAGTGTAAGGAAAGTCCTGAATAGCAAAAACTTAGTTCTCCAACCAATAGAAATACTTAGGAGTGAATTGAAAGACTTCAGTCCTCTCCTTAGGATGGCGGGCCATAACTGCAACCCATCACATCAGTTTGGGCTCTCGGGGAAGTCCAGCTCCAATAGTGAGATGCTGTGGGACCAACATTGTGACCCTCTCCAGACCAAAGCTCATGACTAAAGCACCATATCCAAAGGTCTTCAGTTGTCCGTTCTTTTCTCTAGTCAGTTGGCCTTTTATATTAGCGAACACAGCATCATACCAGTTGAAGATGGTGCCTCGAAAGTAGTCTACTGCCATCCGCATATGGGATCTAGTGGCTATATGTAGTGCTACACTTCCGTAGAGCCTGGTAACAGTAAACGCAATCACTTTCAGTTCAGGAAGGGATATGGTTTTGATATCTATCCCTTTGTCTCTAGTTTGGTCGTTGCAAAACTCTAGCCGGAGGCTATCGACAGACTGGCCACCTGGCCTAGTCCCGAATAGAGTCAAGTGCTCACCTCTCTTAGGAAAACCAGTCAAAAAGTAAATTTATGCCGGCTCCATTTCGAGCTGGTGACCACCAATGAAGAAGCACTGGTCCTGTATGCTCCATCTATCTACCAGCCACTGCAAAAAGTCCACCTGGGCCCTCATGCCAGGTATGGCCCAGAATTTGTATAAGCTGCATGCCTTCAATGCATCAATTGAAGGTTGATGATTTATCGGGGCGAGATCTACATCCTCGTTCTCCCGTTCTCGCATATCAAGCATGATGTATATCCTACATTCAATAAAAAGGCGAATTAAAATATCTAAAAGCAAAATTTTTGGGCGAAATTTGAGAAATTTGGGTTTAAAAACCCTTGCTACGGGGACCGCACCCTCTCTGTTAGAGACAATGTGTGGGTCCGCACTTTGCCTTCACGGCAGGTGCGGACCCCTGACTTTTTCCTTTTACGAAAAAGTCGGGGTCCGCAGGTTACCTGTGCTATGCCTGCGGACCCCTGCGCGTGGGTTTCTAACCTAAAAATCCCTTAAAAAATGAAATTAAAGCCTAAAAACAAATTTGAAATGGATGAAATTAAAGAGTAGGATGATGTAGATTACCTGGAGGAGACGGCGTTCGATTCCAACGGACGGATTTTCCGCAATCTTCACGGGAAGTTTCTGACCAAAAGCTCTCTTTTCTCACTCTGAAGTCAAACGATAAAAATGAATTTACAAAAGCCCTTTTTATAAGTTTTTTGAATAAATGAGTTTTTAATTTGTTTATGTTTCACTTTAAGGAGGTAACTTTTGCAGCATTTTTATTTATTTTAAATAGGTATGAGTAATGTTTGAGTTTTTGTTCAGGATAACGGATTTTTCAGGCGAAATCGGTCATTTTCGACGAAAAAACATTAGAGTCACCTTTAAGCTCTTTTCTGACTCCTAAAACATGAAAAGATCGCCGAGTTTTTCTTTTTAAACTCGTTAAAACAGACTAAAAAGACGGTCCACTTACAGCTCTTTTCTGACCATAAAAACATGAAAAGATCGCTGGTTTTTTGTCGTTTCAAATTCGATATTGGTTATAAAACGATGTGTCATTGATCACTTTTTTACTTTTTCGGATCAGAGGAACTAACTATGAAAAGTACTCCTTGGTCATAATGATCAAGCGGTTCTTTAAAGTTCTATTTTATACTTTTTCGGGCTTGGGAGACACAAATTTACAAAAAAGGACAACCATGGAGTCTTCTTAAGTTTTTCAGACTTTCTAAAATTAAAAAACGCCAAGTTTCTCCTATACTGGACTCGTTAAAATTTAACAATAAAGGACCTGTTCAATTACAAACAGGAACAGACCACTCCTTCTTAGGGTTCGAATTTAAACTAGGTTGGACTCATCCGAAGGATGAGCTTATAATCAAGCAAATGTTATCCTCCTCAAGCTTGTCAAAAATAAAGAGGTACTTGCCAGAAATGGCGGGGGAAAAGAGAGAAAAATGAGCCTGTTTGTCATACTTTGTAACCACTCTTGAACACGACACTTTTATTCACTTGGGTTGGGAAATCCTTTGCCTAACAGTTGATCAAAACATATTGAAAGTCTTCAGCCGGTTTCTGGGTATTAACTTTGGGTCAATTGTCACCAAACCATCTGCTGTGTCGTTATGTGTTCAAGAGGTCAGTGCAAATAAACCATTCATCTGCAAAATATCTGTCATCCATCTTGACCATCCCTGAGTCAGTCCTTGCAACTAAATTTCTTCAAACTTGATATATGATTTCGTGTTGTGGGCTTGCCTACGATGGATCGCTTTCTATCGACTTCAGCTCATTATCTAGAAAGATGATCTAGAAATCATCAGTACCTTGGGATCTTCATGCCTCAATGGCAAGTTTCTCGCCTTCGACGATAGGTTGCATCATTGATCTTCGATCAAAGGATTCCGTGACATGTTCGACATCAACACCTCTATTCACATCTCATGGATTGTACTGAGTACTTTGAGAGCCATTGACATTACTGGTGGTTTCTCTCACACTTGTTAACGGTTTACATCATTGACTGGTAATCAAGTGGTTTCTACCATGTTCAACTTCGACACATTCATTCACATGGTTAGAATCGTACTATTTCGGGAAGTAGAAATCAAGACCCCGGATCTAGTTTCCACCATCAAGGCTGCGAGGAATTTTGTATTCATTATACAGTGGACTATTCATAAATAGATGGCTGCGTCCATACTATGTCTACATGTATCTATACTTGTGATGTATTACAAGATCATTCCTATATCAGAGCAGTAGTTAGTTTTCTAGTCAGTTTTGATCTGAGTATGGGAATGCCTACCTCAACGATGATATGATCTCATATATATATTTTGCATTGAATGTTTTTACAGGTTCCAACCGGGCTCTCCACAAGATGATCCTCGAAATGATAAAGTACTTCTCTCTTCTTAGATGATAAATGAAATCCTCATCTACTACAGACTTCACACTTTAGGGGGCAATCTGTTACAAAAAATATTGTCACCATGACTATTTGCAGTCAGTATGGGTCTATCATCATTCATGCTGTCCTCCTAAGCAAGTCTCAAACCTCAGCTCTTCATGTCAAGCTTTGAAAATGAGAGAAATAACTTAAAAATAAATGAAGCTCTGGTTCCGCACTTTCTCTCACTATTGCCTGCGGTCCCGCATCCTCTGTTCATGTTACCTGCAGACTTGCCCGCTCTGTCTCTAAAGGAATGGGTGCGGACCCCTGTGAAAGTCAAAAAGGCCCAAGTTTATTCTTAAAAACTCACTTTGGGTTAATTATAGATGATTCTAGAAGTAATCTTGACGTGGATGGTTCGCTCCTAGGTGGTTCATGCATCCCAAAAGTGAAGGAGCTAATCCCTTGATGAGAGGAGCTATCCCTTTGAAGGAGGGCTTTATCCCTTTGAAGGTGGACCTAGTAACTTCCCTCCATTGCACTATAAATTAAGGCATTGGGCTGGTTGCTAGAGAGGTTAGAAGCTAAACATTTTTGAGGGTAAATGCTGGTGGAATTGAGACTTCCTAGTTAAGCTTGAGAGGAGAGATCACATACCTTTTGGCTTCATTGGGAAGAGAGCGAAACTTGTCAAAGTAGAGGAGACTTCTTGCTGGACCCTGGGAGGAGCTTGTACAACATCAAGGCACAGGTTGTAAATTTCTTCTTTGATTTAAATTAATACAATCAGATTCATTTTTCTCAACAAATTGTCTTATGTGATTTGTTTCATGAACTCCTTGATCATCATGATAAGTATGCTTTATTATATTGGCTTTTTAGGTGCTATTTAATTTGTGTGCTTGTTTGTGTTTGCAGATTCTCTACAAGGGAGCTCATTTGGATCAATGGAGTGAGGCTTCCACAAACTTGCATTGGACCCAACTTAGGCCTAAAACACTTGTTTTCCTTTATTTATAAATTGCATATTTAGAGAAAGATAGAAGTTGATTGGTTTGTTTGTCGCTAGATATGATTAGATACTAGGGAGGTCGGTCTTGTCCGCAAGAACGACTCATTCCGTGTGACACAAAATGAATGGATCAAGAAATTGATATTAGGCAAGGTATAGTAGCACAAGGTTTTGATTTGATTTTTTGAATGGGTTTGTTGGATCAGAAAGAGCCAAACAGTTAGGGCAAGGAAATTAGGTCAAAACTACAGGGTGTTTGATGGGGCAAGGTAGGTACAATGATCAGAACCTTAGGGTTTGATGGATGATGTGAAAATACAGGTGAGGAGCTAGAAAGAGAATGTAAACCACATGGATTCTTCCTAAACTGAAGAAAACATAGACTGTGAAATGTCTACCGAAAATGAAGCATAAAAGATATGGATTCTGCCTCTTAGAGCTGTATACATTCACATAAAGGCAATGAAATGATGAAATGGATTCAACAATACATTCTAACACATGAATACAAAAGAAAAACTGAACTAAGCATCATACCACATGGATCCCAAAGAAATAGCCACAATTTTTCATTAATCTCCTGCTGCAACTGATACAAAATGATATCTAATCAAAACATAAGCATCCCACTGAGTCCAACCCCTACAATGACTGAGGAAAAGCATCATATAGACCCTAAACAACTCATCCTAAGCTTAGGGAGTCGAATCCATGAGAGGAGGAGTTGTTTCCAACATAATCTGAATTGCTAACAAGAAAATAGGGTGGTAAAAGTGACTCATCCCTAATCCAAACAAATTGATACATTACACCTCATAAATTTGTTTTACCTAATGAATCTACCCTAGTAAGTTCTAGAAGCATCATAATTACATTCAACTTATCAATTACAATGGTAAAAACATCATTTGTCATGGTAGAAGTGAAAACTAGGTCGAATTTGCAAAATTTTGGGCAAAGTGTCAAACGCGCAGTGCCAAGTGCCAGTGCGCATCACCAAGTGCAAGCACACTCTTCAACTTCAGCTGCACTTTTGGAGGCTTTCCCGATGTCTAAATTGGGCCCACAATAGCTTTTTAGAAAGAACTACCTATCTAATTTCCGAAACAACTTGAATTTATCAATTTGGATGTCATTTTACCAGCCAAAAACCAAATCTCCCAACACTGCTCAGCGGCCAGGCGAAAATAGTGCAGAAAGGTCATTTTTTGGGTGTTTTTTGACCTTTTGACCAACCGGTTTTCCTTCAAATTCTTAGAAAATTTACAGGGTGTATGTAATCATCACTAGAAACCCAAAAATTCTGACTTCTTGCTGATTGGATGTCTCAAAAAAGAGCGCAACGCCCAAGGCTCTGCGCATTTTCCTTCCATGACTGTGGAAAAGCTGGACTGAAAAACAAAACAATTTCCTTGAAGCTCAAAAATGGTTCAACATGCCCAAAAATGTATTTTTATGACTGATCAAAGGTTATAGGCATGTAGGGATGCCTCAAAAAGTATGTGAAGTCTCCTCCCCTCCTCTTGCTTGGTCAATTTGTCAATTTTCTCATGAGCTCTTTTGAGCTTGCTCCTTGCCACTTGGTTCCTTCGTGCATAATACTTGGCCATCTTCCTTTGTATCTCAACATCTCTGTTTACTTTTTCTAAGAGGTTCTCCAAGTGTGTGTTCACCTTCTCAAGCCAAGACTCTCTGTTCTCAGCTATGTCCTTGGCCAATTGCTAATTTAAAGTGAGCTGCTCCTCCAAAATTGCCTCCTTTTTCCTTTCAAGCTCCAAGGCTCTCTTTAATACTCTTTTTCTTGGTATTTTTATCTGTCCCTGTTCATCATCTGGCTCTCCATAATCTCCATAAGCCTCATCAAGCTGAAACTTGGCCTTCTCAGCCTCCCTATTTTCCTTCATGTACTTGGTTTGTATCAATTCTTGCTTGACCTCTAGCTGCTTGTTCTCTTGCTCATAAAAGGAGATGATATATTTGACCCTTTTTAAACTGATCTCAAGCTTCCTGATTTTGGTATCCTTTGCTTTCAAGGCATTCTGAGTGATTTTGTCTTCCTCCTCATCATCTGTGTTCACAAGGAGAAACTCCTTTTCAGTGTCATGTTTTTCATGCTGCTGTTTGACCTCTGATTCCTCCACCATTTTCTCTTTTCCTTTAACCTGTAATGCTGATGACGAAGGAAAGGCCCCTCCCACTTTCCATGGGGTAAACACCTGCCTCTTTCCCCTCTGATAGGTGAAAGAAAATGGTTACAAACTGTTCCTTTGTGGTATACTACTCTGACCATGCTCAGTGTGTACATCATGTCCCTCACTTCCATCATGGTCATCATGTTCCTCATCACTGTCATCATCTATATTGGGTGAATGAATGGCTACATGAAATGGTGATGTAGATGGTGTGGAGGTGGCTGGTGAAGAATGATCTGTTGAGGATGAGTGATAAGTAAGCTGTGGTGGATGAGAAGAAGTATATGGATGAGTGGAGGATGATGGAGGAATGCGGGGAGCTGGCTGAGTAGGTGGTTCATTGAATATTTCATTAGCTATGAAGGTCTCCCAAGCAATGCCTAGTTGATCTAAGTGATGGAGGACTATCATTTTGATAAGAGAATGATGGAAAATACTATGCATTTGATGAGCTGGATCCCTTTTTTGAGCAATATATGTCATCTTGTCAATAATTCTGAAAAGGTAATATGAAAAACTGAGCATTCTTACCCTGGTAAAGTGCATGAGAAGCATGATATGATATGAGTAGAGTCTTTAAAACCTACCCTCACATGTGAAATACCTCATGATTATCTTCATTAATGGCGCATACTTGTCTAAGAGATAAGAGAAAGGGAAAATTCTTTTCTTATCATTTTTATACCTTGTTTTAAGATATGGCTCAGAAAAATTGTGATACAAATTTATTTGCTTGAACCATTTCTCTCCTACATTTGGAATTCCAGTGGCCTGTGATATGATGGCATGAGGTATAGTAAATGTGACCCCAACTAAAGTGACCTGGTTATTTTGCAAATTGAGGATGAACTGCTTGGTTAACTGCTGATGAAAATTCACCCTTTCAACCCCTTATCAAAACTCAAAACAAGCCATGTACTTGAAACATGATACTCTAAGTGGTGATGCCATAAGTTTTGTGGTATCAGTGGGTTCAAATCTGATAATTCTCTTTCCCTTCTTGGCTGGCCTCCTTAACTGTCTTTCCCCTTCTTCTAAACTAGTGTGACCCTCTTCTGCCATGTTTTTAAGGTGAAAACTTGAGGGATTGATATGTGGGTCAAGGTGAGTGAAAGAGTGAGGGATATTGAATGAAGTATAGGCAAGGATGATTTGAGGGTGACAAAGTCTATGAAATGCTATAATTATGATCAAATAGATGATTTTAGAAACATACAAGAAATTGTTGCTAGGGTTTTAAAATTTAGGGTACCAACTTGCTTAATTGATGGAGAAAAAGAGATATTGGGCCACTTACTTGTTGTATGCAGGTAATAGAAGCCTTTGTAGCTTGAGAAGATGAAGAAAAGTGGTGTTTTGGTGCTGCTAGGGTTTGCCAAGCTTTACTGGCCAAACGCGCAACACCAAGTGCCAGCGCGCAACGTACTTGACAAATGCACCCTTCAATGCACAGGCGCGCAACACCGTTGAAATTTTCTCTGGCTCGATCAGGAAAACACACCCTTCATTGCACAGACACACAACACCACACTCAAGCGCGTAACGACTCTACCTAGCACGCAACGACCAACTGAAACGCGCAATGCCTTCCTGATTTTTTTAAATTTTCACTCAATTTCCTCTTTGCCAAGGAGAGCTTAGGGTGCAAAAGAGATGATGAAGTTTGAAAGATGCTTTTGAAATCTTATATAGAGGATGAGTTTGATTTTTCCTTAGAAAAACCTACTTTATAATGTTTGTTTGGAACTTTTTACTTTGTTTTCAAATCTCTGTCTGATGCTTCTCTTTCTTTGTCTCTTTTCAGGTGGATGATGCTTTGATTGAGCTGATTCTTCAATGATTCCTCTCTTGCAGCAAGGAGAAGTGCCTTGGGCAGCTTATGGGAACAATTATTACATAAAATGACTTGAATTACATCAAAAATATGAACAAACTAAAATACTTTGTTTTCATCTCAAAAATATGTTTTTGAGATGAAAATTACATCAGTGAAATAAGGATTTTGTATAGTAACCATGACTAACTACCAACCATTCTTTGTTTATTTGCCTTCCTCATACCTTTTCTAGATTTTATTTGAATACAACAAAGCTTTTGACCTTGGAAATGAACCCGAAGACCTAATGGAGACATGACTGCCTTAACTCTAAAAATAATATAACTAAAACCATAACTGAATGAAACATGAAAATTGGTCAGCAAATATACCTGATGAGGGAAAATTAGATTTTCTGAGAAGAAGAAGACAACCATCAGTGGATCATTTTTGGCATGACCTAGTGGAATGATAAAAATTTCAGTATAAGACACCTATAATGAAAATGCAAAGAGTAGATTTTATCCCTAATGGAAGTATGCATATACTGACACTAACATTGTTCTTAATGGGGATGGAAGCTCCTTGGAGGTGTCAAGAACACCGTAGACCAAGTTCCTAGCTGATTGGGCCAATACGGTCAAACAAATGAAAGACTAAATTTTTTTTGAAATTTTTGAAAAATGACTTGTTACAAACTGAAAACTGACTCAAAACTGACTCTAGATTGACTCAAAAACTAACTAAAAGAAACACAAAGCATTTAAGCTTTATAGCCTTCACTTCAGGCCCCAAGATCAAATGACATTGTACTTCAAATCTTGAAAGGAAAGTAAACTGGTATATACAATGATAGTGAAACAACTTCAGGAAGCTGCATCAGAAATAATAGTGTTTCAGGAGCCTACCATTCAATGGTCCTCCTGAGAATTCTTGACCATCCATTTCCTTCAATAAATATGCATTATGTCCTTGATAGGCTGAGATTTTATAAGGTCCTTTCCACAGATTGTCAAACTTACCATGTTTCCCTTTTTCTTCATTTTGTGCATCCCATCGCAACACTACATCTTCCAGCTGAAACTTTTCTGCCTTGGTCTTGCAGTCATAAATTTTCTTTATCTTCTCTTGCAGCCGGAAAGTATTTTGAGAAACCTCTTCCCTTGTTTGTTGAAGGTGAATCATTTGATTGATTTAGCGCTGAATATCATCTTCTTCACTACCTGCTTCTTGCAATAATCTCATGACCGAGACTGCAAGTGATGTAGGAAACATTGTATCAGTACCATAAACCAATTCAAAAGGCAACATACCTATTGATTTCTTACTGCTCACTCTGTCGGCCCACAAAGCATTGACAAGCTTTCGATGCCAATTCTTCTTGTTTGCCTCCAACATTTTCTTAATAATGTTTACCAAGGATTTATTTGAAGACTCGGCTAGTCCATTGCCCTGCAGATAGTATGCCGTGGAATGACCCAATCTGATGTTGTACTTGTTGCAAAACTCAACCATTTTCTTCGACTTAAACGATGCTGCATTATCTGTAATAATATTGTGAGGGCAACCAAAACAAGACAAGATATTGGACTCTAAAAACTAAATGATTACCGTGTCCATAGATTGCCTTGTCGAAATGGCTTCGATCCATTTGGTGAAGTAATCAGTGGCTGTCAAAATCCATCTGTGCTGTGCTGATGATGTAGGATGGATTTCCCCTATGAAATCAAGCCCCCACTACTGGAAAGGTGCATTAACTACAATTGGCTTCAAAGGAAGAGGAAGCAGCTTCCTTTTTCCTTGAAAAACTTGACATTCGTGGCAGCTCATGACTGTTTTATATAAATCTGAAAATAAAGATGGCCAATAATACCCTGCTCTCAAGATTTTATTAGCTGTTGTTTTCCAAAACAAGTGACCCCCACAATCTCCTCTATGAAAATCATTCATTACCTGCTGAGCTTCATTTTCAACCAAACAATTAAGAAGAACCCCTCCCGGATCTTTCCAATAGAGAGAACTATCCAAAATGTAGAATTTTGCAGACTTCAGTTTTAGTGATCCACCTTTACTTTTTGACATTCCAAGAGGAGGAGAAAGATGTTGAAGAACATATACTATATCGGAATACCAAGGTGAGTTGAGAAAAATTTTTGATACCTGAATGAGTGTGCCACCATCTTCTTCATCTGACATTACTGTAATAAGATTTATGTCTAGAGCATGAAGATTCAACTCAGCCACGAGTTTTGCCAAGCATTGACCTTTGATAAGTTTTGTGGGCTTAATCTCAAGATCGTACTCTAACATCGCTGCTATCCACTTACCTCTTCTTCCTTCCGGATCAGTTTGCATGAGGACATCTTTGACAGTCGCATTGGGAACATATGCTATGGTATGCGAATGCAGAATGTAAACTTGAAAATCCTTCAATGCCTTTATAAGAGCCAAATCTTGTTTCTCAATGATGTTATAATGAAGAGCATCATCTCTGATAGTCTAACTAAAAAATGAAATGGGATGCTCCACCTGATCCTTGTTTTGCATCAACACTGCAGCCAAAGTATGCTCAGACACAAATTAAAATATAATAAAATCACGAGTATAATAGGGAAAGATCAAAAGAAGGCCTGTGGTAAAAGCAAGCTTTACCAAGTTGAAATATTTCATAGCATCCTCGATCCATTTCATAGTGTTTTCCTTCTTCAACATATTAGTTAACTCATGCAAATGCTCAGCCAAATTTGGTATAAATTTACGTAAGAAGTTCATCTTACCGTTGAAGGCTTGGATCTCCTTTTTGTTGCATGGAAAGTCTATTTGCTGAATTGCCTCCACCCTAGAAGGATCAATACGAATACCATCTTTGGAAATTATATGACCGAGGAGCTTACCTTCCTCCATGGAAAAAAGACTCTTCTTTGGATTTAAAGAAATCTCGAACTCCCTGCATTTCTGAAAAACAATCCTCAGGTGGTGTAAATTCTCATCATCAGAACCAGAAAATACTGTTAAGTCATTTAAGTAAACCACTAAGAAAACATCCTTCTCGTTAGTGAAATCTATATCCATGGCCCACTAAAAAGTGGCCCCGACATTCTTCAGCCCAAATGGAATCTTGGCATACTGAAAAGTCCCCCATGGTGTTGTGAAGGAAGTTTTCCCTTGGTATTTTTCGTGCACAAAAATATGATTGTAACTTGAGTAGCCATCTAGTAGTGACATCCGTGATGCTCCAACTACTTTTTGCAGAATGTGGTCCATCTTAGGAAGAGGATAATTATCTTTTAGGGACACTCTATTTAGGCTCCGGAAATCAATGCACAACCTTATATCTTTGGTATTTTTTCATACCAGGACCACATTCGAAACCCAATCAGAGAATCTAATTGGAATAATGATACCAGCTTTAAACAATCTATTTACCTCTTTCTCGATGGATGGCAACAGCTTTGGGTTGATCCTCCTCAACTTTTGTCTAAAGGGTTTTTGATCCGGATTGATAGGAATGGTGTGCTGAATGATGTTCTTGTCATACACTTTCAAATCTGAATAATCCCACGCAAAAACATCAGAAAATTCAGAAAGCAACTTAACATACTTAGCCTTTGACTCAGGAGATAATGTTTTTGATAACTTATCAAGCTTGGGCTTGTTTGCTGTCCCAATGTTTACATCTTCAACTCCTTTGTCGGTAGGAACCAAGGTTGGTTTTCTCACCACATCATCTTGATCAAATAACTTCTCTAAAGGTATAAGACCTCTAGGAATAACATTATCCTTCAGTTGTAAAACATCCATCTGATTTACCTCAATCTCTTATTCATAGGAATCACAAACATCATCAATGAAAGCATCCTAAAAATTCCCTTCATTTTGCAAAAAGGAATTAATTTCATTGTCATCCCAAAAAACCTGCCAATATCTCAAATTATCAGGAACAGTATGCCTATGTTTGACATGAATTTCAAATTTATTGCTAGAATTCATTGGAATTTTTAGATTGCTTGTTGCTGTAGTAAGTGAATCAGCAATGATGTTTTGACTTCTCGGCACTGCTGTCAATGTGTATTCTGGAAACATCTTCAAGATATCCAGGACTGCGTTCCTATAAGCTCTCATCCGCAGATGCTTTGCTTGATATTCTCCTTTGACTTGTTTAATCACTAACTCTGAATCACCATAAACAGAAATCCTTTTCGCACCAAGCTTCTTCAAAATCTTTAGACCTGTAATCAATGCCTCATACTCCACTTCATTGTTAGAGCAATCGAAAGCTAATTTATAGGAACACACTCTAACATTACTTGGAACTTTGTCTGGCTGAAAAACAGGACTTCGAATCCAAATTCCAATACCCGCACCATCCTTACCCAAAGCACCATCGAAGTCCATGCTCCAAAGGCCGTCTTCGTCTTCCAGATGTTGGAATTTTGCTATTGTTTCAATCTTACCTTTGCTGGTTGCTTCATTTTTCTGTTCTTCACTGACTTTCTGCTCCTGTGGAGGCCACTCAGAAGGAATTGCCACTTTTTTCTTTTCTTGATTAAGAACTACTCTAAAACACTCAGAAATTTTTGGTACATCATCTACTTCTATGAGCTGAATATCTACATCATTCAATCCACTATCATTGTACAAAATAAAAGACTCTAAATATGTATGTACAACATTTATCGGATGATTTATGGGCTTCTCTTTACTAGTGATCATATATTTCATCTTCTTTTCCTGGTACAACTTCCTCAATTGACCGAAAACAGGGATTGTAGCATAAGAGAAGTCAAGTTGTAAAGTGCCTTTGAGTTTGGCTCCCCATGATCTAGACAACAACATACCAAATCGAGGTGGTATATCAGCTACTACCACGTCCATCAAAACATTCTTGGTTGGGATTTGATCTAAGGAAACCACTAAATCTTTGATGAGACCAATGCAACGAACTCTACCATAATCAAATGAATACAAATCATGATACAATCGGGTGATATCTAGGCCCAACTTTTCCATGATAGCCTTGGGCATCAAATTATGAGAAGCTCTACAATCAAGAATAACATTATGAAGAATATACTCATGCAGTCTAAGACTCAAATAAAAGGGCAGGACCTCGCTATCTTCTAGTTGACCATTTATAGTTGGACTGAAAATAAGCTCAGGATGATCATCCTCAACATGCACCATGTCGGACGAAGGATCAATTTGCAGTATTTTTAGACACATGGTGTTTGTAATGGCTATTCGTAACAAGCTCGGTCAAAGGAATGGGCACTTTCAATTTAGCAATTTCACTTTCTAAATTAAAAGATGTGACTTTTTCTACCTCTTTGACAACGATGTCCCTCTTATCTGTTTGTTCTTTCATTACACTATCATTTTTCTGATTGTCTTTCTCTTTTTCAACTTGTTGTGGCCAGCAACAACCGCCCTTCTTATTTAGTTTTATTACTAACACAAAATAAGTGGGGACCCTTATTCAAAAATTTTAAAAAATAAATTAGTGATTGTATTCCCTTTTTGAATAAAACCTACTATCATAAACTTAGGAGAATACCCGAAAAATCTAAAAAGACTTGAGTTTTATGATAAGTTCGAAAAAAACTGTTCCCTTAATAAAAAACGTCACATCGCAAAAAGGTAATGGATGCCTTCCTACAAGCAAAATCCTAAGATTGCGAAATCGCGATGCGAAATCATGCATCAAAAGACCCTCATCACATCGCATGCCTCAAATATCACTTAAGCTGAAATGCCTCAAACCACCGATATGCGATGGCGCATCTCGCAATTCGCAGAAAACACATTGTAATGGATGATTTCCACATGCAACGAATTTGCGATATTGCGATCTGTGATATTACGATTTGCGATATTGCGAAGCAAATCACAAAATCGCCTTATCGCAGATCTACAGGGCTTGTTGTTCGAAAAAGTTTTTTCCATAAATCGATGCCTAGTTATGCGCGTTAATGTTAATTTAATGAGTTAGTTGGCAATCATTAATGAAATATGGTTTTGATATGATCGAAGAGCCATTTCACATAGGGTGATATATTTTATATGTTTTCAGCATTTAAAGCTTTCCCGTCACCTTTTTCTTATCATTATTCTTGCCTCATTTGTAAACTGTAGGAGCGAAAAGCAGAGAAGTGTACATAGCAGTGTTCAGAATATTATGGGAAAGAAGGGTAAATCTCCAAGTTCTGAAGATAAAGAGATGACGCCCTTATACACAGACACCACCTGTAACAAAGATGCTAGTATTACTACTTGGGAAGGCATGTACAGTCTACTTGAGGAAGAAAACCCCAAAATAATAGAGGTTACAACTACTGCTGGCTCACATGGGTCATCCGAGGCGTCTATTATAGAACTAGCATGTTCGTTCTTGCACCGGATAGCGGCGAGGCCCAAAATTATTTCATACACGGACATGGTCAAATGGGTACTGGATAGTGCTGATATCACGAATAGACAATTTAAGACTCAGGGTCAAGGACTCATTGGCTCATTCACTCCACAAGATTTGAGGCTCATGTATCATCTACCAGAGCCACAGGTGACTTATAACAAACAGTTCATGGAGAAGTTCGCTAAAGAAAATGAAGATTTGGCAGAATGCACCAAGGACTGGTCAAGAAGGGATGAACCACTAAAAAAGGATAACCACGGTATGTATAGTACTAGTTCTCTCACCTCCCCGTATTTCTTTGTTGCTGCTATGATCTGTAGAATTTTTGGAAAGCCAGACGTTAACAAATTTTCATCTGAATGGCTGTCATTATTGGATGCCGCCACTAATGCTACTATTGTGGATTGGGCTAAGATATTGTTCGAAAATTTAGCCACAACCATTTTGAATTACCGTCTAAAAGAACTACCGCTCAGAGGATTTATTCCCCTTTCTACTTATCTACTTATGTGATGGATGCAATCTGTTATATTTCCAAGTTTCCTCTAATGGGCTGGAAATGGACTACTCAAGACCCCTTACCCATTCATATTTGTCACAAAGAATTATGGGATTCCAAGTTCATTCCGTATTTCTACAAGATTTGTCATGGAATCATGCTACCTTTGTACAAAATGTTGTATGATAAAGACCCTCCAATATTTTCTCCCGAAGCGGAGGTCGATATGCTCCCTGTCGCGAGATGGTTTGGAGAAGAAATTTTCACATATGTCAGGGTATTCAGAAGTCTTGCTTCCCCTCATGTCCTACCTTTATATGTTCCTGATAAACTACTGGCACGAGAGATTGCTTATCAGACCTGCGGAGAAGGAGGTATGAGTAAAGATTTGAAGGACAAGAAAAAGGCCATTTGGTCGCAATTTCCTGTGGCCTGTGGGGCCTTTTCACTATTTGATTTAGGCCATGCATTCAAAGAAGTAAACAACATGTTATGTCTACGATTGTTCAAATTTCCAGGAAGACTGTTCGACCCTTCTGATATCGTTAAGAATTTCACTACTGCAGTCAAAATAAAAGTGTTTTCTAAAGAAGATGATCTTTTTGATGATATGTTTCAACAAAAAAGTACACTTAAAGAAGTTCTGCATTCGGCCCAAATGTGATTTCCTTCAACAGAATTTCAAGAATTCAAAATGTACAGGGAAGGAAGGTTAGCTAATATCCCTTTGGATAAATTACGCTTGGAACCCGTAAGGGAACCAACTCCCAGTATCAGTCTTAGTGGAAGTTCAAGCACAGACAGGTCTAAATCTAAGTCTGGGAGAGAAATGTCAGAACACTCCAAGAGGTCTAAAAGTGACCATAATAAAAGTGAAGAGTCGGTAAGAGATACTGCCCAGTCTAAGAAGCACCCAAAACAATAGGTTTTGACCTCTCCACAGGTAAATCTTCCCCCTCTCATCGTCCAACCACCACCAATCAGAACTGAGCTGGATAAAGAATGGGAGACATTTAATGACTTAATCAATACTGAAGGACAGAGCACAAAGACACCTGAAAGTAATGTACAGATAGTGAATGATATAGTCACAGAAACAATCAGCAATGTCCCAGAAATGGAACATATTCCCATTACCCCATCTTTTGAACTTATGCTTAAAATAGAGGAAATTCCTCTTCTTGATGTATTTTATAGTCCGCAGCATAAGGCGGTAGTGAGAAGACAAAGAAAGAAGAGGAAATTGGAAAGCATGCTCTCTCATGATGCAGAGCGATCAGACATCCTTTGGCAAGATCCCACCACTAATCCTACTGAAAATCTCACTAAATTATCTCAGATCGCAGGAGCATATGCTTTTGCGACCATTAATAAAGCATCTGAAGTACAACAAATACTGAAAGAAAAAGAAGATCAAATACTGGTTTTGCAGCAACAGTTACAACAAGCCAGCGCCAATAACGAAGCACAAAAATAGCTTGAAAGACTACAGCAGGACTTTTAACAAATGCAGCTAGGATACCAGAACAGTTTGGTTGAAAGAGAAAAATAGTTACAGGTTATGCAAGAGATGCACAAGGATGATCCTAAGCTTATAGAAATCATCACAGAATCCATTTCCATAAATGATCAACTACTGCAGCAGCAAGAAACATTGTGCCAAAGAATATCACAATGGAGCTCTTATTGCGAAAGAAGCAATAGAATTACTAATCAAATTGTGGACCTGCGACATGATTATGATTTAATTGATAAAAGAGTTACTGAATATTTGGCTTGGCAGGAATTAGAATAAGGAAAAAAGTCAGGTGCACCCACAATCAATGAAACCCACAAAGAAATGCTCTTTAACAAGTGGGATGCACAGATCAGGAAAGTAGAACAATCGGCAGAAGAAGCAACCACAACAACAAATAATATCATTGACTGCATCAATGAAAACTTGCACAGGGCAAATCTAATATCAGAGACCACTCCAGGATATCTACCAAATGTACAACATCTACAAGCAAGCTGGAGACAGAAGGCTCAAGAAAAAGCAAAGTCCATCAAAAGGTTAACAAAGTTGAATTGGGATTCTTACTGGATGTACTTGGTAAAACCACACAGCCAGTGCATGACTCTCAAATGTATCATTAATTCTGCCGAGAAGATGGCACCAACTCTTACCGATTCCGTTTTCACAAGACAGCTAAAGTCGGAAGTCAGCCAGCCAACTCTCCTCAAGCAAATGTTGAATGCTTGCGACTACAAGGAATAGATACATAGATAGTTAGTTGTCAGTTTTAGTTTTAGATTCAGTTTTAGTTTTAGTTTTGCTTTATTTTTGCCTAAAATGAGGACGGTCATTTAAACTGTATCCTACATTTTTGTAATAAATTATTTTTAGGTTTAGCTAGTAGTATTTAAACCCTTCTCATGCATTTAGAGAAGGGTCCTGAAATTTATCAAAAACTTGTCCTCAGAACATGCACTTTTGCACCCTCCGAGGAGGTTTTGATGAATGAATGGAACAAGATTTATTGATATTCGTGTTTAATATCTACTACTGATGTTGCACTTTTGTACTCTTAGTAGATGTTGGATTAAGAAGAGATAGATCATTATTGCTGGAGCTCATGAGTAGAACTCGTTATAAATGGTACTTTTATCTCTTAACAAATTCTGCTTATGTGTTATGGTGATATTCATGTTCAGTTTTTTATGTATGAATGCTTAAATGCTTGAGTTATCACTTAGCACTTCTGTGCGGTGATAGCCATTTATTTATGCTTAATATATGAGTGACTTATTATGCGATATGTTTTTCACAATTGTTCGGCTAACTTTTTATACGAAACAATTCATCTTTATTGAATTCTTTTCTTATAGCGATTGAATGATCTTTATTACCAATTGCTGTAGAAACTATTCTAGATCGCATAATTGAAAGATCAAATCCCGTGGTAGTTTTAGAATTAGATATTTCTGTTTATTAGAATACAATTGCATGTCATTAAATTAGAATTAGAATAAAAGAATTTTACTTAGAAGTTATTAGAAAGGAAATATCAATTCTCAACACACACATATAAATTGGGAAGCTGGTCCATATCCCCAGTCGGACCCACTACACCAAATGGAAAAGGAGCTGCTAACTAAGGTCTAGACCACATGGGTATCCCCCTTGATGTAGACCCAATTTTTGGGGCTACAACATAACTGTACTTGTTGATGGCTGATTTACCTTGCTAGGATTCTGATCAACATGCTCCTTTCCTCTTTTCTAATTGTTTGAGAGATCATTCTTTGACTAAACATCCTTCCTCTTTTGAATAGGACTGACCGGTACATCTTTGCTCCTCAAAGAGTATTGTTTCTACTGTGTTCTCAAAGCATTCATATAGCCATGCTCATAATCATCAGATTCGGTCTCCAAATCAACATCATTTGCTAAGATGAAGTCCTCATCCTTTAGAAGTTTGGAACTTTTTGCATACTCCTCATCTTTGGTTAGAAATATAGGCATACCATTTGCAGTGAAGAAATGATTTGTTTCAATTACCGAATCTTCCTCCTCTTCTTCTTCCACTCCTTGAACATAATTCTGCTGTAACGAGGTTCTGATCTGCTGTTGTTGTTGTTGCGCTGGTTGTTCCGGTGCTTTTTGCTCTCTTTGCTTGATTCGAAATTGGGGCTGCTGCTGCCCTCTAAAGTTTGGGTTCCAGATTTGTGGTTCAGGTTTGTTTGATATGGACAACTGGTCAACCATCCTTTCCATTGTTCGAATCAATGTATCCATTTTTGCATCTGAAGTAGATGTTTCTTCTTTCACGATCACTCTTTTCTCTGATCTCATTCTTGCTCTCTTGGCCAGCAAGTTCGCTTCTATGCTCATAGCATTCTTTTGCATGTCTTCTAGATTTGTAGTATCACGTTCACGTAACTGATATGTCATATCGACATCAAACCCATCTGGAAACTTAAGCAAAGCCAATCCCTCTGGTGGTTTGATATTTGCAGGAATAGCATTGTATACTGCATTAAATCTCACACAATAGTCTTGCACACTCTCGCCAACATTTCTTTTGATGTTCTCATATTCGGACAAAATCTGAAGGGGATTCTTCTTCACCTCCCACTGATCTAGGAACTGCCTTTGAAGGACAGGTAGAGTAGGGATAGAAGTTGCTGGTAGGGCTCTGAACCATTTCCGAACTTCTCCTCCAAAACTTTGTACAAATAGCCTCATCATCACATCTTCAATTTCAACTTCATGGAGGTCAAAGAAATCATTCATCTTGTCTACATGTTGTTGAGCTGTAATAGTTTGAGTGCTGTTGAACAAAGGTATTTTGGTTTGATAATCAGGGGGCATGGCACCAAGATTTTGAGGAAAAACAAGGGGTGCATATTGGGCAGCCATAACTGGAGGTGGGGGAGGTGGTGGATTTAAAACAGGGATTGGGATATTCGGTATAATCAAAGGGGGATTAAAAATAGTCTGAGTGGTGTGAACAGTCTGTGAAGAATAAGGTAGAGGATAAGAGATAGTAAGAGTGGTAGTAGATGCAATGGAAGTATTTCGAAAATTGAAAGATGGCCTATGAATCTTATTTTGCACCCAAGTGTTTAAGTTTGAAGAGAGGTTCTGCAAGTGATCAAGGGTGTGATAAAGCTGTGACCCTGATTCATTGTGTGAAAACAAATCTTCAACGGGGTTATGAAGAGAGATAGAGGAATCAACAACTGTATGATCAATCCAACTTAAATACTTACTGCGAAATAAACTCTGCTCAAAATTACTATCAAACTCAATGTCTTGCAAAGTTTCTAACCTTACTGGGAGTGAATTAAAATCTTGGAATGAAATCCTTGGTTGTTCTCTGGTTAAACTAGATCTCTCTGCAACTTTCTTAGATTTTCTCCCAATGTTTTGAGGATCACTGACAATGGTCGGAGGATTCGGATTTGGATTGGATCTAGTGTATTTTCAGAAAGCCAGTGTGTCTAGTTTTGAAAATCAAGATATTGCTTTACAACTTTCCAATTCAGCCTATGATTAAATTATAAAAATCATCATCCACAAGCTTAAGAATTTAAATAAAACAACTTACTGGGGTGATTAATTTCTGATCTTTCTTCCCTAGTATGGCCACCACTATGTTAGCACCTGGATTGAACCTCAGGTTGAATAAGGTAATTCCAGGGTAACCACAAACCATACTTAGCCAAGTAGCTAGCCCTACTAGGCTAGGAGAGGGCTCTCTCCGCAAGGATCTCAACCAAAATGATTGGATCAAGAAATTGATATTAGGCTAGGTATAGTAGCACAAGGTTTTGATTTGATTTTTTGAAGGGTTTTGCTGGATCAGAAAGAGCCAAACAGTTAGGGCAAGGAAATTAGGTCAAAACTGTAGGGTGTTTGATGGGGCAAGGTAGGTACAATGATCAGAACCTTAGGGTTTGATGGATGAGCTGAAAAGACAGGTGAGGAGCTAGAAAGAGCATGTAAACCACATGGATTCTTCCTAAACTAAAGAAAACATAGACTGTTAAATGTATACCGAAAACATAGCATAAAAGATATGGATTCTGCCTCTCAGACTTGTATACATTCACATAAAGGAAATGAAATGATGAAATGGAGCCAACAATACATTCTAACACATGAATACAAAAGGAAAATTGAACTAAGCATCATACCACATGGATCCCAAAGAAATAGCTACATTTTTTCATTAATCTCCCGCTCTAACTGATACAAAATGATATCTAATCAAAATATAAGCATCCCACTGAGTCCAACCCTTACAATGACTGAGGAAAAGAATCATATAGACCCAAAACAACACATCCTAAGATCAGGGAGTCAAATCCATGAGAGGCGGAGCTATTCCAACATAATTTGAACTGCTAACAAGAAAATAGGGTGGTTAAAGTGACTCATCCCTAATCCAAACAAACTGATACATTACACCTCATAAATTTGTTTTACCTAATGAATATACCCTAGTAAGCTCTAGAAGCATCATAATTACATTCAACTTATCAATTACAAGGGTAAAAACATCATTTGTCATGGTATAAGTGAAAACTGGGTCGAATCTACAAAATTTTGGGCAAAGTGTCAAACGCGCAGCGCCAAGTGTAGGCGTGCCCTTCAACTTCAGCTACACTTTTGGAGGATTTCTCGATGTCCAAATTGGGACCACAATAGCTTGTTGGAAAGATCAGCCTATCTATTTCTGGAACAACTTGAATTTATGAATTTGGATGTCATTTTCCCAGCCAAAATCCAAATCTCCCAACACTGCTCAGCGCGTAGCGCCCAGGCCAAAAAGAGGGCAGAAAGGTCATTGTTTGGGTGTTTTTTGACCTTTTGACCAACCAGTTTTTCTTCAAATGCTTAGAAAATGTACAGGGTGTATGTACTCATCACTAGAAACCTAAAAATGCTGACTTCTTGCTGATTGGATGTCTCAAAAAAGAGCGCTCCATGACTGTGCAAAAATTGGACTGAAAAACACAACAATTTCCTTCAAGCTCAAAAATGGTTCAACATGCCCAAAAATGTATTTTTATGACTGATCAAAGGTTAGAGGCATGTAGGGATGCCTCAGAAAGTATGTGAAGTCTCCTCCTCTCCTCTTGCTTGGTCAATTTGTCAATTTTCTCATGAGCTCTTTTGAGCTTGCTCCTTGCCACTTGGTTCCTCCGTGCATAATACTTGGCCATCTTCCTTTGTATCTCAACATCTCTGTTTGCTTTGTTGAAGAGGGTATCCAAGTGTGTTTTCACCTTCTCAAGCCAAGACTCTCTGTTCTCAGCTAAGTCCTTGGCCAATTGCTCATTTAAAGTGAGCTGATCCTCCAAAACTACCACCTTTTTCCTTTCAAGCTGTAAGGCTCTCTTTAATCCTCTTGTTCTTGGTATTTTCCTGTGTCCCTATTCATCATCTGACTCTCCGTAATATCCATAAGCCTCATCAAGCTGAAACTTGGCCTTCTCAGCCTCCCTCTTTGCCTTGATGTACTTGGTTTGCATCAATTCCTGCTTGACCTCTAGCTGCTTGTTCTCTTGCACATAAAAGGAGATGATATATTTGGCCCTTTGTAAACTGATCTCAAGATTCCTGATTTTGGTATCCTTTGCTTTCAAGGCAGCTTGAGTGATTTTTTCTTCCTCCTCATCATCTGTGTTCACAAGGAGAAACTCCTTTTCAGTGTCATGTTTTTCATGTTGCTGTTTAACCTCTGATTCCTCCACCATTTTCTCTTTTCCTTTAACATGTAATGCTGATGACGAAGGCAAGGTCCCTCCCACTTTTTGTGGGGTAAACGTCTGCCTCTTCCACCTCTGATAGGTGAAAGAAAATGGCTTCAAACTATTCCTCTGTGGTATACTACTCTGACCATGCTCAGTGTGTACATCATGTCCCTCACTGCCATCATGGTCATCATGTTCCTCATCACTATCATCATCTCTATTGGGTGAATGACTGGCTACATGGAATGGTATTGTAGATGGTGTGGAGGTGGCTAGTGAAGAATGATTTGTTGAGGATGAGTGATAAGTAAGCTGTGGTGGATGAGAAGAAGTATATGGATGAGTGGAGGATGATGGAGGAATGCGGGGAGCTGGCTAAGTAGGTGGTTCATTGAATATTTCATTAGCTATGAAGGTCTCCCAAGCAATGCCTAGTTGATCTAAGTAATGGATGACTATCATTTTGATAATAGAATGATGGAAAATACTGTGCATCTGATGAGTTGGATCCATTTTCCGAGAAATACAAGTCATTTTGTCAATACTTCTGAAAAGGTAATATGGCAAACTGAGAATTCTTACCTTGGTAAAGTGCATGAGAAGCCTAATATGATATGAGTAGAGTCTGGAAAACCTACCCTCACATGTGAAATACCTCATGATTATCTTCATTAATGGCGCATACTTGTCTAAGAGATAAGAGAAAGGGAAAATTCTTTTCTTATCTTTTTTAAACCTTGTTTTAAGATATGGCTCATAAAAATTGTGATACAAATTTCTTTGCTTGAACCATTTCTCTCCTGCATTTGGAATTCCAGTGGGCTGTGATATGATGGCAGGAGATATAGTGAATGTGACCCTGGCTAAAGTGATCTAGTTGTTTTTCGAATTGAGGATGAACTGCTTGGTTAACTACTGATGAAAATTCACCCTTTCAACCCTTTGGCAAAACTCAAATCAAGCCATGTACTTGAAACATGATACTATAAGTGGTGATGCCATAAGTTGTGTGGTATCAGTGGGTTCAAATGTGATAATTCTCCCTCCCTTCTTGGCTGGCCCCCTTGACTGTGTTTCCCCTTCTTCTGAACTAGTGTGACCCTCTTCTGCCATTTTTTTAAGGTGAAAACTTGAGGGATTGATATGTGGGTCAAGGTGAGTGAAATAGTGAGGGATATTGAATCAAGTATAGTCAAGGATGATTTAAGGGTGACAAAGTATATGAAGTGCTGTAATTCGGATCAAATAGGTGATTTTGGAAACATACAAGAAAGCTTTGCTAGGGTTTTAAAATTTAGGGTGCCAACTTGCTTAATTGATGGAGAAAAAGAGATACTGGGCCACTTACTTGTTGTATGCATGCAATAGAAGCATTTGTAGCTTGAGAAGATGAAGAAAAGTGGTGTTTTGGCACTCCTAGGGTTTGCCAGGCTTTACTGGCCAAATAGCAGCACCAAGTGCCAGCACGTAGTGTACTTGACAAACGCGCCCTTCAATGCACATACGTGCAGTGCCATTGAAATTTGCTCTAGCTCAGTCGGGAAAATGCACCCTTCACTCCACAGGTGCACAATGCCACACTCAGGGGTGTAGCAACTCTACCTAGCGCGCAATGACCAACTGAAATGTGCAGCACCTTCCTGATTTTTTCAAATTTTCACTCAATTTACTCTTTGCCAAGGAGAGCTTAGGGTGCAAAAGAGCTGATGAAGTTTGAAAGATGCTTTTGAAATATTAAATAGAGGATGAGTTTGATTTTTCCTTAGAAAAACCCACTTCATAATGTTTATTTGGAACTTTTTACTTTGTTTTCAAATGTCTGTATGATGCTTCTCTTTCTTTGTCTCTTTTCAGGTGGATGATGCTTTGATTGAGCTAATTATTCAATGATTTCTCTCTTGCAGCAAGGAGAAGTGCCTTGGGCAGCTTATGGGAACAATTATTACATAAAATGACTTGAATTACATAAAAAATATGAAAAAACTAAAATACTATGTTTTCATCTCAAAAATATGTTTTTGAGATGAAAATTACATCAGTGAAATAAGGATTTTGTACATTAACCATGACTAACTACCAACCATTCTTTGTTTATAGGTCTTCCTCATACCTTTGCTGCCCTTTATTTGCAATAAAACAAATCTTTTGACTTTGGAAATGAACCCTAAGACCTAATGGATACATGACTGTCTTAACTCTAAAAATAATATAACTAAAACCATAACTGAATGAAACATGGAAATGGGTCAGAAAATATACCTGATGAGGAAAAATTAGATTTTCTGAGAAGAAGAAGACAACCATCAGTGGATCATTTTTGGCATGACCTAGTGGATTGATAAAAAATTTCAGTATAAGACACCTACAATGAAAATTCAAAGAGCAAATTTGATCCCTGATGGAAGTATGCATATACTAACACTAACACATGCAATGAGAGAATGACTTAATTTTGGATTGTGCTGTTATGGATGAGGAATTTCCCTTTAAATACAGGCTAATTCTCTCAAGAATTGTGCAAATAACTAGAAGTTTGGAGGCTTAGAAATTTGGCTAAGTATTGGACAAAGGAAGTCATCAAGTGGAGGATAGGAAATACTTATGCAGGTTAAGCTCAAGGTTGAGCAGAGCATATTTATTTATCCAAATTCTTTGGCCAAGGGCGCAAGGAAATAAGATGCTTAGAGAGTAGAGAAGATGCCTCGATTTGGCTTGAGCTTGCTTGTGAGCTGGGAGATTGATTTTATGAAGTGCTGAGATTGTTCTTGTGAGAACAAGCATTGTATTATCATCTTGGATTTTTGACTAATGCAATACAAATATTAGGGTTTCGAGCTGTGGCTTTCCCAGGATATTTATTGTGTTATGTGCCATTGATTTGTCTTCCTCTTGTCGATAATTGTTTTGCTTGATATTTATGTGCTTCTGTTGTAAAGAGTAGAAGTAGATTATTGTCTCTTGTTTTAGTAGATTACATGAGCTTGTGAATCTACATGATTTTCTACATAGTATTGGAGCTGAGAACAATATACTAGAGGAGAATAAGTTTGAGTTTTGGGCTGTGAGTTTGCAGAGAAGATATGAAAATTTTTGCACAAAATTTTTAGAAACAAATATCCTATTTGGATTATTTGTGAAAAAATACCCAAATTCAAAAAAAAAATCGAGATATCGCTGATTTAAAATCATCTGTTTTTATAAAAAATTTCTTGACGGTGGGACAAATGAAACAGATCGATGTGCTAGTCAAGAAACTGTATGCACTTGAGGTAAAATATGCATGCAAAGCCTTGAGGAGGAAGGCAAAGGTTAAATACTTTGTGGTTGAGAGGGAGAGTAAATTGCCTCTCAACATGTAGCCCCAAAAGAAGCCTCTGAAGCAACTTCAGGAAGTTGTGGAGAAACCACAACTAGAGAAGCTGAGAGGAGACCAAGCAGAGAGATCCACTCAAGCAGAGAGGAAGAAGTCTCAGACAATTGTGGAGTAGCCACTGTTACACAAAATATTGTCACCATGACTATTTGTAGTCAGTATGGGTCTATCATCATTCATACTGTCCTCCTAAGCAAGTCTCAGACCTCAGCTCTTCATGTCAAGCTTTGAAAAAGAGAGAAAGACCTTAAAAATCAATTAAAGCTTTGGTTTCGCACTTTCTCTCACTATTGCCTGCAGTCCCGCACCCTTTGTTCGTGTTACCTGTGGACCTGCCCGCTCTGTCTCTAAAGGAGTGGGTGCGGACCCCTGTGAAAGTCAAAAAGGCGCAAGTTTATTCTAAAAAACTCACTTTGGGTTAATTCTAGATGATTCTAGAAGGAATTTTGACGTGGATGTTTTGCTCTTAGGTGGTTCATGCATCCCAAAAGAGAAGGAGATAATCCCTTGATGAGAGGAGCTATCCCTTTGAAGGAGGGATTTATCCCTTTGAAGGTGGACCTAGTAACTTCCCTCCATTGCACTATAAATTAAGGCATTGGGCTAGTTGCTAGAGAGGTTAGAAGCTGAACATTTTTGAGGGTAAATGCTGGTGGAATTGAGACTTCCTAGTTAAGCTTGAGAGGAGAGATCACATACCTTTTGGCTTCATTGGGAAGAGAGTGAAACTTGTCAAAGTAGAGGAGACTTCTTGTTGGACCCTGGGAGGAGCTTGTACAACATCAAGGCACAGGTTGTAAAGTTCTTCTTTGATTTGAATTAATACAATCAGATTCATTTTTCTCAACAAACTGTCTTATGTCATTTGTTTCATGAATTCCTTGATCATCATGATAAGTATGATTTATTATATTGGTTTTTCAGGTGCTATTTAATTTGTGTGCTTGTTTGTGTTTGCAGATTCTCTACAAGGGAGCTCATTTGGATCAACGGAGCGAGGCTTCCACAAACTTGCATTGGACCCAAGGTAGGCCTAAAACACTTGTTTGCCTTTATTTATAAACTGCATATTTAGAGAAAGATAGGATTTGATTGGCTTGCTTGTCACTAGATATCATTAGATACTAGGGAGGTCGGTCTTGTCCGCAAGAACGACTCATTCCGTGTGACAAAATGGCGACTCCGCTGGAGACTTGATTTTTTGTTTTGCTTTACTTTGACTTGAGAAACTATGTTTTTGTTTCTGTTTTTGGCTTGTTGTGTGTGGAATTGGGTAGATTTAGTAGATCTTGGATCATTTTTTGTTTTTCATACTTTTGGGAGAGGACTGCACCCTTTGCTTGTAACACAGTGCAGACTTGTCTGCACTTTTGTTTTACACACAGAGCGGTACCGCACCTGTGTGGACTGCGGGCCTGCGGACCCTGCTATAATTTTGAAAAACTTAAGATTTTCTCTTTTAGTCAGCTTAGTTTTTGTTTAGGTGTTGTTATCCCCTGCCCAACCTTGCATGTGACTTGTCAGGAACTTTTCTTAGGTTAATTCAATTGGTATTAGGGTTTTAGGTGAAATTCCTAGAAGTTTTGGTTGTCGTGCTTGATTTTCATTTTGGTCTTGTAGTAGCTCAGAGCTTAGGAGCCTTAGAAGCCTCATATCACCTTGGTTTTTACTGGCCTTCTTATGAGTCTGACCATTTGAAAAATCTACCTTTGTTGAGGAATCCATCTTGTGTTTCTCTTTGCGAAACTTCGAAAAGAATTGTGTTAAAAGTTTTGGATTTCATTTTTGGAAAAGAAAACAAAAATTGGTTGTTTTTGACTGATTTGTGATTCTGGACAAATTAGTCCTTAGTTTGCTTATAGCTAAGTAAAACATCCTTGAAAAGAAATCTTGTAAGCTTTTACTTCAAATAGTTCTTAGAATTTATAGATCTCAAGATTAGATTTTTCCATAGTTTTGAGTGTTTTATAAAAAATAAAAAAATCTCTTTTGCAAAAAATTTGTTTTTGTAGTATTTGAGCGTTTGAAAGAAAAGAGAAATTTTTGTGAGCATAACTAGTTGTCTTGTTTTTGAGTGCATTGAAAAGACAAAAAGCTCTTCTTTTGATTTGTTTGTTAAGAAAGATTTGTTTCTACAAGCATTTGCATTCTCAACTCTTTCCTAGCTAGAAATTCATTGAAGGGAAAAGATTTCTTATCATCTTAAGTGCATTTTTTAGTGATTTCGAGTCGAGTCTTCACAGCATAAGTTTCATCTCCGCACATCTTGATTTAAAGAAAAACCAATAAAAATAACGCTTAAAGTAAAATCTATCTAGTAATCTTTTTATTTCTAGGGCTCTATTACACCAACATAGCTTAGGCTAGTATCTTGGAGTAGGGAGTAATTAACTCTCCAAGATATTAAAACAAACAAGTAGCTGTATCTTGTGGTAGGAGAAAAATCCAATTGTTACATCTATGCTCTGGGAAAGCTCCTCTTAAAGGAGAAGCACGAGATCATGTCCGAACTAGTGTGGGAATCAATCCTTCCTCATTGGGAACGACGCCAGATATTCACATATTAAAAACGGTAAACCTCGGATTAACCATTGTCGAGGAGCTTGGGGTCACTTGTTGGTAAACCTTGGATTATGTCAAGGAGCCTTCAAGGGGATTGAGCTTGTTACTCTACCCTTGCGTGCGTATCGGATCATAGACTGTTCCCCCAGGTATATTTGTTTCCGTTGGTAACCATAGTGACCATATTCTATAGGATTCTTTCCTAAGGTGACGGTGGAGGGAAGATCCCACTGTACCTAGAGCAGACGTCAGCTAGACTCACTTGGATTTTCTGGGGGGTTCTCTTCACTCGAGACGGTTTAGTGGAGAAGCTTGTGCTAGTCTATTCATTAAGCAGGTTGCCGGGGTAACTGTTCCAACCGCCATTTCTGTATTGAACTCTGCGACGTTGGATTTCATCACCAACTAGTGTTTTCAGTACGGAAAGTTACTGTTTGTGTGTGGTTTGATCTCCTAGATTCTTTAGGTGCGTGATCCAAAATTTGTTTGGTTCTTTAGAGGCTTTAGGTGGTTTTCATTGAGATTTTTCTTTGTTTGCGTGTGAAGTAGTTAAAATATTTAATCGTGGCTGAATTACCGAGGAAGTCCCGTAGACTTCGGGGCCAACCTCCTGAGTTTTCAACGAGCTAGCCTGAAGGGTTACGAGCCCTTGTAACTCCTAGAGACAGTAGAGTTGGGTCACCTGAAGAAGGAGAATATTCTTTAGTGGTACATCCTGATTATCAAGCTCTAGTAGCAGATTATAATCCACAATCTGTTTCTGTTTCCGAAGTTACTGGTAGTTTTTCATCTACTAGTGATTTAGGTGAGGAACCTGATATATCCAAACCTGAAACTGAATTTGCTGCTACGGCAACATCAGGATTTACCTCTCCAACTTCTAGTGGTCCTGGTTCACCCAGGGTAGAAAGAATAATTACCCAAAATCTTCCTTCTGGACTTATAGCTATTGAAGAACTTGCTACTCCGGAAGAAGAAGGTATCCCTATCCCTGAAAATAAACCTGTTATAGAACTTAGGGAGCGTGAATCGATCTTTTACAGTCCACCTAGGAGCAACGCTTGGTATCTTTCATTGACCAATTTTTTTGAAAACCCGGGACTAAGTTTTTGACCACCTCGTATTCCTTTTCACCTAACACCTAGGGGTTACTATCCTCCGTTAAATATGTCGAGATAGTCATCCATGTTTTCTCAATATCCAAAAACCTTTTTATACGGTGGTCCTTTTGTTCCCCCTGGGTATCAGTCACTTACTGATACTTTTTCGGGAGCATCTCCTCAACCTATTGAACAAGGGTTATTAACTGGAAATAACGGAACTAAGCCATTGAGTGTAAAAGATATTCTTATGATTTAAGGTACTATTCCTAATCCTCAACCTCAAGGTGGCCAGTTATCATCTGGGGGGCAGCCTCAAAGTCCTCAATCATCACCTGGGGGGCAATCTCAAGGTACCAAATTTCCGCCTAGGGGGCAACCTCAAGGACAGTACATACCTACGGGACAATACGTTCTTCAAGGTCAACCCCATACTCAATATGTACCTCAAGGTCAACCCCAGTATCAATATGTACCTCAAGGCCAACCCCAGTATCAGTATGTGCCTCAAGGTTATCAACCTCAAGGTCAGTACCCAACCCAAGGTTTCCAACCACATTCCGGTCAATCATATGTCCAAGGAGCTGGAAATGTACCTTTGAATTATTAACCCTACCCTCAACCTGGTTATGGTCCTCAATATTCTCAACCTGTTATGGGTCCGTACCCCGGAATGAACTTAGTGTGGGATCCATCTCAAACTCAACAGGTCTTGCAACCGAATGTACAATTGTCATCTCAAACTGGACAACCCTTGGCTTTTGGTTCACCCCAGATGTTAGGTTCCTATACCAATAGGTTTCATTTTTCATGATTGACTATGGAAGTGCCAAATATGTTCATCTTTTCATGCTGCAAAGGTTCCATATTTTGTATACAAATAGAGAGAATTAAAAAATGTAAAGAGGGTATGCCCTAAAAGAATAATCAAAGGGCAAAAAGAATAAATTGGTCAGAAAAAATTGATAGAAATGAACCCCAAACCAAAAGACCAGGAAAGTGGCCAGTCAAAATGCCACTGCTATCTTATTTGCAAGTTCACAATGTGCAAATACTGTTGTTTATCACACTTAATGGATGGCCCAACAGTTCAATCTGGACCATTCCATGTTTAAATTGCTTGTTGTAGAATAGAGAAAGAATATCTGTCCAAACAGTTCAAGCTTGGCAGGTGAGTACATGGATAGAGAAATTAAGGAGCCCAACTGCTTAATCTGGGCCCTTGGAAGAGATAAGGGTAGACTTAGATAGGAGGGCAGTCAAAAGAAAAGAGGAGAATCAGGGTTTGCAAGTTCAAATGCACCCAATCAAAATGAAGAAAATATGTTAGGTGTATTAGGCTGGGTAGGTAGTCTGAGGTTGCAGAAGCAAGTTGGTGATCACTTTTGTCTTGTCAAGAAAGACTCATCCCATCAATGACACAAGGATCATGGCAGTTGTTTGGTTGCAGAACAGTGGAAGCATGACTAATTTCCCCTTTCATTCCCCCAGAAATCTTTGACTAACATCCCCTCAAGGACCTTGGGATCTGCCCAATAGTCCTATTTCACTTCATTCTATGAGAAATGCTAAGCTAAACTCTGAGTTTACTTAATGAAAAGAAGCCACATTTCTTGTGTAAAAATCATCATTCCATACTCATTACATTTTCTTATGCCTAAGTTTCACTTTACAAACTTAGCATTTGTGCATGCAATTTCATTCCACAAAGTCATACTAACCTCTAATTCTATTATATAGCTCCCTCTCTTATTCCCCATCCCTATTCTACAAAAAAACTATATGAAAACCCAAAAAATGTAAATATCCCCGCCCCTTGGCACTATAGCCATATAATATAGTTTTTGGGAATTATTAAGTCCACTTGGGACTTTAATAAGAACCCTTCCGCGTGTAAACCGTCGGGTTTATTTAACCTCCAGTTAAATAAATAACCACAGTTCACCCCCCCCACACATAAACCACACCTTATTACCCTCCGCACTTATACATTTTGGGTTTCATTTGATATTTGATTAAATGAATAACCGTAACCACCGGCGCGCACCCACAAAACCCATTAACCCAAAGTTTTTCCCCCGCGATATTTTTATAATATTTAATATACGGGCGGGTCCCCGCACCATATCACGCCAGCATCTATGCATCCTGTCAGCCGTTGGATTGTGCCCGGTAGATCGAACGGCCCATGTCGATATCGAGCAACCCCGCTGTACGAGGGTTAGCTCTCGATAGAAAGTGGTTTTACCGCCGTACGCAGGGACGCGTGGCCCATTTTGATTGTATCAGGCCCGTGCTAACACAAACCGCCCCCGTACCAAAGGCGGTCCGATAGCAAACCACTTACTGCCTATCCTCCCCGCCGCCCACGTCAGCTTTTGCGTTTGCGCCCCCGCTACTGTATAGTCCGCCGTGGCCGCTCCACCACCCATCCACGTCAGGCGCCACGTTACCCGCCGTACCCTGCTACAGGACCATGTGACGTCAGCAAAAAAAGCGCCAAAAAGAGCGAAAAACCACAAATTTGTGTTAAAACTCGCGAAAGCGATGTTTTTGTTTGTTTTTTACGTGACCAATGGCGAAAGTTCTTGCATGAATTTTTACGTTCATTCCACCATTCACGTCCCAACTTTCCACCCAGGTGTTTTCAACCTGCAACCCGACCTCCACGGCTCTACCTGCAACTCCATTTCACCACAAAGTCACGAATAAATAGGTGTTTTTCACATCTCCTCGGCACCTTGGAGAAGGCACCTCATCCGCCACGGCTTCCCAACAACCTTCTCAAGTAAGTGCTCCACTAGCAGGGACAGCTAAAGGAAAAGAAGTGTAGCATTCAGAGCAACAAGTGCACCATTCCAAGCAGCAAGAGACAATGGCAGACCGGCTGGTTTCTACAGATGAACAAAGTCAAGGGCAAGACCCTTCAACTCAAGCAAAGGTGATTGAAATTCCTGTATTGCAGACTCCTCTTAATGAGGAAAGGGCTAAGAAAAGAGATAGACAGGAAGAGACTCCCACAGGGACATCTACAGATCAGCAAGGAGAAAAGAGACAAAGATTAAATCCTTATTCAGAGGAAGAATTGCCAGAGGGGCCAACTGAACAACAAGTTCCCCCAAGTATGGAGACATCAACCAACTCCTTCCAGCCAGAGCAAGAAAGACAACAAGGTGTGGAGGTTACATCCACCAGGCAACAGGGTAGACATGGCTCTGATATCAAAAAGGCATTCACTGATATTAAGGCTAGAAATGAGCCAGTGAGGTTCCAGCTTTACAAACAACTGCTAAGAATGGCTCCCACTAATCAGCAAAGGCTAATGGCAGCCCATGACATCCAAGAAGGGAAAATTACCCTTAGTCATTTCAGACCTACAACGCAGAAACCACAATCAGTTGCTGACTATATTAGAACCAATCTGGAAGTTCTCTCCAAGGATATCCATCCAATAGACTAGATTGAGTTACACAAGAAGAACGGCGAAATGGTATATTCTACCTTGGCAGACAAAACATTGTTGGCCCATAGATTGCAAAACTCATTGCACAATACTGCTGCCCAGCTAGAATTAGAGAAGGCCTCCTCAATGGCTAAGGATAATAGAATCAAATCCTTGGAGGAGATTATTATAGAGTTGGGACATGATCCCCAGGATCCGAAGGGCATTCAGGCCTTGATCAAAAAGAAAGAGGAAGACATAGCAGCCCTTAGAAGACAACTCAGGCTGCCAGCTACACTACATCCTCAAACTACAGAGGTGGCACAACAAAAAGAAGAGGAGGATGTGGTTACTTTGCTCATGAAGATGCATAAAAGATTGATAGAAACAGAGAATGCCTTGGAGGCATCACTGCAAGGGAGACAGGGAGAGTTGGCCTCTCAACCAATTCAAACAACTCACATTTTTACATCCTCCTACAGTCACCACAATAGTACCCCCTGCTGATCCAACATCAGTAGCAGGTACCTCAAGTTCAGCACTGGTTTCAGCAACAACAACAGCACCAACAGAGCAAGAGGCCAGTTTGAGTATGGAGGATATGATGAAAGAAATAAAGGCCCTCGAAGTACAGATGGCAGAATTGAAAGAGGCCAAAGAAAAGCTGGCAAAAGTTGAGGAAAGATATGACAAATCAAAGATGGATGTAGCTGAGAAAACAAGGGAAGTGAAAACCCTGGAGAAAAGGATAAAGGAGCTGGAGAAAGAGCTCACTCTTGATAAGACTCTGGCTGAAGTCAAGAGAATTTTGTGGGCCAAGATTGGCCAATCCATTACAGACCAATGGCAATCCATTGAAACTATACATGAGCAAATGGAATTGATAGGCTTGGCTCAGTTTGAAAATCAAAAGGCTAGAGCATCTTTAGGAAATATGCCTGAGCAAGCCAACAGAATGATCCAATTCCTAAACACTCATACCAAAGAGCAGTTGGCAACAATAGGTATCAGGAACAGGACTGATACCATCTTACTAGTGAAAAGGGTGCTGACCCTAAGGAATTTTGTGCAGACTCTGGAAAGAAAATTCTAAGAAATGCAGGCAGAGGTGAATGAATTCATTATAAAGTTTGCAGCATTACAGAGCAGAGGGCTACCCAGTTTAGTAACTAGTGCTGGAAGACTGCTGTCACATGAGCATTATGCCAATAGGGTAAATAACTATCCCTCCAATCAAATTACAACATCCTCAAGCACCTCAGAAGAAACAGGGCCTCCATCTGGACAGAGTCTTTATGACAAGCTGGAAAATTTATTCTATATTAAACATGAGATAAACCATCTCTTTGAAGTCCAGCCCAACTTTTACAGATACACTGAAGCTCATGAAACCCTGATAAAGATACAAAGACATCAGTTGCCTACGGAGGATTGGTGGAAAGGAATGATGGAGACATTGCTCAGGTAATTTTGTTTACTATTTTTGATCAGCTACAAGTCAGCCAATATAGAGGCACGGTCCACCTATCAAAGGGAAGAGAACAAAAAAAAAGCAAAAAGTGAATGGTGACTACAGCTCGTTAATGCAAAGAAATCAAGCACCGGTGATAAAGGCCAAGACGACGACAAACAACACAGCAGCACATTCATATTTACTACAACATTTATTCCCTCATTTACTACTTCTTAAGAGTTGGTAAAGGAAGTTATGAGTTCAAGACTTATCTTCATGATATTTTGTATCTCCTGTTTTTTATAAATACCCCCCCATAATATGTATTTGGGGTTGGTGATTTTCTCTATATGCTAAGCTGTAATTTATGAAACTCTATAATACAAATGGTTGTTGAAGTTCATGGTTTCTGCGCTTTCTGAGTGTGCAAATGATGTTCTGGGACTGCTACAGAATTCCTGTGTCATTCAATGGAACAATAAGTTATTCTAACTGTGTTTTATGTTTTCTGTGTTAACAAATTTCATATATGTTCCATAATCTTAGTAACAGAGAAGAAGAATAGCCCAGGATTTGTTTTAATGCACCCTGTGTTCAATCTCTGCTATTAACTATGTTTTCTTCAGAATTAGTCATAAATATGAATTCTTAACTGCTCATGTTTGCACTAATTCCTTCATTTTGAATACTGTTTAGGAATTCTTAATTGCTCCTGAACAACATTCATACACTTTCCATCTGCCAGCATAATGAAAGATTCTTGATTGGCTTTCTTTCCCTGACTTCATTCCATCATTTCCAGATTGAAAATTGTTCCAAAACTGCCTATCTTGCTTTGTAGCATTACCATTTGCCCAAGAAACGTTTTTCAGTAGTGCATAATCATTGACTCCATTGCCCAATAAGTATAAACTGTTTTGGACTTGCATCCCAGCTCTGTCTGAAGTCACCATCCAACAAACTTAAAACAAAACCCTGTGCATCATAACTAGCCTAAAATACACCAAAACAAAGCTAAAGTATAAAGAGAGAGCCCTCTCTGGTTGCAGGTAGGCTAGGACCTGCAGCTAAAAGATTGGTTAGTGGTTACCTCGGCCATATTCCCTTCAGGAGGTAGGGAACAACCTGAGTTATAACACCAGCAACCGGTCCAGTCTACTATTCAAACTTCTGCACCTTCTGTAGTTTCTCAGTCTGGGCCTAGTACACCTCGTACTCCGCCTCAAACGACTGCTACAACTGCTACAACATCTGTTCAATCTACCCCACCTACCTCTGGAGTATCGACAAATCCGGTTTCTACTGTTCCTATATCAACTCCTCAGACATCTTTACCTTAGTCTGGATCCACAATTCAGACTTCGGTTCAAATGCCTGTAGGACAACCTGGTCCAAGTATAGTTGTCACAAGTCAACCTCAATTTACTTATCAACCATACTAGGGATAGTACCAATTCGGTCCTGCTGTGCAGCAGCCAGTCTATCAGTATCAACCATACCCTAGGTATACATATCAACAACCTCAACAACCCCAGTACGGTCCAGTTAATCCTGGTTTTCCGGGAGGATATAATATCCCAAATGCAATTCCAATTCCTAGTTATCCTGGATATCCTCCTCCTGGGGCTAGTCTCATGACCCAGGGTTTCAGGGACCCTAATCATCAGTTACCATTTATTGCAACTTTGGACTTGCCTGACTTGTCGCGCCTTACGAACGATCCAATTAACTATCTTTTTTTTTGGCCGCCAATGCCAAATAAGTTGCCTAGTGATATTCCTAAGTTTGAAGGAAAATCAAGAGAGGACCCGTCGAACCATGTGATGACTTATCACCTCTGGTGTGCGTCTAATTCCATTTCAAATGATTCAATCCATTTAAGGCTTTTCCAGCGCACTCTAATTGGTCTTGCGGCCAAGTGGTACATTGAGTTACCGCGAACCACTTTTTATAACTTTAGTCAGTTAGCTACTTCGTTTTTAACTCATTTTTAGTTGCCAGTCAGATATGACAATTGCACGGAATTATTAACTTCATTAAATCAGTCAACGTCCACTTACATTTCAGATCACATTCATGAATGGAGACGTCGACGACGTTTAGTGAAAGTTTTTATTCTGGATCAGATCTTAGCTGAATGGTTTGTAAAATATTTATTGCCGAAGATCACTGAGGATGTAGCTAAGGCCGGAGTCGTTACTGAAGAGCAAGTAATTGCTCAAGCTCAGTACCTTGACTTAGTTTATACTCAGTCAGGTACGTTACATGAGAAAATCCCTGATCTTCCTAAGCAAAATCAAATAACTGCAGCTCCTTCAGGGTCTCATGCCGTTGATGGTATGATTGGTACGATTAATACCAAAAGTAAGAAGAAATCTTCCAAGAATTCTTCTCCTATCATAACTTTACCAGATTCCCCGACAGGAGATTCTTCCGTGGAAATTTCCGCCGATATTCATGTTGTAGAGTCATCTACAGCCAAATCAAAATCCGGAGGTAAGAAGAAAGGGAAGAAGAAAAATAAGATAGATAAAAATTCGAAAGAGAAACCAGAAAAAGCAGAATCAACTGATGAGAAACACAAACCTCATTATTTTTGTATCATTTGTGACAAAGAGCATTTTACAAGAGACTGCCCTCATCATGCAGAGGTTGCGAAAATTGTCAAAGGTTCCCAAACGCCTGCTGTTTTGAAGGATCCTTTTCCTAGTCAAGACAGTAAGATGATAGGTTCTTCCTCAAATGCCTCCGAAGAACCCATAATGATGATGTCCCATGTTAGGATTGCGACTCGATCGCATGATTATGGAAGTAAAAGTCTTGTTGATGGTAAAGAAGCAAAATCTTCTTATTCTAACCCATCAACCTCAGCTCCTGGTTCCGATCCGCTACAGATCAAGAAACCTAACCCAGACTTAGTAATCAAACCGCCCGCCAAGGGTATACTTTGAAAGTCAGCTTTCAATCCACATGCGAGAGCGGCTCAGAACTATAACATTGTTGAATATTTGGCTGTTTCACCTTTAGCAATGTCAGCTTTGTAAGTGCTACAATCATGTCCAGCATAGCGTAAATTACTATTATCGGCTATAGGAGCTGTTGACGTTCAGGACTCGAAACTTATAATTTTCGATCTAGAAAATAGTACACCATGCTTACCTCATCAAATGGCTTTCCAGATCCCAGTGTTAGTCAAAAACAGACCTTGTTAAAGGACTGTGATTGATGAGGGAGACTCAATGTGTATTATGTCGATACAGTGTTGGAGATCGCTTGGTTCTCCTACGCTAAATCAATCCCCGACGATTCTAAAGGCCTTTGATGGCCGTGGGTTTCATCCTTTTGGCATTCTATAGGATCTACCTATAGGGGTTGAAGGAAAAATTGTTAATCTATATGTGGAGGTGGTTGATGCCCCTCTAGATTACAACCTTCTCTTGGGTCATTGTTGGTCTTACGCTATGACAACTGTCGTTTCATAGGTCTTTCGGCTTATAAAGTTCCCTCATAATGGAAATATTGTAACTATAGACCAGCTGACTTACTTTTCATTCGACCCAGCCTCTTCTGAAAGTATTCAGCATGTCGACAAAACAACTATCCCATATAAGGATGTTGGAGTAGGACTAGTTAAAGATTCTGGTTTATTGGGAACTTTTCCTTTTCCTCCTATCAACGCATCGTCTTCTACTGCAACCATTCATATGATTTCGTCAGACACTATTGTTTATGATGATCCTTGGATCGTACCTTTCGAATCTGAGATAGACTCATTTGGTGATGTTATGCCTTTGAGTCCATATGAAATTGCGTATCAGGCCATGCAGTCGTTTTCCGACCCATCTTCAACCAAAATTGACTTAATGAATGTGGTCCATGAGGAATCACTTTCAACATCAAACTCGGATTCAACAATGTTTTCCGAACTTGTTCACACTGATGAGCAAATTCGTGAAATCCTATGTGTCGATGATTTACAATGGGAATATCTTCATCATAGATCTTCGTTTTTACCCGAGAGTGATCGTTTTGAAAATGATTTTTCATCTATTTTTACGACTGAATATGTCAAGGAACCTCAGAATCCAATGAAAAATCCTGATTTAGAGTTAAATTTGGGAAACATTTCTCGAACTATTCCTATTAATATTTTGGTTAAGCCTAGAATTGTTGAAAACATTCATATAGGTGTGTCATGCGGAAAGAGTCGTTAGTGCGGACACAACCGACCTCCCTAGAAGCCTAAGACTTTCTAGTGACAAACAAGACAAAGAAGAGCAATCCTTCTCTAAATATGCATTTACAATATGAGAAATCAAGTGTTTAGATCCTACCTGTAACCCAACGCTGTTGTAGTAGTCCAGCTTCGTTGATCCGGATGAGCTCCTCCTTCTCTTCGAAACCTGCATTCACTAACAATCAAACGATTAAATAGCACCTGAATATCACATAAAATAAAACATATTTAACATAAAGACCAAGGAGTATATGAAACAACTCATAAATAACAAATTGTTGAGAAGAATGGACTTATTTGTATTAAAAGGTAACAAAAGGAACCATTACAACCTGAGCCTTGGTGTTGTGCAGGTCCCTCCCAGGGTCCAGAAGAGTTCTCCTTTACTCTGATCAGCTCACCCACTTCCAAATGAAACAAGCAAAGATGGTAATCTCTCCTCACAAGCTTCTACAAGGAAGTCCTAATTCCAGCAGCATCTACCCTTAGGAATATTCAGCTTTTAACCTCCCTCCCTCTGGCCCAATGTCTGTATTTATAGTGCTCTAGAGGAAGTTATTCAGGTCCACCATCAATGGGATAAGCCCCTTCTTGGATGGGATAGCTCCCCTCTTGATGGGATAAGTTCCTCTTTGGTAGGGATACATGAACCATCTGGAGGCGCTTCATACACGTCAAACAAGCTTCTAGAATGCTCTAGAAATGACCACAAGTAACTTTTTTAAGATGAAACTCGCGCCTTTTGACCTTTACAGGGGTACGCACCTACCCCTTTACATACAGAGCGTACAAGTACGCAGGTATTGTGAACTTGGGTTGCGCACACACAGGTAAGGCTAAGAGAAACTGCGTACCAGAGATAATTGACTTTAAATGACTTTTCTCTCTTTCTTGAAGTTTGACATGAAGAGCAGAGGCATGAGACTTGCCAAGGAGGATAGTATGACAGTGGATGGAGCCATACTAACTTCAAATAGTCATGGTGACATTTTTTAGTGTAACAGATTGCCCCCTAAAGTGCGAAGCCTGTAGTAGATAAGGGTTTCATATCATCTAGGAAGGGTGAAGTACTTTATCATTTCAAGGATTATCTTGTGGAAAGCCCAGTCGGAACCTGCAAGTATTCAACACAAAATACATATATATGATCATATCATCGCTGAGGTAGGCATTCCCATACTCAGATTGAAAACTTTAACTAATTGACTATCTACTGCTCTGATACAGGAATGATTCTGCAGTACATCATAATCATAGACTTTTGTAGACACAGTATGGACGCAACCATCTGTTTATGATTAGTCTACTGTACAATGAATACAAAACTCCTCACAGCCTGGATGGTGGAAAGTAGATCCAGGGTCTTCGTTTCTACTTCCCGAACAGGTACGATTCTATCCATGTGAATAAATGAGTTGATGTCGAACATGGTAGAAACCACTTGATTACCAGTCAATGATGTAAACTGTTAACAAGCGTGAGAGAGACCACCAGTGATGTCAATGGTTCTCAAAGTACCCAGTACAATCCATGAGATGCGAATGAATGAGTTGAAGTCGAACATTTCACGGAATCCTTCGATCGAAAGTCAATGATGTAAACTGTCGTCAAAGGCGAGAAACCTGCCATTGACGCATGCAGACTTCAAGGTACTGACGATTCCTAGGTCATCTTTCTAGATAATGTGCTGATGTTGATAGAAAGCGCCCGTTGCAGGCAATCCCACAACACGAAATCATAGATCAAGTTGAAGAAATATAGCTGTAAGGACTGACTCAGGGATGGTCAAAATGGATGACGAGTATTTTGCAGATGAATGTTTATTGCAGAGACCTCTTGAACACATAACGACACGACAGATGGCTTGGTGACATTTGACCCAAAGTTAATACCCGGCTAAAGACTTTCAATGTGGTTTGATCAACTGTGAGGCAAAGGATTTCCCAACCCAGGTGAATGAAAGTGTCGTGTTCAAGAGTGGTAATAAGGCTTCTTTTGAGACAAAGGATAACAAATAGGTTCATTCTTCTCTCTTTTCCCCCACCATTTCTGGCAAGTACCTCTTTATTTTTTACAAGCTTGAGGAGGATAACATATGCTTGATTATAAGCTCATCCTTCAGATGAGTCCAACTTAGTTTAGATTCGGACCCTAAGAAGGAGTGGTCCGTTCCTGTTTGTAATCGAACAGGTCCTTTACTGTGAAATTTTAACGAGTCCAGTATAGGAGAAACTCGACGTTTTTCAATTTTAGAGAGTCTGAAAAAACTAAAGAAGACTCCAAGGTGAACTTTTTCGTAAATTTGTGTCTCCCAAGCCCGAAAAGGTATAAAATAATACCTGAGAGAACCGCTTGATCTTGCGACCAAGGAGTACTTTCATGATTAATGCCTTTGACCTGAAAAGTAAAAAGCGATCAGAGGCATGTCGTTTTATTTCCAGTATTGAATTTGAAACGACAAAAATCCGGCAATCTTTTCTTCTTTTTACGGTCAGAAAAGGGCTATAAGAGGACCGTCTTTTAATTCCATTTCAACGAGTGTAAAAGAAACGCTCGGCAATCTTTTCATGTTTTAGGAGTCAGAAAAGGGCTTAAAAGATGACTCTGATGTCTTGGTTCGTGAAAAATGATGATTTTACCCTAAAGTCCTTTTGTCCTACACAAAAACAACACATTACTCATACCTGTTTAAGATGGGCAAAAAATACATTGAAAAATATCTTTTCATGGTAAAAAATAAACAAACTTAGCATTCATTTATCCAAAAAACCTATAAAAAGACTTTTTACCATGTCATTTTTACCATTTTACTGTTGAGGGTGAGAAAAGGGCTTTTGACAAGAAACTTCCCGTGGACTTTGCGGAGAATCCGACCGTCGGAATCGAGCGCCGTCTCTTTCAGGTATTTCACAACATCCTCCTCTTCAATTTCATCTGTTTAGAATTCCATTTTAAGTTTTAGTTTGATTTTTTGGAGGGTTTGGGGTTTTAGGGTCCGCTTTTCGGGGTACGCAGGTGCCCTATGGGTGACCTGCATACCCCGACATTTTCGTATATAGGAAAAAGGTCGGAGTACGCAGCCCACCTTCAGAACAGTTGCGTACCCACGCTCTGTTTTCTGAACGCGGGGTGCGTACTCCGCACAAAGCGGATTTTCAAAACCCAAACTCAAAACCTAACCATCAAAATTTGATTTAATGAATTCTAATCAATGTTTTTTGGTGTGTAGATTATCCACCATGCTAGATTGGCGCGAAAGAGAACACGAAGATGTCGATTTGGCCGCAATAGGTCATCAACCTTCCATTGATGCTTTAAAGGCATGCGGTCTCTACAAGTACTGGGCCATACCTGGCATGAGGGCCCAAGTGCCATTCTTAGAGTGGCTGGTTGAAAGGTGGAACATTCAGGATCAATGTTTCTATATCGGAGAACACCAGCTCGAGATAGAGCCCTCCGACATATATTTTCTCACTGGCTTGCCTAACAGGGGTGAGCAACTGTCTCTATTTGGGACTAGGCCAGGTGGCCAATCCCTTGCTAGTCTCCGGCTAGAGTGGTGCAACAATCAAAACCAGGAGAAGGGGATAGAAATCAAATACATATCCCGACCTGAACTTATGGTAATTGCCTTTACAGTTACCAGACTTTACGGTGCTGCCGCTTTGCACATAGCCACTGGTTCCCAAATGCGGATGGCTATAGATTGCTTCCGAGGCACCATTTTCAACTGGTGCGATGCTGTGCTGGCTAATATGAAAGGCCAACTGACTAGGTCAAAGAACGGACAATTGAAGACCTTTGGATATGGGCCTTTAGTTGTGAGCTTTGCCCTAGAGAGAGTCCCAATGCTGATCCCTCAGCATCTTACTGTTCCAGTTGGGCCTCCTCGGGAGCCTAAGTTGACGCGGTGGGTTTCGGTAATGGCCCGGCATCCTGATGAGGGAGCGGGAGTTGTCTGATTTCCTGCGGGTTACTTTCACTGGTTGGAGAGCCAGGTCTTTGCGATTCAGGATTTTCCTTATTCCGGAATGGATTTTCGCAATGATCCGGACATGGTTCTTCCACAGGGAGAACAATGGGACGACAGAGGTACTTCATTTTTCACAAGTTTTTAAATTATCTATTTTTGTTTTGTTTTTTATATATCGTCTCAAAACTGACAGCAAAAATTTTCAAAATGCAGATGTAGGCCCACGGCGTCCAACCAATCTCCGGGCTTTTGAGAGGAGACATCCAGCTGCACCGGCACCGGCCCCACAGGATGCGGCTGCAGAGACACTAGCTGAGTTGGAGCAGGATCTAGAGCGTCTGACGGCGGGTATACCAGAGACTACTATAGATGATATTCCTATCAGACTTCAGCGTTACGTAGTCGCAGTCCCAGGACCTTTTAGGAGGTTTTTGTGTAGAGTAGCCCGTGCAGTGGTGTCGTATAGAGAGCACCACCAGTGATTGGATGGTCATTTGTAGACACATGTGACATTTTGGTTTTTGTACTTATCATTTTTGCCGATCATAAGGTGTCTTTCAACCTATGATCGAAGACGATGTATATTTTTTGACACACTCCTATCTATATATATCATTATTACCGGCTTATTTTGTTAAACATGTGTGATGAAATGTTTATAAATTTACATTTATGATTGTTACAAATGTCTATTTAACATTCGAGACGCCATTGCATCTGCTAATGTGTTTAAAGACCTTGGAATATGCTGATATTCAATGTAATCAAATTCACGTTCCAAGAGACGCACCCTCAAAAACAATCTTAATAACACTGGATTTCTAATGGCATAGACTCTATTAAGCTGTAATACAACGAGTTCAGAATCTAACCTCACTATCAAACTCCGAATCCCAAATGAAATAGATTCAAATAATAATTCAATCACTGCACTGTATTCTGCAATGTTGTTTGTTGTTTGACCGAGGCTCACCCCATGCATAGAAACTAACTCGTCAGAGGGCGAATAGATAACCCAAGCTGCGGAAGAGATATTCCATGTACTACGACAAGCACCATCAGCAAATCCAATGTACGTTTGGAGAGGCGTCGACATCTGCAATATCAAGAGTAAAACCAAGATAAGCCAGAATAACGACGAAAAACACACTCTCTAAACTAAGCACACTTGTCTAAACCAAACACACAGTCTAAACTAAGCACACATACTATCTAGAAAGAAAAACTAACCTAACTAAAATATCCATACCCGACATTTAAGCATAATACCTCTTTAGGTAAAGTCCATTTCTGGGTTTACCCAAAGAGTCCCCGTCAAAGTCTACCAGCTCAGAGGCCCCTTTTGCTAGCTTGCACTTGACAATGTAGGGCCCATGCCACATAGGAACGAATTTTCCAGCACCTAACTTATCATTAGCTTGATCATATAACAACACTAGGTCTCCTTCCGAAAAATTTCGAGGGGTCACATTCCGATCATACTGAGATTTCATTCGTTTCGCGTGAGTCTCGATTGCTAAAGCAACTTCACGTCGAGTCTCATCTAATTTAGCTAAGTATAACAGACGTTTCTCCTCTTCGGAAGTAGCTGGAAGTAATTCGATGGCCATTTGCAGTGACGGGATTTCGCATTCAATGGGTAGCACGGCTTCCAAACCATAAACTAGTTGGAAAGGAGTGAACCCTGTTGATGTTTTCACTGAGGTTCGGTATGCCCAAAGTGATGAAAATAACATGTTGTGCCAATTCGACCGATGAATACCAATGATCCGTCGGATCATGATAACTAGAACTTTGTTGATAGACTCAACCAGACCATTCGCTTGGGGATAATAAGGAGTAGAACTATCATGACGTAAACCAAGCTGGCCTGTAAGTTCTGTCATCATAATGTTTCGAAAATGGCGCCCATGGTCAGTGATTATCGCTTGTGGGACACCAAACCTAGCAATAATGTGATTGAATACGAAAATTGCTGCTGTCTTGCCGTCTGCCTCGAATGTAGGCATCGCCTCGGCCCACTTAGTAAAATAATCAACCGCAAGGATGATATACGCATGCCCCCGGCCGAGTGAGGGTTACAAGTAATAAAGTCGATACCCCATTTGGCGAAAGGACCAACGGCAATTATAGGGTGGAGAGGAGCAGGTGGCGCGCGCATCTTTCGATCAAACACCTGACAGTTGTGGCATTTTCGGACCGCAATAATACAGTCTTTAAACAAGGACGACCAAAAATAGCCAGCGTGCAATATCTTTTAGGCTGTGGCATACCCAGACATATGACCGCCACACGCTCCAGAGTGACAGTCATTCAAAACCCTCTCAGCTTCCTTATGAGTTAAGCAACGTCGAAAAATCAAATCCGCCCCACGACGATAAAGAGTATCTCCAATGATTTTGTATTGTTGAGACTGGAATCGAATTTTCCGACGCTCCGACTTTGAGATTTTGGGCCGAAAGGATTGGGTCTGGAGATAGAAAATTATATCCCCATACCACTGATCTAAAGTGCTGATAAGAAACAAAGATTCGTCCGCATTGGGCTCCTCTGCCACTGTTTCTGTGTCAGCATGTGGGAAATCACACATTAACTCTGCAAAGACTAAGGATTTCTTAGACTTGGACTTCTCGAACTCCAAATCGAACTCCTGCAGGATAACAATCCATTTGGAGTACTTGCCCCCTAGCAATTGTTTAGTGAGAATATAGATCATAGGGCTGCAATCCGAAATCACTGTAGTTTTACGAAGAAGAATGTAGTGACGAAAACGCTGGACGGCTTGAACGGCTGCCAGTGCCAACTTTTCCACATGCGAGTACTTTAGCTCGGTTGGATTCAACGTCCGACTGAGGTAATATATCACATGTTCCGTTTCTAATTCGTCTTCCTGAACTAAGACCATTCCAATGGTGGAGTGGGAGGCGGCGAGATACAAAAAGTAGTCCTGGTTGTAGTTGGGAGGATGCAGCAACGGTGCATGGGTCAACGCGCGCTTAAGTGCATCGAAAGATTTCTGAGCTATCTCATCCCAAGAGAATTGAGCATTTTGTTTCAACAACCGGGTGAAACCCTTTGTAACCTCGGTGTAGTTAGGAATGAATCGGCGTAAAAAGTTTGCTTTCCCCTGCAAACTTTGGAGTTGGCGCAAACTCGAAGGAGGAGGCAATTTGATGATAGCTTCGACCTTCGAGGGATCGACGCGGATACCGGCTTTTGAAACGACAAATCCTAGCAATCGTCCCACTTCTATGCAGAAGACACATTTGTGTGGGTTCAACCGAATTCGATAATGCCGACACCTCATAAAAATAGCACGTAAGTGGACAAGGTGATCAGCTCGATGTAAAGAATGAGCAGGCAAATCATCGAGATACGGTTGCACAATGTGCTTGATGTCGTGAAACGCGTAAGACATTGCCCGTTGGAAAGTGGCTCCGGCATTCTTAAGTCCAAAAGGTAATTTGCAGTAAGTCAATGTCCCCCAGGGACAAATGAAAGCCGTTTTTGGTTGATCGACAGGTAGAATATTGATTTGGTTGTAACCGGAAAAACCGTCCATAAAGGAAAATATTTCACTGCCAGCACAATCATCAATTATTTGATCGATATAGGGCGTGGGATAGTTGTCTTTTGGACAAGCACGATTTATATCCCTATAATCGATACATATTCTTATTGTTCCCTGTTTCTTGTTAACCGGAACAATATTCGATACCCAATCCGTTAACGGGATCGGATAAATGAAACCTGATTTCAACAGCTTCTCTACTTCTGCTTTAATTGCAGCCACTTTTCTAGGGTGTATCTGACGCAGACGTTGCGGAACGGGTTTAGCGTCCGGGTAAGTCTTGATCTCATGAACAACAATGAAGGGATCAATTCCTGGCATTTCCTCATAGGACCAGGCAAACACGTCGCGGAATTCTTGAAATAGGGCCTTGTATGTTTGAATCTCGTCATCTGAACATGAGGCACCTATATGAATGTTCTCAACAATTCCGGGCTTGACTGAAATGTCAATGGCAATAGTTTGGGAAATGTTTCCCAAATTCAACTCTGAATCAGGATGTTTCATGGGATTCTGAGCGTCCTTGACATATTCAACTGTAAAAATTGATGAAAAATCATTTTCAAAGTCATCAGCCTCAGGTAAAAACAAAGATCTATGATGAAGATCTTCCCATGGTAGATCGTCTACACTTAGGACTTCGCGAAGCTGTTCGTCAGATGACACAACTTCAGGAAACGTTATCCGTTCTGAGGTTGATGTGAAAAGTGATTCCTCACGGACCACATTCATTTGGTCGATTTGGGTTGAACGCGAGTCGGTAAAAGACTGCACGGCTTCATAAGCAATTTCATATGGACTCAAAGGCATGGCATCACCGAATGAGTCTATCTCAGATTCAGATGGGACAATCCAAGGATCATCGTAAATAATAGTCTCTGAAGTAATCATATGAATGAAAGCAAATGAAGGGTCTGCATTGATTGGAGGGAAAGGAAAAGTTCCCAGTAAACCGAAATCTTTAACTAATCCTACACCAACATCCTTGTAAGGGATAGTCGTTTTACCGACATGCTGGATACTCTCTGAAGAGGATGGGTCGGACGAAAAGTAAGCCAGTTGGTCTATCGTCACGATCTTACCATTGTGTGGAAACTTTATAACTCTGAAGACCGATGACACGACCGCTGTCATAGCGTAAGACCAACTGCGACCCAAAAGAAGGTTGTAGTCTAGAGGGGCATCAACCACCTCCACATCCAGACTAACGGTTTTTCCTTCAACCCCTATAGGCAAATCCTGTAGAATGCCAAACGGATGGAACCCACGGCCATCATAGGCCTTAAGAATCGTCGGGGATTGGTTCAGTGAAGGAGAACCAAGCGATATCCAACACTGAATCGACATAATACACGTAGAAGCTCCTTCATCAATTACAGTCCGATGAATAGGCCTGTTTTTGACTATCACTGGGATCTAGAAAGCCATCTGATGAGGGAGACGCGGTGTACTATTTTCTAGATCAAAGATTATCAGGTTCGGGTCCTGAATATCAACAGCTCCTATAGCCGACAAGAGTAATTTTCGTTGTGCTGGACATGATTGCAGCACTTCCAAAGCCGACATTGCTGAGGGTGAAACAGCTAGATCCTCAACAATGTTATAATTCTGAGCTGCTCTCGCATGTGGATTGAAAGCAGACTTTCGAAGTATACCCTTGGCGGGCGGTTTGATTACCAAGTCTGGGTTAGGTTTCTCGATCTGTAGTGGATCGGAACCGGGAGCTGAGGTTGATGGATTAGAATGAGAAGATTCTGCTTCTTTGCCATCAACAGGACTCTTACTACCATAATCTTGCGATCGAGTCGCAATCCGTACATGAGACATCATCAATATGGGTTCTTCACTGGCACTCGAGGAAGAACCTATCATTTTACTCTCCTGCTTTGGAAATGGATCTTTCAAAACAGTAGGAGTTGGGGAACCTTTAACGATTTTCACAACCTCTGCCCGATGAGGGCAATCTCTTGTGAAATGATCTTCTTCACAAATTAAACAAGGATAGCGAGGTTTGCGCTTTTCGTCATTAGATTTCGACTTCTCCTTTTTCTCCTTTGGAGCCTTATCTGCTTTATCCTTCTTCTTGCCTTTCTTCTTACCACCGTTTTTTGATTTAGCCGTAGATGACTCTACAGCGTGAACGTCGGCGGTAATTTCAGGAGAAGACTCTCCTGTCGGGGAGTCTGGTAAGGTTATTATTGGAGAAGAATTCTTTGAGGATTTCTTCTTACTTTTAGTATTCACCGTACCAATCATGCCATCAGCAACATGAGACCCCGAAGGAGCAGCATCGATTTGATTCGACTTAGGAAGATCTGGGATCTTCTCGTGCAACGTACCCGACTGAGTGTAAACTAAGTCAAGGTACTAGGCTTGAGCAATGACTTGCTCCTCAGTAACTACTCCGGCCTTAGCTACGTCTTCAGTAATCTTCGGTAATAATGATTTAACAAACCATTCAGCTAAGATTTGGTCCGGGATAAAAACTTTAACTAAACGCCTTCGACGTCTCCATTCATGGATATGATCGGAAATATAAGTGGACGTCGATTGTTTTAATGAAGTTAATAGCTCAGTACCATTATCGTATCTGACCGGCAACTGAAAATGAGTTAGGAACGAGGTAGCTAGCTGGCTGAAATTATAAAAAGAGGACCGTGGTAACTCAATGTACCACTTGGCCGCGAGACCAATGAGCGTACGCTGGAAAAGACGTAAGCGGATCAAATCATCCGAGATGGAATTTGAGGCACACCAGAGGTGGTAAGTCATCACGTGATTTGACGGATCCTCTCCAGACTTACCTTCGAACTTGGGTATATCACTGGGCAACTTATTAGGCATTGGCAGCCAAAACGGAAGATAATTGATTGGATCGTTCGTTAGGCGCGTCAAGTCGGGTAAATCGAAAGTTGCGATAAACGGTAACTGCCGGTTAGGATCTCTAAAACTCTGGGTCACAATGCCAGTTCCAGGAGGAGGATATCCAGGATAACTAGGAATTGGAATCGCATTCGGGATATTATATCCTCCTGGAAAACCAAGATTAACCGGACCGTACTGGGGTTGTTGAGGTTGCTGATAAGTGTACCCAGGATACAGTTGATACTGGTAAACCGGCTGTTGGACAACAGGCCCGTATTGGTACTGTCCCTGGTACGGTTGATAAGCGAATTGTGGTTGACTAGTGACAACCGTACTTAAACCAGGCTGTCCTACAGGCATCTGAACCGTGGTTTGAATCGTAGATTCGGACAACGGTAAAGATGTCTGAGGAGTGGTTGCAGAGACAGTAGAAACCGGAGCTGTCGATACTCCAGAAGTAAGTGTGGTGGAAGGAGTAGATGTTGCGGTAGTTGTAGCAGTCGTTTGAGATGGAGTACTAGGTGCAATTGGCGACTGAGTAACTACCGAAGGTATAGAAGTTTGAACATTAGACTAGACTGGTTGCTGGGATGGACCAGCAACTAAGGATTGTCCAGCTTGAGATGACAACTGTACGTTTGGCTGCAACACTTGTTGACCTTGCGATGGATTCCACACTATGTTCATTCCAGGGTATTGACCCATGACAGGTTGAGGATATTGAGATCCATAACCGGATGGAGGGTAGGATTGATAACTGAAAGGCACAGTTCCCGTACCTTGAACATATGATTGACCTTGAGGTGGTTGATAACCTTGACTCGAGTATTGACCTTGAGGTTGATACCCTTGAGGTAAATACTGATACTGAGGTTGACCCTGGGGTACATATTGAGGCTGGGGTTGACCTTGAGGAATGTATTGTACTATGGGTACATACTGTCCTTGAGGTTGCCCCCCAGACGCAACTTGTGTACCTTGAGGTTGCCCCCCAGACGCAACTTGTGTACCTTGAGGTTGCCCCCCAGGCGTTACTTGAGGTTGACCCCCAGGCGGTAATTGGCCACCTTGAGGTTGAGAACCGGGAACTGAACCTGACATCATATAAATGTCTCCTACACCTAACGGTCTATTACCATTGTTTCCAGTTAACAACCCATGTTCAATGGGTTGAGGAGATGCTCCCGCAAAAGTACCAGAAAGTGACTGATACCCAGAAGGAACAGAAGGACCGCCATACAAGAAAGATTCAGGAGATTGAGTGAACACGGACGACTGACCAGACATATTTACAGGAGTATAAATACCTCCAGGTGGAAAAGGAGTTCGAGGTGGAGAAAAACCTATCCCTGAGTTGTCTAAATAATTGGTTAACGAAAGGTACCAAGTAGTACTTCTAGGAGGACTGTAAAAGATAGATTCACGCTCTCTGAGATCAATAGTAGGTTGATCTTCAAGGATAGATACGCCTACTTCTTCCTCTGGAGCAAGTTCTTCAATAGCTATCAAACCAGCAGGAAGATTTTCGGTAATGACTCTTTCTACCCTAGGTGAATCAGGTGCACTAGAAGTTGGAGTAACAGGTTCAGATACTTCAGGTTCTTCGCCTATATCACTAGTAGATGAAAAACTACCAGCAAGCTCGGAAACTGCAACTGCTTCGGGATTATAACCTATTTCTAGACCTTGGTAATCTGGATGGACTACCAATGACGATTCTCCTTCTTCAGGTGAACCTACTTTACTGCCACTAGGAGTTACAAGGACCTTTAAACCTTCGTAATGACTCGGGACGTCTTGAGGAGGTTCACCCCGAAGTCTACGGGACTTCCTCAACAATTCGGCCACGGAAACAATCTCAGGAGACTTGCCCCGAAGTCGACGGGACTGTCTCGGTAATTCCGCCACAGTTAAAAACTTTTAACTACTGCACACGCAAACAAAGTAAAATCTCAAAGCAAACCACCTAAAGTCTCTAAAGAACCAAACAAATTTCAATCACACGCCTAAAGAATCTAGGGCGTCAAACCAAGCACAAACAGTAGCCTTCCGGACCAAAAACGCTAGTTGGAGATGAAACCCAACATCGTCGGATTCAGTACAGAAGTGGCGGGTGGAACAGTTACCCCGGCAACCTGCTTAATGAATAGACCGGCACAAGTTCCTCCACTTTAACCGTCTCGAGTGAAGTGAACCCCCCGGAAAATCCAAGTGAGTCTAGCCGACGTCTGCTCCAGGTACAGTGGGATCTTCCCTCCACCGTCACCTCGGTAGAATCCTAAAGATAATTGTCACTAAGGTTACCAACAGCAACAAATGCACCTGGGGGAACAGTCTACACTCCGACAGCACACAAGGGCAGAGTATCAAGCTCAATCCCCTTGCCGGCTCCTTGACAATAATCCAAGGTTTACCGACAAGTGACCCCTGGCTCCTCGACAATGGTTAATCCGAGGTTTACCATTTGTAATATGTGCGTGTCTGGCGTCGTTCCCAACGAGGGAGGATTGATCCCCTCACTGGTTCGGACACGAGCTCGTGCTTCTCCTTTAAGAGGAGCTTTCCCAGAGTACAAATGAAACAATTGGATTTATTCTATCACAAGATAAGCTACTTGTTTGGTTTTGTTGTCTTGGAGAGTTAATTACTCTCCTACTCCAAGACACTAGCCTGATCTATATTGGTGTTTCAGAGCCCTAGTAAATAAAAGTTACTAAGTTGATTTTACTTTAAGCGTTAATTTTATGGTTTTTCTTAAAGACAAAAGGTAGTGGAGATGAAACTGGTGGTGTGTAGACTCGACTCGCAACCACTACAAAGATGCACCTAAGATGATTTACACTACTTTTCTTTTTCAATGAATCTCCTAGCTAAGAGAGTTGGAAAATGCAAATTTTATAGAAACAACTTTCTTGGCAAAGACAATCAAAGAAACAATCTCTTTATCTTTTCAAAACATACAACTCATGACCACTAATTACTTCACGAAATTTCCTTTCTCTTCCAAAAGACTACAAATGTTACCAAAGCAAACTTTTTCCAAAAGAATTTTTTGTGTTTTTTCTATATTAATAAAGCATGTAAAACTATTTATCAAATCAAATTTAACAAATCTTAAGACAATCAAATCAAATTCACTCAAAAGCAAATTAAAAGGAAATTTACCTAAAAGCAAAAAATAATGAGGACAAAAGCCTACAAGGATAATTCCCGGATGTTTTACTTAGTCAAAATGCAACTAAGGATCAGTTCATGCAGAATCATAAACTAATCAAAAAACAAAATCGAAATCTTTTTGTTCTTTTTTTTTAAGGATGAAATTCAAAGCTTTAACCAACAAAATTTTAGAGATTCGCAAAGAGAAGACACAAAGGTAGGTCTCTCACAAGGGTGACTTCTATGACAGGCCCGACTCCTAAGAGGACTGAACAAAACCAAGGAGATCCAAGGTTTGACAATCTCTAACGCCAAAGTCACTACAGGACCAGTTAAAAATCAAACCCTAAGGCAAAATCCCTATGAATTCCACCAAAACCCTCGACATTAACGGGACAAGTTCAGGTGAAGATCTCTGACAATAAACCAATGGATCTGGGCAGTAAAAACAAATTTAAAACAAAATCTAAAGAGCAAAAAGAAGAAAAATGAAATTTTCTCAAATTTGACAGGGGTACGCAGGTGATCTGTTGACACAGGCGTGGGTACGCCCTGTGCACAAAGATGCAGTGCGTACAAGTACGCACTGTGCCTAACTCAGAGGCTGCGTACTGCTGGCAAAGCTAAGAAAAATAAAAATCTAATTTAACTCTAAGCTAACCCACCCAAACACACAGTTAGACAGCCAAAAATCAGAAAACAAGCGATTTTTCTCAGACCAAAATATCAAATCAAAAAGAACTCAAACACATTCATGGACTCCCCAGCGGAGTCACCATTTTGTCATGCGGAAAGAGTCGTTAGTGCGGACACAACTGACCTCCCTAGAAGCCTAAGACTTTCTAGTGACAAACAAGACAAAGAAGAGCAATCCTTCTCTAAATATGCATTTACAATATGAGAAATCAAGTGTTTAGATCCTACCTGTAACCCAACGCTGTTGTAGTAGTCTAGCTTCGTTGATCCGGATGAGCTCCTCCTTCTCTTCGAAACCTGCATTCACTAACAATCAAACGATTAAATAGCACCTGAATATCACATAAAATAAAACATATTTAACATAAAGACCAAGGAGTATATGAAACAACTCATAAATAACAAATTGTTGAGAAGAATGGACTTATTTGTATTAAAAGGTAACAAAAGGAACCATTACAACCTGAGCCTTGGTGTTGTGCAGGTCCCTCCCAGGGTCCAGAAGAGTTCTCCTTTACTCTGATCAGCTCACCCACTTCCAAATGAAACAAGCAAAGATGGTAATCTCTCCTCACAAGCTTCTACAAGGAAGTCCTAATTTCAGCAGCATCTACCCTTAGGAATATTCAGCTTTTAACCTCCCTCCCTCTGGCCCAATGTCTGTATTTATAGTGCTCTAGAGGAAGTTATTCAGGTCCACCATCAATGGGATAAGCCCCTTTTTGGATGGGATAGCTCCCCTCTTGATGGGATAAGTTCCTCTTTGGTAGGGATACATGAACCATCTGGAGGCGCTTCATACACATCAAACAAGCTTCTAGAATGCTCTAGAAATGACCACAAGTAACTTTTTTAAGATGAAACTCGCGCCTTTTGACCTTTACAGGGGTACGCACCTACCCCTTTACATATAGAGCATACAAGTACGCAGGTATTGTGAACTTGGGTTGCGCACACGCAGGTAAGGCTAAGAGAAACTGCGTACCAGAGATAATTGACTTTAAATGACTTTTCTCTCTTTCTTGAAGTTTGACATGAAGAGCAGAGGCATGAGACTTGCCAAGGAGGATAGTATGATAGTGGATGGAGCCATACTAACTGCAAATAGTCATGGTGACATTTTTTAGTGTAACAAGGTGCCTCTTGTACGGAAGATGAAATTCAAACATATAAGGCCCTATTTCAAGAATTCCACGACATGTTTGCCTAGTCACATGAGGAAATGCCAGGAATTGACCCAGCAATTGTTGTTCATGAAATCAAAACTTACCCGGATGCTAAACCTGTTCGGCAATGTTTGCGTCAGATCCACCCGAGAAAAGCTGCTGCTATTAAAGCAGAAGTTGAAAAATTACTCAAAGCAGGCTTCATTATCTGATTCCGTTAACGGATTGGGTATCGAATATTGTTCCTGTTAACAAAAAGCAAGGGACAATAAGAATATGTATCGATTATAGGGACATTAATCGAGCTTGTCCAAAAGACAATTACCCAACTCCCTGTATCGATCAAATCATTGATGATTGTGCCGGCAGTGAAATATTCTCCTTCATGGATGGTTTTTCTGGATACAATCAAATCAATATTCTACTTACTGATACAAAAATGGATTTCATTTGTCCATGGGGGACATTTGCTTATTGAAAATTACCTTTTGGGCTCAAGAATGCCGGGGCAACTTTTCAAAGGGCCATGTCTTACGCGTTTCATGACATCAAGCACATTGTGCAACCCTATCTCAATGATTTACCTGCTCATTCATTACATCGAGATGATCATCTCATCCATTTACGAGCAATATTTATGAGGTGTAGGCATTATCGAATTAGGTTGAATCCACACAAGTGTGTTTTCTGTATAAAAACGGGTCGGTTGCTGGGGTTTGTTGTTTCGAAAGCCGACATTCGCGTCGATCCCTCGAAGGTTGAAGCTATTGTCAAATTACCTCCTCCTTCAAGTCTTCGCCAACTCCAAAGTTTGCAAGGGAAAACAAACTTTTTACGTCGATTCATTCCTAACTACGCCGAGATCACAAAGGGTTTTACCCGGTTGTTGAAACAGAATACTCCATTCTTTTTGGATGAGATAGCTGATAAATCTTTTGATGCACTAAAACACGCGTTGACCCATGCACCGTTATTGCATCCTCCCAACTACAACCAGGACTACTTCTTGTATCTCGCCACTTCCCATTCCACCATCGGAATGGTGTTAGTTCAGGAAGATGAATTCGGTACTGAACATGTGATATTTCAAGCTGTCCAACGTTTTCGTCATTACATTTTACTACGTAAAACTACAGTAATTTCTGATTGCAACCCTATGGTCTATATTTTAACCAAGCAATTGCTAGGGGGGCAAGTAATCCAAATAGATCGTGATCCTGCAGGAGTTCGACTTGGATTTTGAAAAGTCTAAGTCGAAGAAATATTTAGTTTTTGCGGAGCTAATGTGTGACTTCTCGCGTGCTGACACGGAAACTGTGGCAGAAGAGCCAATTGCGGACGAATCCTTGTTTCTAATCAGCACTTTAGATCCATGGTATGGGGATATCATCGTTTATCTCTAGACCCAATCCTTTCGACCAGAAATTTCAAGGTTAGAACGTCGAAAAATACGATTCCAGTCCCAACAATTCAGAATTATTGGAGATACTCTTTATCATCGTGGGGTGGACTCTGTTTTTCGACGTTGTTTAACTCATGAGGAAGCTGAAAGGGTTCTGAATGACTGTCACTCTGGAGCATGTGGCGGTCATATGTCTGGGTTTGCCATAGCCCAAAAGATATTGAGCGCTGGCTACTTCTAGCCATCTTTGTTTAAAGATTGTATTATCACGGTCCGAAAATGCCACAACTGCCAAATTTTTGATAGAAAGATGCGCACTCCACTTGCTCCTCTCCACCCTATAATTGCCATCGGTCCTTTTGCGAAATGGGGTATTGATTTTATTACATTTAACCCTCACTCGGCTGGGGGACATGCATATATCATCCTTGCGGTAGATTATTTTACCAAGTGGGCCGAGGTGATGCCTACATTTGAGGCAGATGGAAAAAATGCTGCGATTTTCGTGTTCAATCATATAATTGCTAGGTTTGGTGTTCCACAAGCGATTATCACTGATCATGGGTGTCATTTTCGAAACATTATGATGACTGAACTTACATGCCAACTTGGCTTGCGTCACGATAGTTCAACTCCATATTATCCACAAGCTAATGGTCTGGTTGAAGCCATCAACAAAGTTCTAGTCATCATGATCCGATGAATCATTGGGATTTATAGGTCGAATTGGCATAACATGCTATTTTCAGCGCTTTGGGCATATCGAACCTCATTAAAAACGTCAACCGGGTTCACTCCCTTCCAACTAGTTTATGGTCTAGATGTTGTGTTACCCATTGAATGCAAAATCCCGTCATTGAAAATGGCCATCGAGTTACTTCCAGCCACTTCCGAAGAGGAAAAACGTTTGTTATACTTGGCTCAGCTAGATGAGAATCGACGTGATGCTGCATTAGCGATCGAAACTCATGCCAAACGTATTAAAGCTCAGTATGATCGAAATGTTTCCCCTCAAAATTTTTCGGAAGGAGACCTAGTCTTATTGTACGATCAAGCAAATGATAAATTAGGCGCTGGAAAATTCGTACCTATGCGGCATGGTCCTTATGTTGTCAAGCAAAAGATGGCAAAAGGGGCCTATGAATTGGTAGACTTTGACGGGGTCTCTTTAGATAAACCCATAAATGGTCTTTACCTGAAGTGGTATTATGCTTAAAAATCTGGGTGTGGAGATTTTTAGTTAGGTTAGTTTTATTTCTAGTTGGTGTGTTTTAGTTTAAAAGTGTGCTTAGCTTAGAGAGTGTTTTTCATCATTATTCCTGTTTATCTTGGTTCTACTCTTGATATTGCAGATGTCGACGCCTCTCCAAACATACATTGGTTTTGCTGTTGGTGCTTGTCGTAATACACGAAACATTTCTTCCGCAGCTTGGGTTATCTATTCGCCCTCTGACGAGTTGGTATCTATCCATGGGGTAAGCCTCAGTCAAACAACAAACAACATTGCAGAGTATAGTGCACTGATTGAGTTATTATCTAAATCTATTTCATTTGGGATTCAGAGTTTGATAGTGAGGTTAGATTCTGAACTCGTTGTATTACAGATTAATAGAGTATATGCCATTAGAAATCCAGTGTTATTGAGATTATTTTTGAGAGTTTGTCTCTTCGAACGTGAATTTTATTATATTGAATATCAGCATATTCCAAGATATTTAAATACATTAGCAGATGCAATTGCTTCTCGAATGTTAAGTAGACATTTGCAATAATCATACAAGTAAATTTAAAAGCATTCCATAACATGTTTTACAAGATAAGCCGGTAATAGTGATATAGTATAATATAGGAGTGTATCAGAATATACATCGTCTTCGATCATAGGTTGAAAAACACCTTATGATCGGCAAAAAATGATAGTACAAAAAGCAAAAAATGTCATATGTGTGTACAATAGGCGATCATCCTATCACTGGTGATGATCTCGATAAGAAACCACTGTACGGGCCACCTTACAAAGGAACCTCCTGAAAGGTCCTGGAACCCCAATCACATAGCGCTGTAGTCAAAGAGGAATGTCATCTATGCCGGTCTCTAGAATGTCTCCTGTCAAACGCTCTAGATGGCTCTCCAATTTGGTGAAGTTCTCTGCTGATTCGTCCTGTGGGGCTGGTGCCGCTGCAGCTGGTTGTTTCCTCTCGTAAGGCCGGAGAGTGGCTGGTCGCCGTGGACCTACATCTGCATTTGAAACTTTTACTATCAATTTTGGGACGAGATAAAAACAAAAAAAAAAATTAATTAGAAAATGTTGAAAATGATTTTACTTGAGTCATCCCATTGCTCTCCTAGTGGAAGAGCCATGTCTGGGTCACCACGAAAATCTACCCCAGCGTAAGGAAAGTCCTGAATAGCAAAAACCTGGTTTTCCAACCAATGGAAATACTCAGGAGTGAATCGAACGACCTCTGTCCCCTCCTCAGGATGACGGGCCATAACTACAACCCATCGCATCAGTTTGGGCTCTCGAGGAAGTCCAGCTCCAACAGTGAGGTGCTGTGGGACCAACATTGGAACCCTCTCCAGACCAAAGCTCATGACTAAAGCACCATATCCAAAGGTCTTCAGTTGTCCGTTCTTGGCTCTAGTCAGTTGGCCTTTTATATTAGCCAACACAGCTTCGCACCAGTTGAAGATGGTGCCTCGAAAGTAGTCAACTGCCATCCGCATCTGGGATCCAGTGGCTACATGTAGTTCTGCGCTCCCGCAGAGCCTGGTAATAGTAAACGCAATTACCTTGAGTTCAGGAAGGGATATGGTTTTGATATCTGTCCCTTTGTCTCTAGTCTGCTTGTTACAGAACTCTAGCCGGAGGCTATCGATAGATTGGCCACCTGGCCTAGTCCCGAATAGAGTCAAGTGTTCACCTCTCTTAGGCAAACCAGTAAAAAAGTAAATGTCTGCTGGCTCCATTTCGAGCTGGTGACCACCAATGAAGAAGCACTGGTCTTGTATGCTCCATCTGTCTACCAGCCATTGCAAAAAGTCCACCTGGGCCCTCATGCCAGGTATGGCCCAGAATTTGTATAAGCCGCATGCCTTCAATGCATCAATCGAAGGTTGATGATTTATCGCGGCAAGATCTACATCCTCATGCTCCCGTTCTCGCCAATCAAGCATGATGTATACTCTACATTCAACAAAAAGGCAATTTAGAATGTCTAAAAGCAAAGTTTTTGGGTGAATTTTGAGAAATTTAGGGTTAAAAACCCTTGCTGCGAGGACCGCACCCTCTCTGTTAGAGACAGTGCGTGGGTCTGCACCTTGCCTTCACGGCAGGTGCGGACCCTTGACTTTTTTCCCGTTACGAAAAAGTCGGGGTCCGCAGGTTACCTGTGCTGTGCCTGCGGGCCCCCGCGCGCGGGTTTTGAACCTAAGAATCCCTTAAAAAATGAAATTAAAGCCTAAAAAAAACTTTGAAATGGATGAAATTAAAGAGTAGGATGATGTAGATTACCTGGAGGAGACGGCGTTCGATTCCAACAGACGGATTTTCCGCAATCTTCACAGGAAGTTTCTGACCAAAAGCTCTATTTTCTCACCCAAAACTCAAACGGTAAAAATGAATTTACAAAAGCCCTTTTTATAAGTTTTTTGAATAAATGAGTTTTTAATTTGTTTATGTTTCACTTTAAAGAGGTAACTTTTGCAGCATTTTTATCCATTTTAAACAGGTATGAGTAATGTTTGAGTTTTTGTTCAGGATAACGTATTTTTCAGGTGAAATCGGTCATTTTCGACGAAAAAACATTAGAGTCACCTTGAAGCTCTTTTCTGACTCCTAAAACCTGAAAAGATCGCCGAGTTTTTCTTTTTAAACTTGTTAAAACAAAACTAAAAAGGCGATACACTTACAACTCTTTTTCTGACCGTAAAAACATGAAAAGATCGCCGGATTTTTGTCATTTCAAATTCGATATTGGTTATAAAACGACGTGTCATTGATCGCTTATTTACTTTTTTTGGATCAAAGGCACTAATTACGAAAAGTACTCCTTGGTCATAATGATCAAGCGGTTCTCTCAAGTATTATCTTATACTTTTTCGGGCTTGGGAGACACAAATTTATGAAAAAGGTCAACCATGGAGTCTTCTTAAGTTTTTTCAGACTCTCTAAAATTGAAAAACGCCGAGTTTCTCCTATACTGGACTCGTTAAAATTTAATAGTAAAGGACTTGTTCAATCACAAACAGGAACAGACTACTCCTTCTTAGGGTTCGCATTTAAACTAAGTTGGACTCATCCGAAGGATGAGCTTATAATCAAGCAAATGTTATCCTCCTCAAGCTTGTCAAAAATAAAGAGGTACTTGCCAGAAATGGTGGGGGAAAAGAGAGAAAAATGAGTCTGTTTGTCATACTTTGTAACCACTCTTGAACACGACACTTTTATTCACCTGGGTTGGGAAATCCTTTGCCTAACAGTTGATCAAACCATATTGAAAGTATTCAACCAGTTTCTGGGTATTAACTTTGGGTCAATTGTCACCAAACCATCTGCTGTGTCGTTATCTGTTCAAGAGGTCAATGCAAATAAGCCATTCATTTGAAAAATATCTGTCATCCATTTTGACCATCCTTGAGTCAGCCCTTGCACCTAAATTTTTTCAAACTTGATCTATGATTTCGTGTTGTGGGCTTGCCTACGATGGATCGCTTTCTATCGACTTCAGCTCATTATCTAGAAAGATGATCTAGAAATTGTTAGTACCTTGGGATCTTCATGCCTCAATGGCAGGTTTCTCGCCTTCGACGATAGGTTGCATCATTGACCTTCGATCAAAGGATTCCGTGACATGTTCGACATCAACACATCTATTCACATCTCATGGATTGTACTGAGTACTTTGAGAGCCATTGAAATTACTGGTGGTTTCTCTCACACTTGTTAATAGTTTACATCATTGATTGGTAATCAAGTGGTTTCTACCATGTTCGAATTCAACACATTTATTCGCATGGATAGAATCATACTATTTCAGGGAGTAGAAATGAAGACCCCGGATCTAGTTTCTGCCATCCAGGCTGCGAGGAATTTTGTATTCATTATACAGTGGACTATTCATAAAAAAATGGCTGCGTCGATACTATGTCTACATGTGTCTATACTTGTGATGTATTACAAGATCATTCCTATATCAGACCAATAGTTAGTTTTCTAGTCAGCTTTGATCTGAGTATGGGAATGCCTACCTCAGCGATGATATGATCTCATATATATATTTTGCATTGAATGTTTTTACAGGTTCCAACCGGGCTCTCCACAAGATGATCCTCGAAATGATAAAGTAATTCACTCTTCCTAGATGATAAATGAAATCCTCATCTACTACAGACTTCTCACTTTAGGGGGCAATTTGTTACACAAAATATTGTCACCATGACTATTTGCAGTCAGTATGGGTCTATCATCATTCATACTTTCCTCCTAAGCAAGTCTCAGACCTCAGCTCTTCATGTCAAGCTTTGAAAAAGAGAGAAAGAACTTAAAAACCAATTAAAGCTCTGGTTCCGTACTTTCTCTCACTATTGCCTGCTGTCCCGCACCCTTTTTTCATGTTACTTGCGGACCTGCCCGCTCTGTCTCTAAAGGAGTGGGTGTGGACCCCTGTGAAAGTAAAAAAGGCGCAAGTTTATTCTTAAAAACTCACTTTGGGTTAATTCTAGATGATTCTAGAAGGAATTTTGATGTGGATGGTTCACTCTTAGGTGGTTCATGCATCCCAAAAGAGAAGGAGCTAATCCCTTGATGAGAGGAGCTATCCCTTTGCAGGAGGGCTTTATCCCTTTGAAGGTGGACCTAGTAACTTCCCTCCATTGCACTATAAATTAAGGCATTGGGCTGGTTGCTAGGCAGGTTAGAAGCTGAACATTTTTGAGGGTAAATGCTGGTGGAATTGAGACTTCCTAGTTAAGCTTGAGAGGAGAGATCACATACCTTTTGGCTTCATTGGGAAGAGAGTGAAACTTGTCAAAGTAGAGGAGACTTGTTGTTGGACCCTGGGAGGAGCTTGTACAGCATCAAGGCACAGGTTGTAAAGTTCTTCTTTGATTTGAATTAATACAATCAGATTCATTTTTCTCAACAAATTGTCTTATGTCATTTGTTTCATGAATTCCTTGATCATCATGATAATTATGCTTTATTATATTGGTTTTTCAGGTGCTATTTAATTTGTGTGCTTGTTTGTGTTTGTAGATTCTCTACAAGGGAGCTCATTTGGATCAACGGAGCGAGGCTTCCACAAAATTGCATTGGACCCAAGGTAGGCCTAAAACACTTGTTTGCCTTTATTTATAAACTGCATATTTAGAGAAAGATAGGATTTGATTAGATTGCTTGTCACTAGATATCATTAGATACTAGGGAGGTCGGTCTTGTCCATAAGAACGACTCATTCCGTGTGACAACCACAATTGGAGAAGCCGAGAGGAGACCGAGTGGAGGCATCCAGTCATGCAGAGACCTCTAGTAGGGGGAAATTTCGATCCAAGTGGGTAGAGGAATAACATGCAACCATATTGCTAGGTGTGAGGTGGGGCGATTTGAAGTGATAGTCCCAAGTGGGTTGAAATTGCGCAGGGTCCATTAAGTGGTTTTATCTCATGGATCGTACCTTGCTATGGGAGCCCAAACTACATAGTAGCAGGAGGAATCAGGGGGATTTATGCAGTTAGAGATCAAAGTGATCGAGGCTAGAGCAGTCAGATACTAAAGAAGCGTAGAGAGGGTTGACAATAGTGAAGAAAAGCAGAGTAAAAAAAAGCACAAAGTTTTCAGTCGATAGAGGCAATAGTAGTCAGAGACTTTGATGATAGAGGCATCTTTCCTTTTTAGGTTGGATGTTTTTTGTTTCTGGAGTTGCTGGAGCAACAACACTAGAGAGAAGTATTGCATGCAAAACATTCCAAAGGTTCAGGATCGTGATAGAGTTGAATTCCTTTCTTGTTGAGAGGGAGTGTTGAAAATAACAAGAAGAAATGATAAAAATAGAACCCAAAAATTCTAGTTTAATTTTTCCTTCAATTAAACTGAGGATTAAAATTGAATTTTATTCTCGTAGCAACTTGCAATAGTTAACTAGAGTGAGTTGACTGATTTAACTTAGGACTTTCGATTTGGAAGTCTTTCTGAAGTCACGTGTATGTTCTCCCTATATTATAGGGGTCCAGGATGAGTTAAGTATGAGTTGTAATTAGTTAACTCAATTTACTGAGTTAAGTCTAGTTAAATTAGTTCCAAACTGTTTAAGGAACTAATAGTGAGTTAACAGTCTTTTGATGCATTAGTGCACTCAACTAATACTACTCCAGTACACTGAAGATTCCCTCATCAGAAACTCATGCATGTCGTTTCAGAGAAAGACCCACTTGAGACTAAAGTACAGGGACAATGTACTATTTTTTGTATAATTTTTTGAGTTGTACTGATAGTGCATGCAATCAGGAACTGATCCTTGAAGGGATTGCACAATTTTGAATGAGGAATTTCCCTTTAAATACAGGCTGGTTCTCTGAAGAATTTTGCAAATAATTAGAATCTTGGAGGCTTGGAAATTTGGCTAAGGATTGGCCAAAGGAAGTCATCAGGCAGAGCATAGGAAATACTTGTGCAGGTTAAGCTCAAGGTTGAGCAGAGAATATTGTATTTATCAAAATTCTTTGACCAAGGGCTCAAGGAAATAGGGGCTTGGAGAGCAGCAGAAGAGGCTAAGGTTTGGCTTGAGCTTGCTTGTGAGCTGGAAGATTGATCATACTGAGTGCTGGTATTATTCTTGTGAGAAAAAACATTGTATTATCATCTTGGATTTCTAATTTAATGCAATATAGATAGTGGGGTTTTGAGCTTTGGCTTTCCCCGGATACTTATTGTGTTATGTGCCATCGATTTATCTTCATCTTGTCGATTATTGTTTTTATCGATATTTATGGGCTTCCGCTATAAAGAGTAGAAGTAGATTCTTGTCTTTTGCTTTAGTAAATTGCGTGAGCTTGTGAATCTACAAGAATTTCTACATGGTATCAGAGTAGGATTTTTTTTTGGGCCTCGAGTTTGCAGAGCATATATGAAAATTTTTGTGAAAAAATTTCAGAAACAAATTGCTTATTTGGATTCTTTGTGAAAAAAATACTCATACTAAAAAAACAAATCAGTCGAATTGGAGTTCGGATGAGGGAGATATCGCTGATTTAAAGCCAACCATTTTCCTAGAAAATTTCATGATGGGAGGATAGATGAAACAGATTGGTGTGCTAGCCAAGAACCCATATTCTCTTGAGGTTCAAGATGCATGCAAATCCTTGAGGAGCCAAGGAAAAGGTTATATGCTTGATGGTTGAGAGGGAGAGTAAATTACCTCTCAACATGAAGCCCTAGAAGAAGCCTCTGAAGTAACTTCAGGAAGTTGTGGAGCAACCATAACTAGAGAATTTGAGAGGAGACTAAGTCGAGAGATCCACTCAAGAAGAGAAGAAGCAGTGTCAGAAGTAGTCTAAGACAACTGTGGATCAACCACAATTGGAGAAGCTGAGAGGAGACCAAGTGGAGGCGTCTACTCATGCAGAGACCTCCAGTAGGGGAAATTTTGGAGCCAGGTGGACAGAGGGATCACATGCAACCATACCTCTAGGTGCAAGGTGGGGAGATGTGAAGTGATAGTCCCAAGAGGGATGAAATTGGGCAGGGTCCATTGAGAGGTTTTATCTCATGGATCGTAGCTTGCTACGAGATCCAAAAGTACATAGTAGCGAGAGGAATTAGTGGGATTGATGCAGTCAGAGATCAAAGTGACAGAGACTAGAGTAGTTGGATACTGAAGAAGCACAAAGAAGGGTTGAAAATAGTGCAAAAAGGTAGAGTCAACAAAAATGCAGAGTTTTCAGTCGACAGAGGCAATTGCAGTCAGAGGATTTGATGATAGAGGCATCATTCTGATTCAAGTTGGATGTTTTTTTGTTTCTGTAGTTGTTGGAGTAACAACACTAGAGAGAAGTGTTCCATGCAGAACATTCCAAAGGTTCAAGAATGAGATCGAGTTGAATTCCTTTCTTGTTGAGAGGGAGTGTTGAAAATAACAATAAGAAATGATAAAAATAGAATCCAGAAATTCTAGTTTAATTTGTCCTTGAATTAAACTGTGAATTAAAATCGAATTCTATTCTCATAGAAACTTGTAAATAGTTAATTAAGTTTAATTAACTTAATTAGCTTAGGAATTTCAAGTTGGAAGTCTTTCTGAAGTCATGTATACGTACTCCCTAAGTTTTAGGGATTCAATATGAGTTTAATTGTGAGTTGTAATTAGATAACTCAGTTTACTGAGTTATGTTCAGTTAAATTAGTTCTAACTGTTTGTGGAACTAATAGAGGATTAACAGTTAGTTGGTGCACTGGTGCATCCACAAGTGTCACTCTAGTTAACTGAATATTCCCTCATGAGAAACTCATGCATGTCAGTTTAGAGAAATACCTAGTTGAGACTTGTGTGGAGGGACAATATACTATTAGTTGTATGATTTACTAAGTTGTAAATATTATGCATGCAATCAGAGAAGGACCTAATTTTTTATTGCACAGTTATGAATGACTAATTTCCCTTTAAATATGGGCTAATTCTCTCAAGAATTGTACTAAGAATTAAAAGCTTGGAGGCTTGGAAATTTGGCTAAGTATTGGCCAAAGGAAGTCATCAGGTGGAGGATAGGAAATACTTGTGCAAGTTAAGGTCAAGGTTGAGCAGAGCATATTGTATTTATCCAAATTCTTTGATAATGGGTGCAAGGAAATAGGAGGCTTGGAGAGAAGATAAGAGGCCTAGATTTGGCTTGAGCTTGATTGTTAGCTGGGAGATTGATTTTACTAAGTGATAGGATTTTTCTTGTGAGGAGATGCATTGTATTATCATCTTGGATTTCTGATTAATGCAATCCAGATAGCGGGGTTTTGAGCTGTGGATTTCCTCATATGTTTATTGTGTGATGTGCCATTGATTTGTCTTCCTCTTGTCGATTATTGTTTTGCTCGATCTTTATGTGCATCAGCTATAAAGAGTAGAAGTAGATTATTGTCTCTTGTTTTAGTAGATTACATGAGCTTGTGAATCTATAGGATTTTATACATGGTATCAAAGCTCAGAACAATATACTAGAGGAGATTTTGAAGTTTTGAGTTTTGGGCCGTGAGTTTGCAAAGCAGATCTGAAACTTTTTGTGCAAAATTTTCAGAAACAAATAGAAGATTTGGATTATTTGTGAAAAAATTCCTAAATTCAAAAAAAAACTCGGCCGAATCTGGGTTCAGATGAGGGAGCTCTCGCTGATTTAAAATCATCTCTTTTTCCAGAAAATTTCGTGATGACGGGACAAGTGAAACAGATTGGTGTGCTAGCCAAGAAACTGTATGCACTTGACGTATAAGATGCATGCAAAGCCTCGAGGAGAAAGAAAAAGGTTAGAGACCTGGTGGTTGAGAGGGAAAGTAAATTACCTCTCAACATGCAGCCCCAGAAGAAACCTCTGAAGCAACTTCAGGAAGTTGTGGAGCAGCCAAAACTAGAGAAGCTGAGAGGAGACTGAGTGGAGAGATCCACTCAAGCAGAGAATAATAAGTCTCATATAATTGTGGATTAGCCACAATTAGAGAAGTGGAGAGGAGAATGAGTGGAGGCATCCAGTCATGTAGAGACCACCGTTAGTGGGGAATTTCGAGCCAAGTGGGCAGAGGGATCACATGCAGCGATACCTTCAGGTGTGAGGTGAGGCGATTTGAAGTGATTGTCCTAAGAGGGCTGAAAATGGGCAGGGTCCATTGAGTGGTTTTATCTCATGGATCGTACCTTGCTATGGGAGCCCAAAGTACATAGTAGCGGGAGGAATCAGTGGGATTGATGTAGTCAGAGATCAAAGTGATAGAGGCTAGAGTAGTCAGATACTGAAGAAGCATAAAGAGAGTTGAAAACAATGCAGAAAGGTAGAGTCAACAAAAGCATAGAGTTTTAAGTCAATAGAGACAATAATAGTCAGAGACTTTAATGACAGAGGAATCATTATGATTAAGGTTGGATGTTTTTTGTTTTTGGAGTTGCTGGAGCAACAACACTAGAGAGAAGTGTTGCATGAAAAACATTCCAAAGTTTTAGGATTGGGATCGAGTTGAATTCCTTTCTTGTTGAGAGGGAGTGTTGAAAATAACAACAAGAAATGATAAAAACAGAATCCAGAAATTCTAGTTTATTTTGTCCTTGAATTAAACTGAGAATTAAAATCGAATTTTATTCTCATAGCAACTTGTAATAGTTAACTAGAGTGAGTTGACTTAGTTAACCTAGGAATTTTGAGTTGGAAGTCTTTCTGAAGTCATGTATATGTTCTACCTATATTATAGGGGTTCATGATGAGTTAAGTATGAGTTGTAATTAGTTAACTCAGTTTACTGAGTTAATTCAAGTTAAATTAGTTCCAAACTGTTTGAGGAACTAATAGTGAGTTAACAGTCAGTTGATGCATTAGTGCACTTAACTAGTGCTACTCCAATTAACTGAAGATTCCATCATGAGAAATCCATGCATGTCAATTTTGAGAAAGACCCAGTTGAGACTAGAGTGCAGCGACAATGTACTATTTGTTGTATAATTTTATGAAGTGTACTGATAGTGCATGCAATCAGGAACTGATCCTTGAAGGGATTGCACAATTTTGGATGATGAATTTCCCTTTAGATACGGGCCAATTCTCTTTGGAATTGCGCAAAGAATTAGAAGCTTGGAGGCTTGGAAATTTGGATAATTATTGGCCAAAGGAAGTCATCAGGCGGAGGATAGGAAATACTTGTGCATTTTAAGCTCAAGGTTGAGCAGAGCATATTGTATTTATCCAAATTCTTTCACCAAGGGTGCAAGGAAATATGTGCTTGGAGAGCAACAGAAGAGGCTAAGGTTTGGCTTGAGCTTGCTTGTGAGATGGGAGATTGATCATACTCAGTGTTGGGATTGTTATTGTGAGATAAAGCATTGTATTATCATCTTGGATTTGTGATTAGTGCAATAGAGATAGTGGGGTTTTCAACTATGGCTTTCCCCAGGAAAAATTATTGTGTTATGTGCCATTGATGTTCTTCCTCTTTTCAATTATTGTTTTTCTCGACCTTTATGTGCTTCCTCTGTAAAGAGTAGAAGTAGATTCTTGTCTCTTGTTTTAGTAGATTACATGAGCTTGTGAATCTGCAATATTTTCTACATGGTATCAGAGCTAGATTTGTAGAAATTTTCTACATGGTATCGGAAATGAAAAAAATATACTAGAGGAGATTTTGATGTTTTGAGTTTTGGTCCGCGAGTTTGCTTGTGAGTTGGAAATTGATTTTACTAAGTGCAAGGAATTTTCTTGTGAGAATAATAATTGTATTATCATCTTGGATTTTTGATTAATGCAATACAGATAGTGGGGTTTTGAGTTGTGGCTTTCACCAGAAAAATGTATTGTATTATGTGCCATTGATGTTCTTCCTCTTGTCAATTATTGTTTTGCTCGATCTTTATGTGCTTCCACTGTAAAGAGTAGAAGTATATTCTTGTCTCTTGTTTTACTAAATTGCATGAGCTTTTGAATCTACAGGATTTCCAACATGGTTGTACCTTCACAAGACCAAAGTGGATTGCTTCGACAAGGTCATTGAGTGCTTGGATGATAATGGGGAAAAGAGAACTTTGCAGGGGAAGAAGAATCCTATATTAGTGAGGATGGTTACTACTATGTAGGCTAAGTGCAGTTGTATAAAAGGTTATGTGATGCTTGAAGTGCATATATCTAATGACAAGGGTAAATATGTTGCGGATGCAGAAATATTCAAGAGGCACCCTGTATTCTAGCAGTATCAGGATGTGTTTCCAGTAGAGATTCCAGAGTTACCTTCTCACAGGGAAGTAGATTTCTCTATTGAGTTGGTTCCAGGGGAAACACCAACATCAAAGGCACATTATATATGAGTACGCTTGAGTTGGTAGAGTTGAAATTGCAGTTAAAGGATATGCTTGAAAAGGAATACATTAGGCCAAGTTTATCACCTTGGGGTACACTAGTGTTGTTCATAAAGAAGAAAAATGGTACTCTTAGATTGTACATTAATTATAGATAGCTGAACAAGGTAACGATCAAGAACAGGTACCCATTGCCAATGATTGATGATTTGTTTGATCAGTTGAAGGGAGTAGCAATGTTCTTTAGGATCGACTTGAGATCAGGATACCATCAAGTACGCCTAAGGGAAGAGGATATCTACAAGATTGCGTTTAGGACCAGGTATGGGAATTATGATTTTGTTGTAGTTCCATTCGGTTTGACTATTTCCCCCGCTACATTTATGTGTTTGATGAATAATGTGTTGCGCCCTTACTTGGAAAAGTTTGTTATTGTATTCATTGATGACAACTTGATTTACTCTAAGAATAAAGAAGATCATGCCGAGCATTTAGCAACAGTGTTGATATTGCTAAGAGAGCATCAGTTGTATGCCAAGCTTAGAAAGTGAAACTTCTTTCAAAAAGTGGTGCATTACTTGGGACATGTTGTTTCCAAGGAATGCATAATAGTAGATCCAGAAAATATAAGGGCCATCATGGAGTGGGAAGCTCCTAAGAATGTGGATGAGGTGAGATCATTCATGGGATTGGTAGGTTACTATAAGAGGTTCATTAGGAACTTCTCACGCATTGCATATCCTATGACATTCTTGTAGAGGAAAGGTAAGAAGTTCGAGTGGACAGAAGAATGTGAAACTTGTTTCGAGTAGCTGAAGCAGTTGTTGACTAATGCTCCAGTCCTTAAGGTTGTAGATCGGATAAAGAGTTTGTAGTGTGTACAAATGCATGTAAAAGAGGACTTGGTGGGGTCCTTATGCAGGAGGGATAGGTGGTGTGCTAGTATTCCAGTAAGTTGAAAGAGCATGAGAAGAACTACGTGACTCATGATATTGAGTTGGAAGCTATTATTCATGCCTTGAAGATGTGGAGGCATTATTGTCTTGGCATGAGATTTGTATTGATGAGCGATCACAGTGGGTTGAGATACTTGTTTGACCAACTGAATCTAAATGATAGGCAAGCTAGATGGTTTGATACCCTGAGTGAGTTTGACTTTAAGATTAGATACATTAAAGCAAAGGAGAATCAGGTTGCAGATGCTCTTAGAGGAAGGTACATGTGAATCATATAACAAATATGAGCTCTTATGGGACAAAATTACATGATAAGATATTGTAGGTTGGACAACATGATGATAGGTATATGGAGATTATGAAGATGCTACATCATAGTATAGGTATAGGTGATTAGGATGCAGATTATTGTCTCACAACAGATGGTTTGGTGAGATTCAGGGACATGATCTATGTGCCAAATTGTAGTGAGCTCAAGAAGCTTATATTGAGGGAGTTTCACGTCAAGCCATAGTTAGGTCACCCAGGATATTAGAAGACGTTTATGGCAATGAATAAGTTATACTACTGGCCGAATCTGAAGAAGGAAGTGGCAGAGTTCATGGCTAGATTTCTGGATTGTCAGCAGGTAAAGGCAGAATGTAAGCATCCAGGTGGTCTATCACAAACTATTTTGATTCCAGAATGGAAATGGGAGGTCATTTCCATGGATTTCATTATAGGTATTTATAGGACAGTGAGACAACATGATTCTATTATGGTCGTGGTTGACAAGTTGAGCAAGGTATCTTGCTTCATTCTAGTGAAGGCTACACATTTATCTAGTTAGGTGGCACAAGTTTTCATGAGGGATATCATGAGATACATGGTGTTCCGAAGAAGATTGTGTCGGAAAAGGATGTGAAGTTCACTTCCAAGTTTTGGAAGGAACTATTTTTAGGTTTGGGTGCAGAGTTTGCCTTCAATACAACCTATCATACATAAAGAGATGGACAGACAGAGAGGGTCAAAAATATATTGGAGGATACACTGAGGATGCATGTGATGCACCAGTAGAGAAAATGGGAGGATAATATTCCATTGGATGAGTTTGCATACAAAAATGGTTCTTAGGAGTCATTGAGGATGAGTCCCTTTGAGGCACTTAATGGGCCTCTAAATTAGACATAAATCAAGGCCCATATGACCATACTTCATCACATTAAACCTATCTTTTTGCATTAGATGACACATTTTAAACTTTAATATGTTCATTAGGAAGGTTTAGAGATAATTGCATATTTGTGCCTATTATTATTTATTTTTGTAGAATATTGTGAGAATATTGGGTAGATTATGAATATTTAGAGGATGAGATAATTTAGGGACTTGCTCCCTACTATAGGAGGATAAATATTGGATAATAAATGAATAAAATATCATGAAAACGTTGAAAAATTTTGGAGCTCCAGTGATTAAGAAAATATAGGAATGTGTTCCTTGTCATTTAATGCAGATTCCTAGTTTTAGGAACAAGATCCACTATTTGAGGGATTTTGGAGGGGAAAGATTCCCCCTTTCAAGGATAATTCTTCCTAATCACTTTGTATAAGTAAAAATTCTAATTTTCCTCTAGAGGCAGGTATTTCTTCGTCTTCTTGTGGAGAAAATTGTATTTTTGCAGCTCCACTTTCATTTCTAGTAGGGATGTACTTGGATTGATTCAAATAATGAAGTTTGGTGCCAAATTTTGGCTTCTAAATCTTGGTATCCTTCATAGGAATCTGAGTATCATTGGGCTTGGCCATACCAGGAGCCTTAGATCCCTTTTGTATACTTTTATTTTCTTCTTTTCACTTCTTATTCACATGTATCTCTTACTCTTGCTTTTCCTATTTCTGTATTTAGTATTGATGCTTATTTTTTTGTAGGATTGTGTTAAATGATTGATGTAAGTTATTTTGTAGGTTATTTAAAGATTCACAAGCATGATGCATCCTTAGAGAAACTTTGAAAATTCATCTTCATCATTGAACTACTTGGATTGGTTTACTAGTTCACAAATCTAGAATTTTTGGAAGTCCCTTGTAGCAAAATAGTAGTAATTTTCTGCTATTTTTTAGAACATGTTAATGAGCTTCATTTGAGTTGATTCCAATTGTATCATATTATAAAATAATTCAATTTAATAATTTTTTTTTACCCCATTTCATATTCACTTGATTAGGTTATGCATTGGATAGGTTAATTAGCTCACTAGTTCTTGAATTTCCAGTTTTAGAGTAGTATTTTCCTGCTATTTTTTAGCATGTGTTAACATGGGTATTTTGGAGTGATTCCACTTGGAATGGAACCTAAGACATTCTAATTAATTAAAAAAATTGTACCATCCAATTTTAATTTGATTTAATTGGTCATTTGGTGAATTATCTCCTCATGTATCAATTCTGTTTCGCATGTAGCAACCTCCTGTAGCACTCCTGTAGCACGTGTAAACTTGACCATATTTGTTCGAAAGGCTTCGTTTTTATATCTTAGGCTTGAATCATGAACCCTAGGTTATAAATTCATGATTGAGGAAGAATAAACACCAATTAGGACATGCCTTTTTACAAAGTAGATTAAGCCTATTTATTTGAATTCATGCTCTTAGGATTTCAATTACAAATTGTTGTTCTTGCCTAGGATTAATTTCTTTTCAAAGTAACATTTCCATTTTTGCAATTAGTTTAGGATTTTATTTCATGACATTCACTCCATTACATTTCAATTAAATAATGACCCATTGTATGCTGCACATATAGTTTTGACACCTCTTAAGTTTGTACGAAGCCCGAGTTGATAATTTAAGTTGGTAACCTTGAGAGTTGCAACATTCTTGTTGCAATACTGAGGCTCATCAACATTGGATGGGAGGAGTTGTAATACTCCCATAATATGGAGTGATCCAGTGAAAATGGTACTTATTGAATGGATATGTTGGCAAACATGGAGCAGGAAATGAAAGTTATAAAGAAGAATCTAAAGGGAACGCAAGATAGACAAAAGAGTTATGCAGACTAGCACATGACATTCAAGGAGTTTCAGGTTAGGGAGCATGTCTATTTGTGCATGAAGCCCAAGAAGAGATATTTGAGGATCATATCATGTGCCAAGTTGGCACCATGATATTGCATGCCTTTTGATATCCTTAAGAGGATTGGACTAGTGGCTTGTCGACTTGCACTACCTCCAACAGTGAAAGACCATGATGTTTTCCATGTTTCATTGCTTAAGAGGTATATAAAGGATGTTGATCATGTTATTGATTGGTTTGTATTGCAGGTAGAGAAAGAAGGAAAATTCTAGTCGGAGCCTTAATGAATATTGTAGTGGAAGCATGTCAACCTCAGGAACAAAGCCATAGAGCAAGTTAAAGTGTAGTGGAAGCACTTTGGGCCCGAAGAAGCTACATGGGAGATGGAGGATTAGATGCAGGCCATGTATCCTTATTTGTTTGCCAATGGAGGAAAATCAATTTTGTTTTTATGTTTGGTATATGTTTAGCATAGGTTTTATTGATGTTTTGGTATATGTACATATGTTTATGGATGTAAATACTACCATGAGATAAGTTATAAAGCTCTAATAAAAGGTATAGTTGTTATCTTGTCATATTGTCATGATGTTTTGCTTTTGAGCAGGTCAGTCATTGTAAATACTGAAATGAGCTAAGTTATAAAGATGCATAGGTAGTATGTTTTTTTTTTTTTTTGCAGTTTTTCTGAGGTCTTGGTGTGGTTTAAGATTGAGGATGATGGTCCCCAAGGGGGAGGGGTCTATCACAACCCCTAGTTAAAAGTTCATGTAATAAAAGTTAATAATGGCAAAATAAGACCACGATTAAGGGCCACTTATTCCAAGTTGAATATTGGGAAAATATCTTAGTGGGCATCACTAGATCTGTTTATGGCTAAGGAAATTGGAAAATACAATGGCTAAGGAATTAAAAAGGAAAAAAGGCATTTCTAACACATTTATCTATGAAAATAACGGAAAATAGGAGAAAAGGGAGGTGAAAGGTCACAGGTTGCATGTGAGGTGGAAATTAAAGGAAAATAATGGAAAATGAAGAAAATAGAGGCCTAATTGATAAAAGGGCTTTTGAGGATTAGTTGATACCTTTTTTCAGTTCAGTTTTGGAGCTCTCTCATTATTCTCTCTCTCTCTCATACACACTCTTAGACACTTAGAGTTTTCTTGGAGCACTCTAGCTTTGGAGAAAGGAAAGAAAAAACAAGCAAATAAAATGAAGCAAGAGTAGGATCAAACAACTTCAGCAGGAATACTTGTAGGTAACATATTGCATGTATGGTTTCCTAGCTGGTTTTGACATGCATGGATTTGCATGTTGGTATATGGTTCTCTTGCTATCAGTGGCATGGTTTTGTCGGGTTATGATGGTGGTTTTGATCCTAGCCTTTCCTTTTTCTGGATAGCCATGGTGTGATGGGATTGTTTTCTAAGTTTCGAGATTTGGAATTGCCAGATGGTTTCAGAATCCGGGGCAGAGGTGGTCTTAGGAAAATTACCAAAGGCCTAGGAATCCCTTAACCAGTTTTGGCGGGATACACGATAAAGCCCAAGGGTGGAGTCTTGGTTTAAGGCCTAGTGATTCGGTGTGGATTGTGGTAAAGTCTAAGAGACTGGTGTCTCAGTTTAGGGCCCAGTGATCTGGTGTGGATTGCGGTCCTGAGATACAAGGGGATGAAAAATTCCTCAAGGATAGTGATGGAATTCAGAGGCATTCCAAGCTCATTTGGTTTTGTGATCTCGGTGCTGGTTTTGGTGAGATCACGGTTTGGTGAGGGTGGATTCCTAGTTTAGGGCCTAGTGATCGGGTGTGGATTGCGATAAAGCCTGAAAGACAAGGGGATGAAAAATTCCTCAAGGATAGTGATGGAGTCTGAAGGAATTACAATCTTGGTTTGGTTTTGTGATCGTGGTGCCAGTTTTGGTGAGATCATGATTTGGTGAGGGAGGAGGTGGTTTAACCTTTGGATTCCCTTGGTTGCTTTTGAATTGGTTTATCCATGAGATACCAAATTCATGCTTAGAATATGGTACGGGGGTGACTGGTTGAAAGAAAGATTTGGTTCAACCATGTTTACGGTCGGGTGATACGTGGAAGTCTTGAACCTGGTCAAATTTGACTATGTTTAATAAAATCTAAGTTCTCTTACTTTTGTACTGGTTAATATGTGGCTTTAATGGCTATCATCTCAATGTTATTTTCATGGTTTAATTCTAGTTATAAGCATGGTTATGTGACTGGTTATTGTCATGGTTATTTCATGTATTTACTTGTAACTGAAAGGATAATGGATGCAAGACCTAATTGATGTCAAAGTAGTTAAGGGAAGAGGGTGGTGATCCTTCTTGTCAAGTCTCATATGAGTTATCAGTCATTTATGATATGTCTTGTATTCATTTCTTGTAGATTGCATTGATGCCAAGTGTTTGAAAAAATGTCAGTCCCAGTTGGGGATGGTTAGGCCTAGTCCTGGAGTCATTTTTTTGGTTGATAAGTCCTTTTATAATGTAATTTATGGATTATAAAAGCTACATGGGTTTCTGGGGAAGGATCTAGACTCTGGGATTGAAAAGTGGCACAAATCCTAGATCCATAGGCACGGGTATGAGTAGGAAAGTCCCTGGATGTTGGCATACCCATGTTGTGCATGTGTCCATAGGTCCTCAGACACACTCTTATCCATATCAAGGGAGCGTCTAGGGGTTTAGTGGTCTATAATTTTAATGGGACCCAAGGGATGGTCAGGGGAATGACTGGGATGCATTCTAGGATTACTGTAACAGGTGCAAAAGGTATGGTATGGCATGTTTCTGATGATTCCACTTCCTTAAGGTCACTTAGGAGGTTAAATCATATCACGGTAACTTCTCGTCTCATGTTTACCCCGGTTGGCCGGTTACTTGGGTAGATGTGGGAGGAGGGCATTATAATTATATTGATTCCTTGGAGAAAGAGGCACATCAAGAAAAGGTACACTAATTTTTTAGTTATTCCTTTGATTACAATTTACCTACATATCCAGTTCATGGTCCAGTATCATTTCCCATTTGTAATCCACCATTTGATGTCTTTGAGGAAAAAGATACGTTAGAAGCACTAGAAGCATTGAAACAAGAGATTAGAGAACTAGAAGTCCTAGAAAGACACATCAAGAATGAGAATGAATTTCTCAAAGTGAAGATTCAAAATATGCTGAAAAGAATGTATTATTGGTATAACAAGAATTCAAAACTTAAGAAATCCAACTGAAAACTACATTCTAAGATGAAGGATTTTAAGGAAAAGATCCTCATGAAGAAGAAAAGGTGGTCGATTGCTATGAAGAAGAGGATAACTCAGAACAACCTGGATATCCTTATCCAAGCCTTTGAGATAATGCCATAACAAGGAGAAGTACACAATTTTGTAATTTTGTAATTTTGTCAATGCATGAGGACATGCAATATCTTAAGTGTGGGGGAACGATGGGATAAAATAATTAGCTCTTTTAGTCACTTTTCCGGCCTACCTTTTACCATTTTAACTTTAATAAGCCATTGTAACTATCCTTTTAATGCTCTAATGCTATCATCTATGCACACAAATGCTACTTGAGCTCCATATGTTGCAAGCAAGGATTTTTAAAAGTAATATGTCAATTTTATATTGTTTTGTATTTTTTCTTCATAAAAGCAAGTTAAAATGTAATAGTTGTAGAAATTGACATATTCTGTTGCTTCTCCCCATTTATGTAGAAAAATTGTAGGTTGCATACTTCAAGAAGAAATCTAATGAAACCAAAGGATGGAAGTCATGGAAAACAATCTTGAGAATATTACTCATATATTAATAGCCATAAGGCATTCATGACACCATCAAAACCCTGTCAACACTTTATTCAGCCAAGCAAAGTAGTGACGTATCATGTAATAGGTTTGTGTGGCAAAGAATCATGGTAGCATGACAAAAGATCGAGGATAGAGTCTTATGGAACATATACAATGATTAATGTCAATATTTCGATCTCCAAGTTCCATGAAAAATGAACTCATTATCCTATTTTGAATTGTAGCAATAAAATTCTGAGTCATCATTATCTTCTTCTGAATTATATCAAAATAGGATCCCGAGTCTATTGTTGTTTAAAAAACTATATAAATAGTCTAGTTCTTCTGAGGAGGAACAACAAGTTAAGTTTTATTTGTATGAATTGTATGCCATTAACATAGTATTGCTTTAACTCTCATCTATGCATATGAATTCTCTGTGTTTAAATGAGTATGTGATTTAAGTTAATAGTCAAGTTCTGAAGTTTCTCTAGCATGAGTGACCCAACTAGGAGGGCCCCCCATGTACCAAGATAGACATTACCTCTTACTTGAATGAGTTTGTTTATTTTTAATAATATTGCTTTTCTCATTTCGTTGTCATTTTATTATAAAAGAAAATACTCTATTTTATTGATTCTTGTTCGGAATATGAAAGATTTAATGGTAGTTTTAGAAGAGCTTATAATCAGATGTTAGTTTTTATATAAAGTGATCATTTAGTTTTAGAGATTTAGATTCGTTTAATTTCAAACTAATGCAATTAATTTTTCACATGCGTTTCAATATAATGCAGGCTAATCACATTGGTTCTCCGAGTGAATAGGAATTATTCTTTGAAGTCACAAAAAATTATAGTTCAAATTCTTAAATAAGTTTGTTTTTCAAATTATCAAATTATCTTGATGGTTATGAACATGTATAAGTGTTTTAGAACCATGATTATATTGAGTTAGCTAGTTGTCAATTTCTTTTAATAGACTAGCATCTATTTTCAATATCAATTTTTATTAGATCAGAATAAAAGCCAAATCCTAGCATATATTTTGCATTACACTTCACAATATTACAAACCTAGAATGATAATTTAATTTTATGGATTTTTAGTACAATTGAATTGACTGACATCATTAGTAAACTGCTAATGGGAGATGGGAATATCATCACCATAGAGTCTTAATCCTTTTATCTTTCATTGTGATAATGCTACCCTTATAGTGCATCACAACCCTTCTACAACAAGAATACATAAGAATGGTGAGATACAGCCGCCTTACTAAATTACACTCAAAGACTTAAATGTTGAGGAAGGAGTTCCATTGAGCATCACCAAGAAGAAAGGGGTTGAAACGAGAGCTCTTCCAGTTAATACAACTACTTGAAAAGCCAAAGGCTATGACAACACTGAAGAGATAAGCACAAATAAGTTGATTGAAGTCCTTAGATAGATCAAGCTTATGTAGCATTCCTTCCTTTTGATTTTTTCAATGAATGAAGGACCTCATGGGATAATACTGATGGAGAGAGGATGAACTAACTTTTTCATCTCCAATGAACGATTCATTTTTATGTACAATGTAATTCGACATAATATTGTCAGAAATACGAAAAGACCCTGCAATGTAACGTGACGAAATACGATGAGTGTTTTTCGATGATACAGAGTCAACAATCTGATAGGTAGGTACAAAATATGATGGGGTTATTCGATGACATAGCATTGGAGATCTGACAGTATTTACAAAATACGATGAAAGTTGTCTGATGATAGGACATCCGAGAGTACAAAATATGATGAAATTTTTCTGATGTTGCAAAGTAGAAAATATGATGGCTAGGTGAAAAATCTAATGGGGGTGATCCGATGATAGAGAGTAGATGATCAGATACATATAATATCCAACTAGAATTTTCACCAGATGTTGCAAAGGAAACGCCGTAAGTCGGTGGTGCATTTGGAAGAAGAGCATACATGAAAAAAGATGTGATATGTAAGTTATGTTATCTAACTATAGCTGAATTTGAGTGAAAAAAAATCCTAATGTTAAATGTAATACAATCACTACTCAAAATAGAGGCATGTGCAACTTCCTTCCCAAGTGCTCAATCCAATAGCTTATTTTCATTAACAATTTCATCTCACACCAAACCTCTGTCTTTCATTGCCTCATATGGTAATGGTTCCAGATCAAATTTCTCTCTTTGTCTTTCATTGCCTCATATGGTAATGGTTCCAGAACACATTTTCTATGGATTTGTTTTGCAGATGAACGTAGATGCTTGGAAGGTGTGTCGAGATACTCTTTGTCTTTCATTGCCTCATATGGTAATGGTTCCAGAACATATTTCCTATGGATTTGTTTTGCAGATGAATGTAGATGCTTGGAAGGTGTGTTGAGATAAATGTGTGCTTGTTCCATATTTTTTTGACAGACAATCCCTTGATTTTTTTTGGGCACACAAAGTGTTCGAAAATGGAGATTTTGATATATGAATTAAAAAAATATGAGATCCAAAATCCGATATCATTGTTGGGTAGTTCCAAATAGTTATTTTTAGATCTTCACCACCAATATGATCTAACAATTTGGGTAGTTCCAAATAGTTATTTTTAGATTTTCAGCACCAATATGATCCAAAAATTTTGATATATGAATTAAAAAAACACGAGATCCAAAATCCGATATCATTGTTGGGTATTTCCAAATAGTTATTTTTAGATCTTCACCGCAAATATGATCCAACAATGCAAATTATTTTAATCATGTAACACACAAATCGACGATGCACAATGAGACATGATAGCAAACACCACCAATATGATCCAACAATGCAAATTATTTTAATCATCTAACACAAAAATCAATAATGCACAATGAGACATGATTCTCAAAGTGGGGAGAGTTGCGTAAATATTAAAAGTTTCAATTAATATATTTATTTCTTAAGGTCTAATAGACCTCATTGGTCTCACCTTAATAATCACCATCATCGGTAAGTTTTGGATATATTTATATGGGTAAACTTATTTCAATAATCATCTTTTTTTGTTGAAGCAAGAGAAGGACCTTATTTTTCATTAATAATTTACAAAATTTACATCAACCCGAGAATGGACCCGAGGCAAAAGCCTTTGCCCTAAAAAACTTAGTCTTTCAAAATAATTGAGCGAAACAAGAAAAAAACCAAATGCGGAATCAACACAGTGGACCAAACAGCAGTTTAGATCAAGGGGCCCCCCAACCCGGAAAATGGAGTGAACCGAGCCCACCTTAGAAACTCCCATCCAAAAAGGGCAAACATGCTTCCCGCCAACTTACCAACCTGTCTCAATAATCTTAACCTCTAATCCTTCGAACCCTATCCAATGGCAGAGGACCACTTCACAATGGAAAGAAGCCTGACACCTAACTAACCTGTCCACCAAACTGCTCGAACCATCCCAACCATCACTTCTCTTCATATGATCAGACGGTCTTGGGACATATCGCAACCCCCAAAAATGTTGAACAATAGTGAGCGATGAGGGCAATATTCCAACCGGCTCCACCGCCACGTGAAATCCTCTAAATGGGATCATTGCCAAAATGGGAAAACCTGTTTCTGCCTTCGAGGCCTGCGATCGCCAGAAAACCACTCCCAGGCCAGAAAGAAGATTCTGGACAAAAAACTCCGGGTGGTGCGACCGCTGAGAGAGCCAGACGATGTGCCCATTCTTTCGGAACGAAAGACAGAGGAAACACCCGCCAAAGAGCCAGCCAGGGATGACTCTGAACCAGCTGACATGCAAACACTTGAAGTGATGCGGAAGTTTGAGATGCAACTTTCTGCGGTTAGGGAAACTCTGACGCCCATCACTGAGAATAGTCCTGATCGTGGTCAACTTAATTGCTAACCTAGGCTTATCTTCCATCACGAACCTTTTTGTCCAACCTTGAGCCGCCCTATGACCTCTGGTCATTACTAGTTGGTTTCTATCATTTTGCTTCTATACTCTTCTTTGTCTTCCTCCGCCTGGTTATGACAGAGTTTTTTCAGGTTGCTCTGCGCCATTGTGTTCCACCTCCATAAGATTGCACTGTCCTTGTAGCTGACACCTTGGTTGGCAAGAATGTCTGCCAATTTGTTGGCCTTTCTTCTCACATGTATAAATCTGAGAGTATGAAGTTCCTGTAGATGTACTTGAATTCTCTGTAGAACCTGAGTTAACCTCCAGTGTTTTGTGACCTTTTCCAGCCCTATTCCGTTATTGATTCTCCTAGCTGCGTTGATGACTAACTCTAAATCCGCCTCTATTATAACATTTTGGCAATTGTTCTGTATAAAAAATTCTAAGCATTGTTCCAAAGCCATTAGTTCTGCCATGTTGTTAGTGGCTTTTCCTAAGTGTCCATGGAAGAGGGTGATTATGCTACCTGTTTCATCCCTTAGAGCTCCCCCGAAGCCAGCCTCCCCTGGGTTGCCTTTGGAAGCTCCATCAATGTTGTACTTTAAAAAACCTTCAGGGGGAGGATGCCAGAATTCCTCCACCTCATCTCTCATGCTTTCTTTCTTGTCTAGACCTTGAGGAATAAGCCCCTGCATGTCTAACAACTATAGGATTCTTAACTCTTCTACTGAGGGAGGATTTTTGGGGAGATTCCTAACAGTGGTACCAACTGTCTCCTTAAGTTGTTTTACAATCAGCTTCACCAGGCTAAGAGAGGCAGTCTTTACCTCTTTGAATATTCTTTTGTTCCTTTCTTTCCACACATTCCATATAATGAAACCCCACAAGAGATCCCAGGCCGAATTGAGAACTTCATTATCAGAAAAATTATTCCTCCAATTGTTTAGAGTGTTACCAATACTTTCTTTGTCTCTATCATACTGTTTGAAGATGTTGGTAAAGAAATCCCATATCTTGTCTGTGAAAATACAGCTGTTGAGAAGATGCTCAATGGTCTCCTCTTGGGTCTCATAGAGATAACATCTGGAGGGTCCCAACATGCCCCTTTTTTTAAGGTTGTCCCAGGTTAAAATTTTCCTGTGGTGAACTAACCACATGAAGAGTTTGATTTTCATCCAGCCTTTGTGCCTCCAAAGCTTCTGCCAAGTTTTATTTGGAGCTTGTGGTTCCAGATCAAGGAGAAGACCTTTAGCTTCCTTGACATTAAAGTTGCCCTCTTTGTTGTTACCCCAACTCAGTTGATCCTGCCATTTCGTTACTAGAATTATTCTTTGATCCAACATTCTCTTAAGGGACTCAGCTTTATTGTTGAGGGTCCTATCCTCTCTGCTCTCTATTTTTTTCCAAATTCTCCACTTTCCTGCTTTATGTGGATTCTCCCAGAAGTCTTTCACCTTAACTAATCCTTGATTGTCAGTCTCTTGCTTGAGGCCTAAAAATTCTTCCCTTAGTATATTAGGTTCTTATTGCCATTTATCCTCCTAGAAAAGTGCCAAATCTCCCTCTCTGATTTTCCCGAAACTATTCTTTTGTACCACTTCTCTGTTCTCCCATGCCTTGTTCCATATGGGGGAGCCTTTCACTATTCCTGTCATATGTATGATTTCAGAAGCTAGCTAGGCATTGGCATATTTTTCCTTCCAGATGCTTGCCCATTGAGCTTTAGGATCCTTAATCCACCTCCACCAAAGTTTTGCTCCTAGAGCCTTGTTGAGAATCTCTAGATTATCCAAACCCAAGCCTCCTCGGTTCTTGGATTTGCAGATCTTTTCCCATGATACTAAAGCCCATTTTTTCCTTGTTTCCTCTTTGCCCCAAAGAAAATCTTGTTGAATATTATGAAATTGCTGTAAGACTCCTATTGGAGCTTGGAGGGCTGATAGCATAAAGATTGGGATAGCTTGGAGAACTACTTTAGTAAGAACCAGTCTACCAGCTAAATTTAGAGATCTGTTTGTCCATTTCCTGACCTTGTCTTGCATTTTAGTTGCTAAAGGATCCCATATACTCTTGTGTCGGGGTTTAGCTGTAAGAGGAACTCCCAAATACTTAGAGGGAAGGGATTCTCTTTGAAAGCCTAAAATTCTGGAGACATTTCTCTAGATGGCAATATGAGTGTTAAAGAAAAAGACTTTTGATTTGGTAAGGTTTACTTCCATACCTGTAGCCTTCGCAAAGTCATTCAAAATTTGTTTGTAAGCCAATGCTTCTTTAACTGTGAAATTCCCTATAACATGGTATCATCTACAAACTGTTGATGAGTCAGAACTTGCCCATTCTCCGAAAGTTGGAGTCCTTGAATTCTTCCTATTGCTCTTGCATGCTTGATGGATCGCCCCAGCCCTTCCATCATGAGGATGAAGAGAAAAGGAGATAGCAGATCTCCCTGTCTAAGACCCCTGGAAGGGAGAAAAAGTTCAGAAGGAGAGCCATTCACTAAAATTGAAAAGCTGGAAGAAGTCACCAGGGCCATGACCCATCTAACCCAATTATGATCAAAACCAAACGCTGTGAGCAATTTTTTGATGTATATCCAATTCACTTTGTCATATGCTTTGGCTATGTCCAGTTGCATGATCATGCCCGCTCTCTTGTTGCATGTTAACGAGTGAACCACCTCGTGAGCTTGAATTATGTTGTCTAGAATTTGTCTTCCTTCTACATACCCTGTTTGTTCCCCGGAGATGAGCATGGGTAGCAGGGGTTTAAGTCTGTCAGCCACAACTTTGGAAATTATCTTGTAGACAACATTGCATAAGGTAATGGGCCTATATTTCTCTGGTGTTTGAGCATTATCCTGTTTTGGAATAAGGGAAATAAAGGAGGTATTGAGAGCTTTCAAAATGGTCTTGTTCCGCCTGGAGTCTTCCACAATCTCCACAATATCCCTTTTAACAATATTCCGACAGGCTTTGAAGAAATCCGCATTAAATCCATCTGACCTTGGTGCCTTGTCATTTTGCATTTCCTTGAGGACCTCACTGATATTCTTTTCAGTTACAGGTCTGTTGAGATTACCATTATCCTCTCTGGATACCAGTTTAGGTATGTGTTTAATTAAGTTATTAACGAAAGGTTCTCTTTCTGAAAAGTTTTCCTTGGCAATGTCCCGAAAATTCTTTACTAACACTGCATCTATCCCCTCATGGGATCGATGATTTTGGCCATTTTCATCCTTGATCAAAGAGATTTTGTTGTGAGTTCTGTTCGCAATGGTAGATCTGTGAAAAAATTTGGTATTACGTTCTCCTTCTTTCAGCCATAGAACCCTAGATTTTTGTTTCAAAAAAATTTCTTCTTGTTTGCATAGCATTTCCCATTCTTGTTGATATTTCTCTGCTTGATCATTTTTGTCTTTATCAAAGCCATTCCTGATCAAAGCTTGATTGAGCTCTAGGATTTTGTTTTCTACAATTTTTTTACTTGTGAAAATATTGCCAAATTCCTTTTGGTTCCATTCCTTTAGCTTTTGCTTGATGTGCTTTAATCTTTTATGTAGCAGGAACATAGATGATCCCTGAATTTGCAGGTCTTCAGCCCACCATTTTTCAATGTTGCTGTTGAAATTCGGGTGTGACAGCCATATATTTTCAAATCTAAACGGTTTGTTTCTTGGGGTGCCAATGCCCTTGATCTCCATTTGAATCGGCCAGTGATCTGAGCCTCCAAAAGGAAGAATATCTGCTATTATTTCCTTGTCTAGAAGCATGAGCTCTTCAGAGATCATGAATCTATCTAGCTTGGAAGCTACCTGGGAATCCCCTCCTCTTTTGTTGTTCCATATGCAAAGGCCATTGTTTGTCTCAATGTCCACCAGCTTCATGTTTTCTGAAAAACATTGGAAAGTTGAGGAATCTTTGTTTAGTGCTCTTGTACCCCCTTTTTCTCCGAGAGAGATCTAATCATGTTGAAATCTCCTCCTATAACCCACGGTAGCCCTGCAAATCTGTTTCGAAGGTCCACTAAGGAATCAATAAACCTGATTTTGTCATCTAACCTTTGAGGGCCATAAACATTCGTTACAAGATAAGTGTCCCTGTCACATACAGGATGAATAACAACTGATAAATAATTCCTTGATGCCTCCACATCAATAATACCTATTTTTTGGGGATTCCAGAGGATAAGGATACCCCCTGCTGTATTTTATGCTTTGACTTCTATAAACTCATATCTGTTGAGCCATTTACTATGAATTTGTCTTATCTTTTGAACAGAGCATTTCATTTCTTGGACAAAAATAATATCCGGAGCTACCTGCTTCATTCTATTATTCAGTATTCTCTGCTTTCTTTTGCTTCCTAGACCTCTGATGTTCCAAGTTGTAAACTTCATAATTACAAATTGGTAATGGAGTAACTGGTTAGATCTTTCATCGTACCTGAGTCTATCATGAGCTTTCCACATTCCATTAATAGCTCGTTCTGCTTTTTTCTGCCCCATTTTTTCCCCGGGTTTCTTGGAGCTAATCCTGGAGTTGATTTTACTACTTTCATTCCATGGTTTCCTTGTCTTTCCATGCTGTTATCTTCGCCCAAGCCCTTTGCCCGAGTTTTCCATAAGAATAACTGCTTTATTCAATTGCATTCTTCTTGTGGTAGAGATTCTACCCCACCCGTTGTTCCCTTACTCAAGAACCCTTCTAGATCTAGGTTTTCTCTGTCAAGAATCTCTTGCAACTCATTGTCTTCCATTTCCATCTCGCTCTGAGTCATTTCCTGATCCATATCCATCTCTGATTCACTCATCATGATCCCTTTCTGCTTTTCCTTTACCTGTTCTAGATCCTGTTCTTCTTCCTTGTCCTGCTTATCATATCCATCCTTCATTACTTGATTATCAACTGCTGTATCTTCCTCCTCTTCAAGAACTTGGAACTGATTCGGCCTCACTTTTTGGTCTCCGCTTTGGTGTTGTTTTGGCCCTTTTTTGCCATTTCTACCTTTATGAGCTACTTTGTGAAAGCCATGTGTTTCTTTCATGTGTTAGGATTGCTTTTGTTCTCTGCCTTACTAAGAGGGCAGTCTCTAAGAAGGTGCTTGTGTTCATGACATTTTCTACATCTAAAAGGAATATGCTCGTAGTCAACCGTCTGCACCCATTCCTCATCATAAACCTCCAATATGACCTCGTCCGGAAGTGCTCCAGATAGGTCCATCTCTACACAAATCCTAGCAAAGGAGGTATATTTTCCCCTTCTTGTGGCTTCAAAAGTTTTGACATACCTCCCTAATTTGTTGCCTATGACTATTAGTGATTCTATTTGCCAATAATCTAGAGGTAGCAAATAGAGTCTTACCCAAACCAGGACTGAGGTAAGGGTTTCCTGCTCCGGCACGAAGTTCATCATCCACGGTCGCATATCGAGCCCTGCTACTGCAAAGAAGTAGGGCCCACCTTCAAACACTCTATCTTTGTCCTCAATGTTTGTAAACACCACTGTGAAAAAACCCTTGGATCCTAGATGAAGATCAATGCTTCCTTTTGGCTTCCAGTGGTATCCGATCCATGTTTGTAAGGCCTTTTTGGTGGGCCATAGTCCCATGAATTTGCATATGATTGCATAAGTCTGCATGTGCTCTCTGTGGGCCTGCAGCTCTGGGTTATTTAAGATTACTCTGGGAGTTATTTCAACTTTGGGCTTGCACGGTCCCTTTTGTTTCCTATCTGCTGTTCCCTGTTCTTTGTCATTTTCCTCCTTGTCTTTTGTGCCATCATTTTTCTTCTCCTTGTTACTTTTTCCTTATCCCTGTTTTTTCCTTCTTCCATCGAGTTACCTCTGATTCCAGAGGTGTCTTGCCCTTGTTAACCACTACCTCTCTGAAGGATGGAGTGGAGCTCCCTCCTTTGCGACCATCCATGGAGAAACTCCCGCGCAGAAGCCCTCAACCTTGGTCTTCCGCAAATTCCCGCGCTCCCGAATTTTCTCTCAAAAGTCCAACCTTATTTTAATAATCATCATCATCATTAAGTTTTGGATATATTTATATTTAGTTTTGGATATATTTATATGGGTAAACTTATTTTAATAATTGGATATATTTATATTTAGTTTTGGATATATTTATATAGGTAAACTTATTTTAATAAAATAATGGTAGTTTCAATTAATATCTTTCTTTTCTTAAGGTCTAATAGACCTCATTGGTCTCATCTTAATCGGTCTCACCTTAATAATCATCATCATCGGTCTTCATCGGTAAGTTTTGGATAAATTTATATTTAGTTTTGGATATATTTATATGAGTAAACTTATTTTAATAATCATCATCATCATTAAGTTTTGGATGTTTTGGATATATTTATATGGGTAAACTTATTTTAATAATCATCATCATCATTAAGTTTTGGATATATTTATATGGGTAAAGTTATTTTAATAATTGGATATATTTATATTTAGTTTTGGATATACTTGTATAGGTAAACTTATTTTAATAAAATAATGGTCATTTAGCTCTTTTTTCTTAGCTATAATCATTATTTTTTCCTCTTTATATTAATGATATAATTCTAATAGTGATGAATGTTTATGATCTTAATAAGCCAAGAAAAAAATGTTCAAATAAAAATATGATTATTAATATTGACAAATAAATATAATGATAATTTAATCCAAAAAAATTATGATAATAATAATAATAATAATTTGAAAGAATCAATATAATTAAATTAAATTGAAACATTGAAAAAAAATAAATGAAAAATAAAAAAATTATTATGAGATTATATATATATATATATATATATATATATATATATATATATATATATATATATATATATATATATATATATAAACATTTGGAAATGAATAAGGGAAAACAAATTTCTCATTTTTTTTTTTTTTTTCGAAGAAAAAATCTGTAACCTTTTATTAAAAAATGAAAAGTTACAATTGCAGATGCATTGAGCATTTCCATAAGCTGCCCATTGGGCTCAAGTGCTTTCGCACTCTTCACAACAATACACAACTAGCGTGCAAAAATGAAAAAAGAAAAAAGAAGAAGAAGAAGAGGGAGGAAGGAAAACTGAATTTGGATCTTCAGGTTTTTCTTCCCTTTTTCTTTTCGACCTTGCGCCACTCTCCTTGAGTAGGCTCGATCGATGCTATGACTAACTGTGTTTCTACTCTCTGCGGGCCTGGCTCCTTGTCTGAATCTGAGGTGTCTGATTGGTGAAGTCGTTTGGTCCCTCCCATGCTCTGATCTTCGATTGTCCTTTCTGCCTGATTTGGATAGGACTGTGGGGTCTTGTTTTCTGATGTATTTTCCTTCTGGGTTCCCGTTGCTTGGGGTACTTCAGCATTCTCTGTGAGGGTGTCGTCTTCTTCTGCTTCAGATTCTTCATCCTCTGAGTTATGGGGGGAGAATTTCCATCCTTTCCTCTGCTTCCCTTTCTGCTTCCTTTTACTGTTAACTTTCTTGGCCTCTGGACATGTGCTTTGCAAGTGTCCTGTTTGTCTGCACATCCTACATCTGAAGGCGGTATTTTCGTAGTCTAGTACTTGCAGCCAATCTTGTTGTTTGTAGATCAGCCTTATGCTATCTGGGAGCCCTTTACTTAGGTCTACTTCCACACAGATGCGTGCGAAAGTGAAAATCCTTTCATCAATCCTTTCCAGATCTGTTTTGATGTATTTCCCTATGCTGTTCCCGATTCCTTCCAGAACTCTTTCGCTCCAAAAGTGAAGGGGAAGGTTATGTAGGCGTACCCAAACCGACACTTTTGATACAGTCATTTTGTTTGGGTCAAAATCTTTGAACCATGGGGTTATGAACAGCCCCGCCGTTCCCCAGAACCAGGGCCCAGCACTGATGATAGTATCTCTTATCTCCTTAGATGTAAATCTGACTATGAAAAACCCTTTGGAACATAGATGTATGTCGCATTCCATGGTCCAATTGGTAAAAATCCAATGAAAGAGGTCCATTGGTTTTGGCCAGAAGCTGTTAAAGCGACATATTAGAGCTTGTGTTTCATAAGACTTAACATAATCGTCAAGCCCTGTGTCATCAATATTAAAGGCTGGAGTTTGTCCTAGCTGGTCAACTATATAAGGCCGGGGTGTATATCCACCTTGATCTGGGGGAGATCCTGATTCTCTGTTGCCTTGGAGAATATTTTTGTAGGATGAAGCTCCCTTAGGATTGTGCTGGGGTGCTGTTTTCCCCTTGTTCCCTCCTGAACTGCTTGGTTGTCCCTGAGATGGGGCCCCTCCTCTCAGCCTGAGATTCAAACCAATGGTTTCTCCTGGATTGATCTCGTAACTTTTCAGGGTTCTGTTGTCCTGGAGGGACCACCTGCCACTGACTAAGTGTTGGATCTGGCCAGGATAGCCAGTCAATGCACAAATTTGCTGCTTTAACTGCGAAACAGAGCTATCTGCACTTACCCATACTAAGAGAGATTTCATCTCCGGGATTTTAATAAAGATCTGAAATCGATTTTTAGTTACCTGATGACTGCATTTTGGCTGAGCTCTGTCTAAACCGGTGTCTTTGCTGGTTGCCAGATGGTCCAGGTGTGTGCATTCTTCCAAATCTTGCCTCCTATTGGGTTGATCTGCTGCTTGCCTTCTGCTCAATCGATGCCCATTCCCGCCGATCTGCTGCCTGGGTGCTGTATATTCTTGGAACTTGCTCCAAACAGTTAGATCCGGCCTGGATCTATAGTATTTGGGGCTCAGATCGAGTAGATCCGGCCCAGATCTGCAGAGATTGGCCCATGCAATTATGTGATGGGGCAGATCTGCAACTTGCATTCCCCTATCTTTGCATGCAGAAGTCATGAGAGAGTGAACTATGTTGGCGTGAACGATCAATCCATACCCTAGCAATTTCCGGCCTTCGAATTGGGTTCTGATCCCAAGAGCGATTTTTGTGAGCAGGTCTCTAGTCTCGTGCTTCTTCTCGTGCTTCCCTTCCAGATCCGTCTCTGATACGGATGGCCCATCAAGCAAATGTTGTTTTGGGCGGATGGCATCTGCTGTGCCAGGACCGTCGTTTATTTTCCAGTCTTTTGTCCGCGTAACAAAACCCCTGCCGGCATCTCGGGAAGAAGCAGTGCGCTCCAGCACTATGCTCTTGAGGCCGATCCTGTGGAGAACCGTGGCCGTGATCAGTCCTGCAATCCCTCCTCCAGCGACCGCGATGTCTGTGGTTCCATTATCAGCGCAGGAAAAACCCTTGACGATGGCCATCTCTCCCGCAGAAAATTCCCTTCTATCGTGCAAAAGAAGTTGTGTTATGTCGAGAAAACAAATTTCTCATTATTTAAATATGAAAAAATATAAACTTTATAATGCAATACACCCATACCTAATCTATAACCAATTAAACTACATGAAAAACCATTAAAAAGAAAAGTCTTAAACTAATTCAAAGCTCCAACTAAAACTACCTTTGATTTAAGCGAGTTTGAAACCGGATTCTACTACTATGATGGTGGAGAATGCAGACCAAATTTGATGGAGGATAGAATATGAATAAATAATTGAGAGAATTCTACTACTATGATGGTGGAGAATGACCAAATTTGATGGAGGATAGAATATGAATAAATAATTGAGAGAAACTATGATGGTGGAGAATGCAGACCAAATTTGATGGAGGATAGAATATGAATAAATAATTGAGAGAAACAAACATCATCGTTTCAGTCCACGTAAGTTTGGAAAGGTTGTCTTCATTATTTTGTGCATGATGTCTTCATTATTTTGTGCATGAGGACACGTGATATGAATTTATAAAAAAAACATTTATCACTAAAGACATTAGAATTATTAATTTTTCTAAACAGAAAAAGAGAGGAATATTCATCTTGGTGCCGCCACGTCTTGGAAGTATTTCTGATACGACTTACGTATAAACTTTAAAGCTAAATTCTTTGAAAATACGTTGAAACATGACTAAACCTAATGTAACTGGTGTTTGGTTAAAACAAAGAAAAAACTAAAAACAAAAGCCTAAAGAGACTTCCAACATTTAAGATTCAAGAAATATATTCATGAGCTGAGTTGATATAAGCCTAAAGAGACTTCCAACGTTTAAGATTCAAGAAATATATTAATGAGTTGAGTTGATATAAATGGGAATAAGAGAGATGGCACATTTCTTAATCCAAAAGTTCTTGTTCCGGTCCCATCTTGAATTGAAAGCCAGCCGCCACTCACTCGAAAAATACTAAACGTTAACAGTCTAGAAGGGTAAATCAGAATGAACAAAACAAAAACTAAAATAATAGTTTAGACGCACACAACTACCCTACCAACAAACACAAATTAAAATAACCGTTTGGAAGGGGTAACATAAATTAAAATAATTGTTTGGGTGCCATGTTTTGCAGTAACCCAGTGAATAAATTAAATTAAAATAATAATTCAATTAATTTTTATGATTTTTAAATTTTAATAATAAAATGTTTTAAATATATAAAATCCAACTATATTAATTTATCTTTTTTATCCGCGTAAAGAAAAGTAACATCAGCTATTCGCATTGAACAAAGAAGGTAACGAAACAAAGTGAGACCAAAAAACCATTGTAGTACGTGGTTATTTCTTTGTTACGCGCCATCTTTTTACATTTCAGATGATTTGTTATTAATTTTAGATTTTTTTGTCCATAAGGCAGGGCTTCTAAACCAGACGGTGGCATATTCATTAATCCCCCCTGAAATCTTGAAGCCTGGAGTACCAACCACCGAAAAGAAACCACAAGGGACTGTTTGGACTCATGGCATGGTGATGACGGCAGGCACAACCCATTCTTGATCACTTTCCCCCTGGTTTCTTGTGCAATTTCTTGCCTTTCTTGGCCTTACGCTTCACAAGATTTAAAAGATCCTTATATTTTTCGTCATCAAGAACGCGATCGATTCCAGGAATTACCAGGTTCGCGTTCCCATAAAGATCGAGTGAAACAACCCTAGCACTGTCGTTCCCATAAAGATCGAGTGAAACAACCCTAGCGCTGTCGTTGAGCACGACGTACTTGGCGGATCCCTGGTTCATTAGAGGTCCCGTGGTGACGACGATGGAGCGGCCAAAAGCCAGGGAGGGGATTCGAACGTTGGAGGTCCTGTTCACCAGGTCGCCGTACGAAAGCTTCTACGCTTCAACGTGGCAAAGCACGTGGCGGGGAAGAGCTGGGGAACTAACAACAGGGAACAATTCCACGTCTAGCAGGGCAAAGATTGTTACGTTCTTGCAGGTGGCGATGTCGAACCCTGCAGCGTTCGTGTGGCGGAGAATGGCAGCCATCTCTGCCTATCCTGGGACGATGAGGGACTCGAACACTTGATCTGTGGATGGGGATTCCACGTGGTGGAGGGGGTTGTCCTCGTCCATTGCCATGGTAAGATTAAAGATGAGGATGATGAAATAGTATCAAGGCACCAGGTGCTTTCCTATCGCTGGCCATATTCCGCCATTTTGATTTCCACTTCTTTCCATCGTAGGCGCCTGAAATTCAAATTCTCTGTTAACTTATAAATTCAAATTTTGTGTGAGATACGTGGAGGAGGAGACTCAACATCCCACCTTTATAAATCTGTAACACGGATTCAACGAAAAGTTAAATGTTAACTCGGATTCAAGATAAGCCGATTAAAATTCTAGTACTTGAATTAAATGTATAAGGAATGAAGTTTTAAATTAATAAATGTTCTTGCAGGTCCGGATGTCGAACCCTGCAGCATCCGCGTGACAATGGCAGCCATTTCTGAGTATCCTGTGGCGAGGAGGGATTCGAACACGGGGTTGTCCTCGTCCATTGCCATGTCAAGACTAAAGATGAGGAAGAGGAAATCGCTCGCCATCTTCCACCATTTTGATTTCCACTTCCTCGCCATCTTCCACCATTTTGATTTCCACTTCTTTCCATCGTGGGCTCCTGAAATTCAAATTCTCTGTTAACTAATAGATTCGAACTCTGTGTGAGATACCCGGAGGGGGAGACTCAGCGTCCCACTTTTATAAATCTGTAGTTAAAATTCGAACTCTGTGTGAGATACCCGGAGGGGAGACTCAGCGTCCCACTTTTATAAATCTGTAATACAGATTCAAGAAACAGTTAAATGTTAAATCGGATTCAAGATAAAGGCGATTACAATTCTAATAATTGAATTAAATGTATAACGTATGAATTTTTTAAATTAATAACTCGTAACTGACCCAACCAGATCCAATGGTCCAAGTCGTTTCAATCGTCTAACATCCAAATTAACGGTATATAAAGTTACAAATGGTATGGGAGGGGAGTTTCTCCGAGAGGGAACGCCTTACGGTGTAACGAGTGAAGTCTGACGATTAGGCATCGGAAACCTAACGTAAGAATAACATATCCGACGACGTTGCTGTACATCAAACAAATGCTGCATCAAAAATCTGACAATCTTAGGAATATTAAAAAAAATAATTGAAAGCTAACGAGAGAGCTAAGAAAGTATGATTAGTCAATTAAAAAATAAACCAAGTCATGAAGTTCTAGGAAATACAAGGGGAAGCAAAATTGTTATTAGGGAATTTTGCAATAATAGATCTTGAATGCAAGGTTCATATTGTTCAACATGATACTATTCGTCCTCTTTCTAAAATGCCTTAATTTCTAGGTTCCCAACTCAAGGAGATGAAAACATTTTCTCTTGGTAGATTAGTACCGTATTCACACAACCAATATGGCATTTCCTATGATGGGGGACTAATAATGTCTCTTGAGCTTCGAGATTCTAAAAGTGGGTGTCTTCAATAAAATGCAACATTTTCTCTTTCTAGGCTTACAAATAATTAGGATAATATATCTGACATAACAAAGGGAGAGGTGTTAAAAAATTATGATGTAGAATTGATTGTACAAGTATTGTGATCTCAAGATCTTGAATATGATTAAAGAAAAAATCATAAAATAGTATTGGATAACATATTTGATCTAATGCGTGTATCAGGTTAAATTGTTCAAAGAAGCATTTATTTGGCTTATGATCATATTTACTGTGTTGATGACTAGAGAATGATAATCATTGATAACAATAGTTTGGAAGTACTACTTGAATTATTTGAGCATAGTTAAAATTAAAAAACAACAACATGTTGGTGCTATAACATTACATACTCTAGCAAAAGGGCCACTACTAATCATCCAATTGATGTTGCTCTTCCACCTCTAATACCCTAAGTACATTTGAGAGAGAAATATGTCAATAGTCACACTTTATCAGATGTTACCTTTTTAGTGGAAGATAGGAAATTTTATGTCCACATAATCATTGTACTTCTATCGTCTTCAAATGCATTTTGTGCCAAGTTTGATGGTAGATACCAGGAAAAGGAGCAAAGGATGTTGAAATTCCAAACATAACCTAGACATAAAATGTTGAAATTCCAAAGATAATATGTCAATTTTATATTGTTTTGTATATTTTCTTCATAAAAGCAAGTTAAAATGTAATAGTTGCAGAAACTGACATATTCTGTTGCTTCTCCCTATTTATGTAGAAAAATTTTAGGTTGCATACTTCAGGGAGAAATCTAATGAAACCAAAGGATGGAAGACATGGAAAACAATCTTGAGAATATCACTCATCTATTAATAGCCATAAGGCATTCATGACACCATCACAACCATGTCAACACTTATTCAGCGAAGCAAAGTAGTGACATATCACGTAATAGGTTTGTGTGGCAAAGAATCATGGTAGCGTGACAAAAGATCGAGGATAGTCTTATGGAAAATATACAATGATTATTGTCAATATTTCAATCTCCAAGTTCCATGAAAAATGAACATCATTATCCTATTTTGAATTGTAGCAATAAAATTCTGAGTCATCATTATCTTCTTCCGAATTATATCAATAGGATCCTGAGTCTATTGTTGTTTAAAAAACTATATAAAAAGTCTAGTTCTTTTGAGGAGGAACAACAAGTTAAGTTTTATTTGTATGAATTGTATGCCATTAATATAGTATTGCTTTAACTCTCATCTATGCGTATGAATTCTCTGTGTTTAAATGAGTATGTGATTTAAGTTAATAGTCAAGTTCTGAAGTTTCTCTAGCATGAGTGACCCAACCAGGAGGGCCCCCCATGTACCAAGACAGACACTACCTCTTACTTGAATGAGTTTGTTTATTTTTAATAATATTGCTTTTCTCATTTCGTTGTCATTTTATTATAAAAGAAAATACTCTATTTTATTGATTCTTGCTCATAATATGAAAGATTTAATGTAGTTTTAGAAGAGCTTATAATCAGAGGTTAGTTTTTATATAAAGTGATCATTTAGTTTTAGAGATTTAGATTCATTTAATTTCAAACTAGTGCAATTAATTTTTCACATGAGTTTCAATATAATGAAGGCTAATCACATTGGTTCTCCGAGTGAATAGGAATTATTCTTTGAAGTCACAAAAAATTATAGTTCAAATTCTTAAATAAGTTTGTTTTCAAATTATCAAATTATCTTCATGGTTATGAACATGTATAAGTGTTTTAGAACCATGATTATATTGAGTTAGCTAGTTGTCAATTTCTTTTAATAGACTAGCATCTATTTTCAATATCAATTTTTATTAGATCAGAATAAAAGCCAAATCCTAGCATATATTTTGCATTACACTTCACAATATTACAAACCTAGACTGATAATTTAATTTTATGGATTTTTAATACAATAGAATTGATAGACATCCTTAGTAAACTGCTAATGGGAAATGGGAATATCATCACCATAGAGTCTTAATCCTTTTATCTTTCATTGTGATAATGCTACCCTTATAGTGCATCACAACCCTTCTACAACAAGAATAAATAAGAATGGTGAGATAAGACCACCTTATTAAATTACACTCAAAGACTTAAATGTTGAGGAAGGAGTTCCATTGAACATCACCCAGAAGAAAGGGGCTGAAATGAGAGCTCTTCCAGTTAATACAACTACTTGAAAAGCCAAAAGCTATGACAACACTGAAAAGATAAGCACAAATAAGTTTATCAAAGTCCTTAGATAGATCAAGCTTATGTAGCATTCCTTCCTTTTTAGATTTTTTTCAATCAATGAAGGACCTCACGGGATACTACTGATGGAGAGGGGATGAACCAACTTTTTCATCTCCAATGAACGATTCATTTTTAATGTAATTCGACATAATATTGTCAGAAATACGAAGAGACCCTGCAATGTAACGTGACGAAATACGATGAGTGTTTTTCGATGATACAAAGCCAACAATCCGATAGGTAGGTACAAAATATGCCGGGGTTATTCGATGACATAGCATTGGAGATCTGGCAGTATTTACAAAATACGATGAAAGTTGTCTGATGATAGGACATCCGAGAGTACAAAATATGATGAAATTTTTCTGATGTTGCAGAGTAGAAAATATGACAGGTAGGTGAAAAATCTAACGGGGGTGATCCGATGATAGAGAGTAGATGATCAGATACATATAATATCCAACGAGTGAAGTCTGACGATCAGGCGTCGGAAATCTAACGTAAGAATAACATATCCGACGACGTTGCTGTACATCGAACAAACGCTGCATCAAAAATATGACAATCTTAGGAATATTAAAAAAAAATTGAATGATTGAATGAAGGAATGAAGGACCTCACGGGATACTACTGATGGAGAGGGGATGAACCAACTTTTTCATCTCCAATGAACGATTCATTTTTAATGTAATTCAACATAATATTGTCAGAAATACGGAAAGACCCTGCAATGTAACGTGACGAAATACGATGAGTGTTTTTCGATGATACAGAGTCAACAATCCGATAGGTAGATACAAAATATGACGGGGTTATTCGATGACATAGCATTGGAGATCTGGCAGTATTTACAAAATACGATGAAAGTTGTCTGATGATAGGACATCCGAGAGTACAAAATATGATGAAATTTTTCTGATGTTGCAGAGTAGAAAATATGAGGGGTAGGTGAAAAATCTAACGGGGGTGATCCGATGACAGAGAGTAGATTATCAGATACATATAATATCCAACGAGTGAAGTCTGACGATCAGGCGTCGGAAATCTAACGTAAGAATAACATATCCGACGACGTTGCTGTACATCAAACAAATGCTGCATCAAAAATATGACAATCTTAGGAATATTAAAAAAAAAATTGAAAGCTAACGAGAGAGCTAAGAAAGTATTGTTGGTCAATTAAAAAATAAACCAAGTCATGAAGTTCCAGGAAATACAAGGGGAAGCAAAATTGTTATTAGGGAGTTTTGCAATAATAGATCTTGAATGCAGGGTTCATATTGTTCAACATGATACTGTTCGTCCTCTTTCTAAAATGCCCCAGTTTCTAGATTCCCAACTCAAGGAGATGAAAACATTTTTTCCTGGTAGATTAGTACCGTATACACACAACCAATATGGCATTTCCCATGATGGGGGACTAATAATGTCTCTTGAGCTTCGAGATTCTAAAAGTGGGTGTCTTCAATAAAATGCAACATTTTTTCTTTCTGGGCTTACAAATAAATAGGATAATCCCTCTTCATGTGCTTTATCTGCAAATCCGACTTGTTCTTTAACAACTTCACGTGCGAGATAGCGAGCCTCAGAGTGGTCTTGCATTTTGCAGACTTGAAACTTTTGCCGAACATGGCTTGCAGATAGAGCTTCCTCTGATTAAAGACAGAAGATGCGGTTAAATTATGGCGACGGGATTGAATTGTGAATGGCAGAGAAAGCTCTGCAGCAGGCAGCTGATTAGATTGATTGTACAAGTATTGTGATCCCAAGACCTTGAATATGATTGAAGAAAAAATCATAAAATAGTATTGGATAACATATTTGATCTAATGCGTGTATCAGGTTAAATTGTTCAAAGAAGCATTTCTTTGGCTGATGATCATATTTATTGTGTTGATGACTAGAGAATGATAATCATTGATAACAATAGTTTGGAAGTACTACTTGAATTATTTGAGCCTAGTTCAAATTAAAAAACAACAACATGTTGGTGCTATAGCATTACATACTCTAGCAAAAGGGCCACTACTAATCATCCAATTGATGTTGCTCTTCCACTTCTAATACCCCAAGTACATTTGAGAGGGAAATATGTCAATAGTCACACTTTATCAGATGTTACCTTTTTAGTGGAAGATAGGAAATTTTATGTCTAGATAATCATTGTACTTCTATCATCTTCAAACGCATTTTGTGCCAAGTTTGATGGTAGATACCAGGAAAAGGAGGCAAAGGATGTTGAAATTCCAAACATAACCTGGACATAAAATGTTGAAATTCCAAAGGTAGTATGTCAATTTTATATTGTTTTGTATATTTTCTTCATAAAAGCAAGTTAAAATGTAATAGTTGCAGAAACTGACATATTCTGTTGCTTCTCACCATTTATGTAGAAAAATTGTAGGTTGCATACTTCAAGAAGAAATCTAATGAAATCAAAGGATGGAAGACATGGAAAACAATCTTGAGAAGATCACTCATCTATTAATAGCCATAAGGCATTCATGACACCATCACAACCTTGTCAACACTTTATACAGCGAAGCAAAGTAGTGACATATCAGGTAATAGGTTTATGTGGCAAAGAATCATGGTAGCGTGACAAAAGATTGAGGATAGTCTTATGGAAAATATACAATTATTATTGTCAATATTTCAATCTCCAAGTTCCATGAAAATGAACATCATTATCTTATTTTGAATTGTAGCAATAAAATTCTGAGTCATCATTATCTTCTTCTGAATTATATCAATAGGATCCCGAGTTTATTGTTGTTTAAAAAACTATATAAAAAGTCTAGTTCTTGTGAGGAGGAACAACAAGTTAAGTTTTATTTGTATGAATTGTATGCCATTAATATAGTATTGCTTTAACTCTCATCTATGCGTATGAATTCTCTGTGTTTAAATGAGTATGTGATTTAAGTCAAGTTCTGAAGTTTCTCTAGCATGAGTGACCCAACCAGGAGGTCCCCCCATGTACCAAGACAGACACTACCTCTTACTTGAATGAGTTTGTTTATTTTTGATAATATTGCTTTTCTCATTTCGTTGTCATTTTATTATAAAAGAAAATACTCTATTTTATTGATTCTTGCTCATAATATGAAAGATTTAATGGTAGTTTTAGAAGAGCTTATAATCAGAGGTTAGTTTTTATATAAAGTGATCATTTAGTTTTAGAGATTTAGATTCATTTAATTTCAAACTAATGCAATTAATTTTTCACACGCGTTTCAATATAATGAAGGCTAATCACATTGGTTCTCCGAGTGAATAGGAATTATTCTTTGAAGTCACAAAAATTATAGTTCAAATTCTTAAATAAGTTTGTTTTCAAATTATCAAATTATCTTCATGGTTATGAACATGTATAAGTGTTTTAGAACCATGATTATATTGAGTTAGCTAGTTGTCAATTTCTTTTAATAGACTAACATCTATTTTCAATATCAATTTTTATTAGATCAGAATAAAAGCCAAATACTAGCATATATTTTGCATTACACTTCACAATATTACAAACCTAGATTGATAATTTAACTTTATGGATTTTTAATACAATAGAATTGATCGACATCATTAGTAAACTGCTAATGGGAGATGGGAATATCATCACCATAGAGTCTTAATCCTTTTATCTTTGATTGTGATAATGCTACCCTTATAGTGCATCACAACCCTTCTACAACAAGAATAAATAAGAATGGTGAGATAAGACCGCTTACTAAATTACACTCAAAGACTTAAATGTTGAGGAAGGAGTTCCATTGAACATCACCAAGAAAAAAGGGGTTGAAACGAGAGCTCTTCTAGTTAATACAACTACTTGAAAAGCCACTGGCTATGACAACACTGAAGAGATAAGCACAAATAAGTTTATCAAAGTCCTTAGATAGATCAAGCTTATGTAGCATTCCTTCCTTTTTAGATTTTTTCAATGAATGAAGGACCTCACGGGATACTACTGATGGAGAGGGGATGAACCAACTTTTTCATCTCAATGAACGATTCATTTTTAATGTAATTCGACATAATATTGTCAGAAATACGAAGAGACCCTGCAATGTAACGTGACGAAATACGATGAGTGTTTTTCGATGATACAGAGTCAACAATCGGATAGGTAGGTACAAAATATGACGGGGTTATTCGATGACATAGCATTGGAGATCTGGCAGTATTTACAAAATACGATGAAAGTTGTCTGATGATAGGACATCCGAGAGTACAAAATATGATGAAATTTTTCTGATGTTGCAGAGTAGAAAATATGACAGGTAGGTGAAAAATCTAACGGGGGTGATCCGATGATAGAGAGTAGATGATCAGATACATATAATATCCAACGAGTGAAGTCTGACGATCAGGCGTCGGAAATCTAACGTAAGAATAACATATCCGACGACGTTGCTGTACATCAAACAAATGCTCATAAAAACTATGACATTCTTAGGAATATTAAAAAAAAAATTGAAAGCTAACGAGAGAGCTACGAAAGTATTGTTGGTCAATTAAAAAATAAACCAAGTCATGAAGTTCCAGGAAATACAAGGGGAAGCAAAATTGTTATTAGGGAATTTTGCAATAATAGATCTTGAATGCAAGGTTCATATTGTTCAACATGATACTGTTCGTCCTTTTTCTAAAATGCCCCAATTTCTAGATTCCCAACTCAAGGAGATGAAAACATTTTCTCCTGGTAGATTAGTACCGTATGCACACAACCAATATGGCATTTCCCATGATGGGGGACTAATAATGTCTCTTGAGCTTCGAGATTCTAAAAGTGGGTGTCTTCAATAAAATGCAACATTTTCTCTTTCTGGGCTTACAAATAATTAGGATAATCCCTCCTCATGTGCTTTATCTGCAAATCCGACTTGTTCTTTAACAACTTCACGCGCGAGATCGCGAGCCTCAGAGTGGTCTTGCATTTTGCAGACTTGAAATTTTTGCCGAACATGGCTTGCAGATAGAGCTTCCTCTTATTGAAGACAGAAGATGCGGTTAAATTATGGCGACGGGATTGAATTGTGAATGGCAGAGAAAGCTCTGCAGCAGGCAGCTCATTAGATTGATTGTACAAGTATTGTGATCCCAAGACCTTGAATATGATTGAAGAAAAAATCATAAAATAGTATTGGATAACATATTTGATCTAATGCGTGTATCAGGTTGAATTGTTCAAAGAAGCATTTCTTTGGCTCATGATCATATATATTGTGTTGATGACTCGAGAATGATAATCATTGATAACACTAGTTTGGAAGTACTACTTGAATTATTTTAGCCTAGTTCAAATTAATAAACAACAACATGTTGCATACTCTAGCAAAAGGGCCACTACTAATCATCCAATTGATGTTGCTCTTCCACCTCTAATACCCCAAGTACATTTGAGAGAGAAATATGTCAGTAGTCACACTTTATCAGATGTTACCTTTTTAGTGGAAGATATGAAATTTTATGTCCACATAATCATTGTACTTCTAACATCTTCAAACGCATTTTGTGCCAAGTTTGATGGTAGATACCAGGAAAAGGAGGCAAATGATGTTGAAATTCCAAACATAACCTAGACGATATTTGAACTAATGATGATATTTATATGCACAAGACCTTACTATGGAGAATTTTGAGAATATATATGATCTTTCTAAGTTTTATCATGCAACTTCTTTGGGCCATATGCATGTTTTGTACTTACTGGGGTAGTAGGATAAAAAACATGTGCCCTAGCAAGGCCTTCAGCCTTAGAGGAGAGTACATTTCCATCTATCCTATCATTAATATTCAATCATTCCCATAAATTTGGTGGTGACATATTCTCTTTGGTGGTGACACTTATGAGTGAACTAATTTAGAAGGATATAACTCGTTTCTCAATGCTGCATGTAATAGGTGTTACTATTGTCTTATTGGATTCTATATCAAAAGATTTACTTCTCCCTTATTCAAAGCACTTACTACATCCCTAGTGGTCTTGATGCACTGTGCTAACAATACATGGTTTCAAGTAGTGAATAAAAGGAATGCTTTGGAGTTTCTTGTACATGTATTTACATTATGAAAGTATTTGTTACCAATGAATGAAGGGGTTGCTTATTTTGTTATGCAACCAACTCGCAAAATAGAATAAGAGATAGATCAATGACTTTAACATTAGCCTCGTAGAGGGGGAAACCTCCTTTACATTACACAAATGAACAATTATTGGATGATACAAATGAAAAAAACCTCCTTTCTATATATATGAGTCTAAGGGGTCACAATATAATCAGAGCCAACATAACAATAATAATGCAAGGGCACAAAAATAACAATAGTGGGCTTCTATGGGGCACAATAATAACAATATGGGGACAACAAGGGCAAAAAAATAACAATAAGGGGCTACAATGACAATAATAATGGATGAATACACTAGTCTTACAGGGATCTAACACATATTAACCGAAATGAACACCCACACTAAGATGTCTTGCCCAACATTCAACTTGGAATAAGTGTTCCATCAACCATGGTTAATATTTTTCATTTTATTAAGTTTTATTACATGGATTTTTCACCAGGGCTATTACAAAACCCTCCCCCTTGGGGGAACACCATCCTCAGTGTTTAACAACACTTATAACCACAAGACTGATGTAAGAAAAACATACTGCCAATAGAGCTTTATAACTTAGTTCGATGCAATGTTTACAATGATCAACCTGCTAAGAAACCAACATGAAAACACAAGACACATAAAATCAAAATGACTTGACACCCATACTTCTTATTGTATCTTTATAACATAGGTCATGGTGGTATTTACATCCATATACATATGTACATATACCAAACATCACCAAAACATGTACCAAAACATATACCAAAACACCATACCAAAATTGCTTTGCCTCAACTGGAAAACAAAGAAGGATACATAGCCCACATCTGATCCGCCATCTCCCATGTAGCTTCATTGGGCCCAAAGTGCTTGCATTTCACCTTAACTTGATAGATTCTTAGTTTCGAAGCACGAGCACATTTTTCTGCAATATACATTGAGGCTCCAACAGGAATTCTCCATCTGGTTCCACCTGCAATATAGAACAATCAATCACATGATCAACACATTTAACATACTTCTTAAGCAATGAAACATGGAAAACATCATGGAATTTCACTGTCAAAGGCAGTGTAAGTCAATAGGCTATTGGTCCAATCCTCTCAACAATACTGAAGGGTCCACAAAACCATGGTGCCAACTTGGCACATGATCCAATCCGTAAGCAGATCTTCTTCGGTTTGATGCACAAGTGTAACTATTCCCCAACCTGGAACTCCTTGAAAAATCTTTTATGATCTGCATAACTCTTCTCCCTATCCTATGTTGCCTTTAAATTCTTCTTGATTACCTGCATTTCCTGTTCCATGTCTGCCAAAATGTCTAGTCCAATCAACGCCCTATTAATTGGATCACTCCAACTGATGGGATTATTGCAACTCCACCTATACAATGCCTCAAACACACTCATCTTCAAAGATTCCTGATGCCCATTGTTGTAAGCGAACTATACGAGTGGAAGATACTCTTCCCACTTTCACTGTTGATGCATCACATACATCCTCAACATGTCCTCCAATATCCTATTAACTCTCTCTGTCTGCGGATGATAAGGTATACTGAAGGCCAACTCTGTGCCCAAACCTACAAATAATTCCTTCCAAAACTTGGAGTGAACTTCGCTTCCTTGTCTGACACAATATTCTTCATAACACCATGCAATCTGACCACATCTATGATGAATACCTGTGCTACATTGCTAGTTGAGAATGTAGACTTCACTGGAATGAAGTGCGCAACCTTTGTCAACCTGTCCACAACAACCATGATGGAATCATGCTGTCTCACTATCCGTGGAAAAATTATGATGAAGTCCATGGAAATGGCCTCCCTTTTCCATTCTGTAATCACAATCAAATGTAGCATCTCTCGTGGATGCTTACACTCTGCCTTCACACGCTGAAAATCAAAACACCTAGCCACAAAATCTGCTACATCCTTCTTCAGATTCAGCCAATAATAAATTTCTTCACTACGATCAATGTGTTCTGATAACCTGGGTGATCTGAATATGGTTTCGCATGAAAATCCGTCAATATCACCTTCTTGAGCTCACTTCTATTTGGAACATATATCCTATCTCTAAATCTAACCAATCCATCTATTGTAAGGCAATAGCACATCCCGTGCACCTGCACTTGTACCACCACCCGTACCTATACCTATACCTATACTACTACCTGTACCTGTACTTATACTACCACATGTACCTATACCTATACTATTACCTCAACTTGTACTTATACCACCACATGTACCTGTACATGTACTTTGCTGCAACCTATGCATAATCTCCATATACCTGACATCCTATTGACCTTCCTGCAAGATCCTATCATGTAAGTATGTCCCATAGGAGCTTATAGCTGCTAAGTGATTTACCCGTATCTACCTGCTAAGAGCATCTATCACCTTGTTCTCTTTACGTCTAATATACCTAATATCAAAATCGAACTCACTGATCGTAGCCAACCACCGAGTCTGCCTACCATTTATATTCAGTTAGTCAAATAGATACCACTAACCACTATGATCACTCATCAACACAAACTTCCTACCTAGAAGATAATGTATCCACATCTTTTACTCATGTATGATCACTTCTGACTCAAGATTATGTGTGGGGTTGTTTTAATCATGCTCATTCAGTTTTCGTGGCTCATAACATACCACCTATCTGTCCTACATAAGGACTCCATCAAGTCCTTTCTTGCAAGCATCTGTGCAAACTACAAACTCTTTATCCGTATCTGCAATGTTTAACACTGGTGTATGTGTCAACAACTACTTAAGCTACTGAAAACTGACCTCACACTCCTCTGTCCACTCAAAATTCTTACCCTTTCTCGAAAATGATGTGATAGGATAAACAATCTATGAGAAGTTTCTGATGAACCGCTTGTAATAGCCTACCAACCCCATGATATATCTCACCTCATCTACATTCCTAGGAGCTACCCATTGAATGATGACCCTTAGCATTTCTGGATCTAATGAAATTCCCTCCTTGCAGACAACAAGTCCCAAGTAATGCAACTCAGTCTGAAAGAAACTGCACTTGTTGAGCTTAGCATACAACCAATGCTCTCTCAACAATCTTACCACTGCTGCTAAATTCTCAGCATGCTCTTCCCCATTTTTAGAATATACCAATATGTCATCAATGAACACAATAACAAACTTATTCAAATATAGACACAACACACTATTCGTCAAGCACATAAAAGTAGTTGGAGCATTAGTCAAACCAAACGGAACTACAAAAAAATCATAATGCCCATACCTGGTCTAGAATGTGGTCTTGTAAATGTCCTCCTCTTTGATGCGTACCTGATGTTATCCCGATCTTAAATCAATCTTCAAGAACATTGATGCTCCCTTCAACTGATCAAACAAGTCATCAATCTTCGGTAACAGATACCTATTCTTGATGGTCACTTTGTTCAACCGTCTATAGTCAATGGATAATTCGAGAGTACCATGTTTCTTCTTCACAAGCAATACTGGTGCGCCCCATGGCGATACACTTTGGCTAATGTATCCCTTACCCAACATTTCCTTCAACTACAACTTCAATTCTACCAACTCAGGTGTACTCATCCTGTAAGGTGATTTTGATGTCGGAGCTTCCCTTGGCACCAACTCAATAGAAAATTCTACCTCCCTATGAGGTGAAAACTCTGAAATATCCTCAGGAAATACATCCTGGAACTGCTATAGAACTGCGTACCTGATCAAAACATCTGCATCCTCAACTTCCTTACTTTTGTCACTAGAAATGTGCACTACAAATAACACATGCCATTTTCTATGACTACGCTTTGCCTGCATAACTGTTACCATCCTAACTGATGTGGCTTTCTTCTTTCCCTGCAAGAATCTTGGCTCCCCATTATCATCCAAAGTCTCAATGGCCTTGTCATAACAATACACCTTGTTTCTATGAAGGTACAACAATTCCATTTCCAACAACATACTGTATGATCCCAACGGTAATACATTCAAATGTGCTACGGTAAGCATTCCATTCAAATAAAATGCACAAGCTCTTACCCAATGATGAACTTGCTTCTTTGTACCTATAGCCAACTGCACTAACCAATATTTTGTATGAAATTCCTTACTCGAAACACACTTATCCACCAAGTAACTAACATATTTATAATTAGATCTAGGGTTAATCAGAATAGAAATAAATTGATCACAAATCTTATTGTCCATCTCAATGATAGATGCTTGATAGTATTCTTGTTTGTTATCCAATGCTGCATAGATACAAGAACTGCTCGGACCAACATCCCAACACTCTGTGCATCCTATGCATTATATATCTGAGGCCTACCAACCTGATTCTGTAGACAATCTCTCCTGTGATGATCTTTGCCACAAGTCCAACACTCGATATGCTTCTAGTCTTCATCCCTATTTTTCTCCTCAAATCGAAATCCTTGTCCTCTCTCTGATGCATTGAACTTCTTAGATGGCACTACATTCTATTTATTACCTATACCCTAAGGTCTTGCTCGCTTCCTATCCCATTTTCCTTTGTTCTTTGCATTACCTTTTCGGTCGGGCACAGTCTTAAATCTATGATTCAATTGACCATAGCAATGCCTTAGCTTTTGGATGGTCTCCAAAAATGATCTAGGCTCATTGAGCTCAATCCTATCTTTGAATGCAATCAATAATCCATTGATGAACCTATGAATCTTTGCCTTCTCCTCAGTGAGGTAAGGCACATGCCTCAGTAGCTCCAAGAACCTACTAGTGTACTACTCATCTATCATTGATCCCATCTTTAGCTCATATAATTCCTTGGCCCTGTCATCAAAGTATCTCTTCGACAAGTACTTCTTCTTGAATAACCTCTTGAACTCACTCCAAGTCAAGTCCTCCTCATGAATACATCTAACAATATTCACATCTTCCCACCAAATGTCTACTTTACCTTTGAGAGTGAATGTAGCTACTTTGGCTTTCATGTTCTCTGAATAGTCATGCAACCTGAAGAACTTCCTCATGCCAAGCAACCGTGCCCCTGTATCTTGAGATTTCTTCATATTTCCATCAAAATTAGGTGGCTTTGCTTTCTCAAACTCATATGGAAAGCATCTCCTATCAATCCTCCTGTAACGATGATAACGATGCCAATCATAGTCTCTATCTGAACCAAAGCTAGAATAATACCTGTGTCTATCCCCTCTCCTATCCAAAGTGTCCAAAGATCTACCATCTCTAACCTTGTCATCTTTATCCAACCTATGACCACCACGAGACCTACTACCATATGCCCCATTACTTCTTTCCTTCCTACTCATGGCTAATTTTACGTGGTCCCTGTTGTTGCAAATATGACAAACTCCAAAGTATCATTGCATTTACCTCTGCTTGTTTCTCTTGTGCCTGTATGATTCTGTCATTGTCTGCCTTACAAATCCTTATTTCTGCCTTTAAGATTCTCAATGTGTCTGCTAGATTAGAAGAGTTCCCAACACCACACTGCTCATCTGATCCATAGGGAGAGTCTCAAGAATTGCAGTCTAGCATCTTGCTAGTCATCTTTGATATTCTTCCAGCAAGGTATATCATGTCAGCTAAACCAAATCACAATAAACCAACATACCTTAGTATAGTTCAGGGAGGATACCTCATCTACAATATCAACAAATAAACATGATACATGTATAACATATAGAAACATGACACATAAGCATATAACCATGCAACCATCATTCTAGCTAGAGTCTAGTCACTAATGCATGATCATGTAAACCACACATACCATGACCTCATGCATGACGACATCAACCGTACCAATGTACATGGACAATGCACAACCATAATTGTAAATTATACATTAGCACATATGAGGGAAACACACAAGCATAACCATGGACCACACACATGCATAAACACATATAATCAAGCATAAACAAACAACACTTGTAACAACAAGTAGCAACATGTAACCTAGCATACAATAATGATACATGTAAGCTACATTTAACAACATGCAACTAGTCATACACTCATGAAAATGCACTCTAGAAAAACAACATCAACTACCACATGGTGACATCATTACAACCATGATCAACGTCATGCAAATGCAACAAACACATGGTCTCACAACATAAGACACACACACACAACTGACATACATGCATGACCAACACATAGCTCATCTAGTCCGAGGGGTGAACCATGCTCTGATATGACTCTGTAACACCCTCCTCCCACATCAATCAAAGTAATCGAACAACCGGGGTAAACATGCGATGAGAGGCCACTATGATACGATTCGACCTCCTAAGTCATGTTAAGGAAGTGGAATCGACGAAAACACATGATATAGCCCTGCAACATCAGAATTAGGACCTTAAGGAACCATCCCAACCTTTATGCCAACCATCCCTTGAGTGCCAATTATATTTTAGATCACTTAACCACTGGATGCTCGCATGTTATGGGCCTAACAGCATCCAGGAGGCTTTGACAAGGCATGCCAACATCTAAGGACTATTTTGCTCAGTGTTATGCCAATGTCCCCAGGATTTGAGAAACTTTTTTAGGCCCAGAGCCTAGGTCACTACCTAGAATTGAATGACACCTTTAGAACATAAAGATAACAAGGAAAGAATGAGGAAAACGAAAATGCTTGAACGAGCCCTTGACTGGATCCCTACTAGCCATGACAGGAATTTCGTCAAACATATCACGAATATGTAATCTACATGTGTAAATAACAGATCTAAGCATAGGGGTCTCATACTTAGCTGAGAATCACTAAGAAGCATTGATGCCTCAACACATTGGTTGCAATTTCATCCATTAGGTCATAGATACATTGTTCATTCATTTACAAGTAAAAAACATGATGAGATCCATACATAGATACTATCATGAAACATATACATAACCAACATAATAGCAACATAAATACCAAGGAAATCACAATCGTATAATCCACATATAAACTAGTATAATACTCATAGAAATACGAGGGGAAATAACCTCATATGATGATGCAAAATCCAAACCCAGGATGGGACTTCCACGTTCCACTTGACCATAGAATGGTTGAGCTAAATCTCTCTTCAACCATTCACCCTCGTGCCATATTCCAATCATGAATGTGGGATCTCATAGAACACATTAATCCAAAACCATCAAGGGCTTCTAGAGGCCATCCACCTCAACCCATCAAACAATGATTCCACCTCATGGTCGGACATCACAAAACCATCATCATATTAGTCTCTACCCAAGCCTTCGAGGGATCTAGAGAGCTTTTTCCAACCAAGGCTTCCAGGACTAGTATCTCAACCCACAATTGCTACCAGGCTTCCAGAGTGTGTGTCCAACCAGGGCTTCCAGGACTAGTAACTCAACCCACCAAGGGCTTCCAGAGAATTTGTCCAACCAAAGTTTCCAGGACTAGTAACTTAACCCAAGCTGTTACAGGGATTCTAGAGCATTTGTCCAACCAGGGATTCCAGGAACTAATAACTCAACCCAAGCTAAAGGAAACATGAGAACCAAAAAAAAAAGAAAAGGAAATTAACCCATAATCTCCATATCTATCTAGGAAATGGAAAGGCTAGGAAATCCACTGTCAATCCGGGAAATCCTCCATGCCAGTGACATATCATGACCAATAATCGACATGCATATTCCATGCATGCAAAAACTAGTGAGGAAAACATACATGCAAGCCAATACATGCAAGATAAATCTACTATAACTACTGATTCCGATGCCCTCTTGCACTTTCCTGCTCTTCCTTTTCCTTCTTGCTCCAAAACTCCAAGTATGTCACACTCTCCAAGAGTGCTCTAAGAAAACTCTAAGTATCCAAGAGTATGAGAGAGAGAGACAAATGATAGAGCTCCAAAACTAAACTGACCAAAGTCTTTGTATTGATCCTTAGAAGCCTTTTCATTAATGAGGCCTCTATTTCCTCCATTTTCCATTATTTTCATTCAATTTCCTCCTCACATGCAACATGTGACCTTTCACCTCTCTTTTCTCCTAATTTCCATTATTTTCATAAATAAATGTGCCAAAAATACCATTTTTCCTTTCCAAAGCCTTATCCATTGCCTTTGCCAATTTCCTTAGCCATTTTAACCAAAATTAACACCCACACTAGGATGTCTTGCCCAACATTCAGCTTGGAATAAGTGCCCCATCAACTATGGTTATTATTTTCCTTTTATTAACTTTTATTACATGGAATTGTCACCAGGGCTGTTACATGTTCAAACCATCATCGCTACTTGGAACATATCCTGGAGAACCACCTCTAATAGAGGCCCCCCTTCTGGTCCTTGTGTGCATGATGAATTCATCAAACACACCATAACCCCAGGGACCAGTTCCAGATTTCCCTAGTGCTATGGTTATTGGCTCAATGTTCCTACCCTACGTTATCACTCATACACCCTTCTCATATCCCCCACTTGGTTTTGTTTCACATCGAGTCATGGCAACCCTCACATTGACAAATATGGATTTAGAGATTCCTGTATTGTATCTAGCCCCGTAGGCCATGTCTGCACACTCAGGTATTACCTCGACAGGCATCATTCTTATAGCCCCCTCTCAGGAAATGACCCAAAATTAGGCTACGTCAATGTCAACACCAACAAATGCTAACAAGAGGCATAATAAAAAAGGAAAGAAGGTGGAGGCCTCAAACATTGCCTCACCTATGGTACCATCATCCTGTGCTTTATGTGAAGTAGTAGGACACCCTACAAACTTGTGCAAAAAGTTAGAAGAGTTAAAATCCCTTCTTCATGCTCCAACAACACCAGTAGCCCCACCTCCACCCTTAGGAGAAAAGGCCACCCCAACTCGAAATAAGACATTATGCACTAACCATGCATGGGCTGTATGAACGGAGTACAAACATTACACATCATTTTACCAAAATTCCTCATTATCGAGATGCATTAGGAGCCCTAGTTCAAACCAATATTGGAAACCAATCGCTTGCCGCTAGATTAGTGACAAATAATGGCTACAAAACCATTTTTTGTGTCTTTAAGGAAGAAGCTTCATGCTCATATTCCTCTTACACCCATGGTCACACAACCTCCAACCAAACAAGGATGCAACCAAAATTAGTGACACATCAACCTTCCACCATCTTTGCCTTATGTGATGAACCTGGACATATGATTAACCAATGTCCCGATTTGTGGGAACTTAGGAAATGGTACTAGGTCCCTCAAGTTGTCCCTAGCAACAGACCCAGGAACAAATGCCATAGCTACCACATTTGTACGCAGAACCATAATACTAGGTTTTTCCCAACCCTTCCCCAATTCCGCAAAGCATTGCCTCGTCTGTGCCAATATAATGTTGGGACCTATTGACAGTACTGGACCCGCCAACATGTAAGGGGATCTCCTCGGTAAGAAGTCCCAATTAGATCTCAGACCGTTTGGTGTAGGAGTCCCAATAGTGGGTCGTATGGTAGTGACTTGATCGTGATTTCGCACAGAGGCAAGTAAGATGTCTCTGTTGGTAGCAAGGGTGTGATAGTTGCAACAAGCCAAGGAAGGTGCATGAGAGCTTCTAATACACTGAGGGTGAGGTGAGTGCGCCCCTTGGAAACCTGTAATAGTACATGACTTGGATGGGAAAACACGAGCGAAGATGCATCACAAGATGGAAAGCAAGTTAGCGAGTAATCAAAACTGATGGTTAAACCAAAAACACATTTCAGAAAGATTCATACATACTTATACATAATAGTCCATACATGCATGCATAAGCAAACAAATACATATATCATTTAGAGTAAACTAGATAGCATAGAATACAATACAACATATGTATGACACATGGTGGCTCTTGTTATATTAAGAAGTGTAAGTTCCAGTCATACAATACATCCATTTCCAACCACTAGTTCCAATAGTGGAATGTTACAGCCACAACCGCCTACTCCTCCAAAGAGATATACTAGCTCTACGCAGTGGAGAAGCCAAGGCTTGTTACAATATTGTCCAAGCTCTCTCCAAGATAGTCTTATTGGAAGCTTGGCTAACCAAAAGCCTATATAATGAGTTATGAGGGACTATTTATAGTGAAGGGTGGGGTGACCCTTGACATTCCCCTTTTGTGACAGTTCAACTACCCTCATGACTCTTCATCTACTCTATGACTGTTACATCCAACTATCGACACTTGACTTACACTTGGAAAGACATTACATTACAATGCACATGTATTCATGTGACACAACATGGTTTGATCAAGTCATGCAAGACATCATTGACACTTGGCCCATTGTGACAAGACCAACTCTTTGACATGCTTGTGATGGTGAAGGTGGTGAGCTGATGCCAAGCTTGGTCATCCGTGATGGTGTGCATGCACCCCATGGTGACATCTTTCTGAAGTGAACTCTTGCCTTTGTTGCATCCTGGTGCATTGATATGGCTCCTCGATCCAACTCATTTTCTAGTATGCGCATGGTCTTCATGGGTGCGGATGAACCAGCAACACACTGATGCATAACATCTGTGCTGATCTTCTAATGTGTGCTGGTGGTCATGTGCATCAACTGTCAACTACATGTTCAGCTCCAGTCGGACTTGCTTCTTGTCTTCGCCTTGGTGAATGTGCTAAATGGGTTGGATCACATGCATGTGCACAATGACATGCATGCTACTAAATCCCTTGGATGCAATCAACAACACTGCTCACCATGTCTGCTCCGTGCCAGCTACTGGGATGGATCTATAACTTGTATGGGCACAATTTTATCCTTGAGTGCATGTTGCACCCCCTGCTATTCTTGTTCCTGATACAACCCATTTGCTTGTTTGTGTAGCTCATGTTATTCCTTGAGTTGCTGCTTCAGCAAATGCAACTCATTCTTTGTTCCATTCTCCGTCTTCGCGCAATCGCGTCGTCACCTCATTGCCTGAGTCTCCGAATTTTCTTTCATCATCAATCTATCTACTTGAGTTTGTAATTTTGTTCCACCTCCGTGTTGTCAAAATACTTCCTCTTCCATTCGATGCATCCAGTATGCTACCTTTAGCTACTATTCATGATGCTGCTCATTGTGATGCTGCTGCCATCATATCTTGGTGTCCTTGTCTACGAAAAACTTGATGTCTTCGTGGGTAGGAAAGTTCATAGATACTCAATCAACTACATCCCCAAGTGTGCTATGAATGGTGTCTTCGACTCTACTCTCCTGGAAACCATTGTACTTGTGCTTCTGAGAGGAAGATGAACACATGCAATACCTGGAGACATGGAAACACTCATGGAAAGCAATCTGTCAGTCGAAAACCAAAATGAACTTGAGAATTGACTTGCAACATACCTGTGTGACTGATCATGAAGGTCGCGAAATTTTTGCCAGGAGGTCGGGAGACTGACTGCCAAGACTACGCAAGGCATAGTCTAGGGTGCTGGAAGGCTAACTGACTGTTGGAACTATGAAATGCACAGTCCAATCTGGCCGCTAACCGCAGGAATTGCGCAATGTGCAACCTCAGTTGGCAATGGCTGCAGGCTCAGTGATTCTATTGCGCAATTTTCTGGGCCAGTAGTCACTGTCCCTCAAAAATGCGCAAAACAGTCCTAGAGGATAGTGCCTGGGCATAAATGTGCATTTCTAGAGAGGAAGATAGAGCCTTCCTTCCCTAGATTGTGCAATTTTGTCTCAATGAAGGCAGAGTTGAGGCCAAGGTTTGGTAGACTCGTTGACGAGAAATTGAAAGAAAATCTAACAGTGAATGCATGGCGAAACTAAGCGAAATAAGAAGTGATTGATGGTGCATGAAAACAATGAATGAAAGATTCAGTAAATAGATTAACATGCATGTGAGTGAAGTGAGTCGCTGAATCTGCGACCGTTCGTGCAAAATAGTTTCATGCAAGCGACAACAATGAGATAGCAACGAAAATTGAAACGATGCTAGTACAAGCTAGTATGTATCAAAATGACATAAGCACTCACTAAAATCAAGAAGATAGTGCTCATATGAAGCGAAACACAAAAGTGCTAGAAATGCAACAAAAGACATGGAAAGTGGGCTTACCCCAAAACAGCTGAGCTGAATGTGACGACAACTCCTAGATGCGATGTGGGATGTCAGAGCTGTAAGGTTGATGTGAGAAATGAGCTCTGCAGTGTCCTCTTGATGAGTTTCGATAAAATCGAGGTTGTGATGTGCATGCCACAAATATAGGGAAAGAGACACATGGTGGGATGTTTATGAAATGATCCTTGCATGTAACCTCCAACTGCCAAAAATAGATCCTTGAAACAAGGGATGCCTTTGCATGCTGACTTGGGAGAAGCAGTCCATGCATGCAAGTTTGTTTTGCTCGGTCACTATTACATATTAATCTGTCACTGACCTCATCTCAGTCCCTTCGCTGTGTCATACATCAAATAAACATGTCCATATCTTCCTACTCATGCAAGAAAATTAAGCAAGTGCTCTCTAATGCTGAAGATTGACCCTCTTTGCCTAAGTTTCTGCATCATCGCAGGTAAACCCTTAAAAAGTGCGACGATTCCTTGTCATGAATTGTATCGTTGCGACATCGTCACAGGTGTACACTTGTTTCCTGCGACCACTGAATTTTAGGGCTCAGTGCAAGTCTTCCAAGGTTTATTGCGACAATTGGTGTGAACGCATTGCTCCCTTGCGATGTCGTCACTAAGCCCTAGTTCATGACCTGTGATGGTCCAGATTTGGCGAATTAGTTCAAACAGTCGGCCTTCTGGGTGATTCTAGAACTGGTTGTTGGGTCAAATTGGTTCGCCTTTCCTCCTCTGGGATGGTAGTTCCACCTTTTATGAAACCTCCCTTGAGGATAAACTCCCTCTCCCTCATTTCATGGAGGCTCCTCCTCCTATAAAAGCACTCACCATTGCTATGATCAGCTAGTTCCTAGTTACTGGTTGCTAGTTGGATTGAAGCAGATTAGATAGCTTTGGTGTGAGTTTGACAAGTGTGGAATTGCTGATAGTTTGGTAAGAGGTTGTGGAGTGCCTTAACCTTGCATTAGAGTTTGTGAGTGAGAGAGAGATATTATCCATTTGGGAGACCCATTCTTGAGAGTGAATGCTTGAAGGAACATACCGATTGGACCCTCTGAGAAGGCTTGCAACGTCAAGGCTTGGTTGTAAGCTTTGCTCTTGATTTATTTTAATACAATCAATAACGATTTCCTATATCTTGTGTATAATTTACTTGATAGCTTATGATTCCTTGACTTTATAAGTAAATAGATCATTGTTGTTCTCGATTACGTGCTTTGTTGTTTTCTTGTGGTGTTTCAGGTCAATTACTCATTAAGGAGAAAGAAACGGAAGCTGAAGCAGTGCAACGAAAGCTTCACCAAACACTGGTATTGAGGTAGGCCTCCAACGATGATTATTTAAGGAAATTGATTGTTGTTTTGTTTTGCTGTGACTAGACCCACTCTAGGGCTAGAGGGGTTGCCTCTGTCCGCAGAGGGAACACTTTCCTACTTCACAAGTTGGTGACTCCACTAGGGAGTCCTTTGTATGTTTTCTTCTTGTTTACTTTTGATTTTTCTTTTGATTTAGTGTCTCTTGAATTTTGGGGTTGCACCTTCAGTTTTTGGATTACCTGGGTCAATCTAGGAATTCCCCTTATTGTTTGGAAGAATAGCCTGGTGTTTTTTCGGGTGTTGTCATTTGTCTTTCCCCTTTTTACACTCGTCGCTGAAGATAGCTTAACAGCTATGACGATGTCGCCCTGTCCTCTTTAGTAAATATGTGCATTGCTGATGATCTATCGTACAGTTGTGACTATTCCTGAAATTGGACCGTCGCAGAAGATAGGTGTACCCCTGCGACGACGTCGCTCAGTTGCTGTCTCTACACTTGTGACGATTGGCTTGTCGTCACAAGTTGCTTGTTATAAGCTCACAACGATTCCTATGCAAGTTGTTTTTTTACAGCTGTGCCTCTTGAAACCATCAGTCTTGCTTACCCCCTGCTGTTTTCTGTCTCTCATCAGCTTGTTTTGATTGCTTTGGTTAAGGCTTGTTTCTCTTTGATTTCATTTGAATGAATCTTGTCTTTTTAGCCCCGTGACCTAGCTCTTTCAAGTTTTTCCAACCATTTGCCTGGGTTACTTGTCTATCCAAGGTTCATCCACAACCGTCTTATTGATTTGCTTGAGGCTTTTTGCTGCTTGTTTTCTTGCTGATTGATTTTTGGTGTTGATTATTGAATCGATTTCCCATATTGATTCGATTTCTTCACTACCAAGCATAGATCACAATTGTTTGGATCAATCAGGTTGACACTTGCTTGTTTGTCTCTTTAAATTCAAAAAAAAATCAAGAGATTGCATTCATTTAGTATACGAAAGTGAAAGTACATGCGCATTACGAATTTTCATGTTTTGAGAAATTAGAAATCTTTCATTAGTAGTATCAACGCACTGTAGGATTAGTGTGTTGATGCATTGTGTTTCTTAGCGCTTGCATTAGCTTGTCTTGGTTTTGTGTTCGCTTGGGAATGAACTCTCTACCTTTCTTTAAGTAGGTGTTCATCGAAATGATTGATGCTTTACTCATTCTAGTTGCATCCTAGGGATTTTTGACATACATACGGTAGGGCCTGAAAACCGAAACCTAATTCAAGATCAACTCTAAAATCAACTGAATGAACTTAACAATGCATTGGAACTTAACACACATTATTTAGAGGTCTAGGCTAGAGATGTGCTCCGGCGTCGTTAAACCTAGTCACTATTGTTTTCACTTAAGGTTGGGTGATTCCTCCTTTTGTGACTCAATAGCTACTAGTACAGACTCGTGCTCCCCATACCGTCGAGTATATATTGGGAGACCCCACTAGGTTATCATCCTACATCCATAGGAAGCTGTGTCTGCCACCTTACGAACCATAACGCATCGAACACAACATTCGGGAAGATTGACTGCCGTACGGAAAGTCCTTGGTCATTTCTCTTTCATTTGATCACCAAGGTGTATATGCAGTTTTACGGTTTGTCTGGTAAACCTTTTGCCTAGTTCTCCAGAGTAGTCACTTTCATTCCTTTTCGACTCCCTAAAAGAAAAGGATCATCTGAGCACTTGTCCTTTCAGGCTCATTAAATATTCGAAGGTGACTAGAGTCATATTTTGTCCTTTTCTCGACTCTTTAAAAATGAAAAGGTCAAGTTTTGTTCCTGTGTCATAAAATTTATTCGACCACGTTCACATTTTCCTTGTTAAATCTTGATTGCGTTTCAGTTTGCATAGGACTTTTTTCCCTGCTCATTTATCTTTTCCTAGGACTTTTGAGTTAAATCATCCTGGCAGAATCACCGATCTCGTCCCCCGTACCAAGTGACCAAGGCTCTGCATCTTCTGTCGCTTCTGAGGTACCGACGGTTAGTGATACCCTTCCTATTATTTCGAGTGTTCAACTGCTTAACTCTCGTGCCTCGGAAGAGGAGTTGTACGACATCAATTGGAACCCTATTTGGGAGCCTTCTGAAGAGGACTTCCCCATTACTCCTCCTGGTGTTTCGGTCCCAATGTCTTCTTCTGACATGGATGAGATGAACCCCGTCTCTAGTGATGAAACCTTTATGGCAAGTGGCAAAATCCCTATACCTACGGAAACCTCGCCCTTCCGTGTTACCCCTCTTGGTATCACACTACCTTTACGCTACCATGCTTTGGCAGATCTCATAGGTTCTCAGTCTCCCCTTACGAGTTCCATGTGGTCCCGTACTGTAGCTCCGACCTCAGAACCTTTTATACCCCAGATTCACAATGTGCCTGTCACATCTGTCCCGACTATACCTACTGTTTGTGTGGCTTCTTCGACTCCCACTGTTAGTGCCATCGCTGTATCCTCGGTGGTGACCACTATTGCTGGACCTTCAGTTGGTCCTACTAGTGGTGGTCCTTCAGCGTTGGCATCTGGAGTTGTTAATCCCACCAGTAGTGTTCCACCTTCTTCCGGTTCCATTCTGGCAGGGTGGATGTATGACCAGTACATGCATGCTTTTTAGAATCCGACTCCACAGAATCCGTTTCATTATTATGATTCTCAAGGAGTTCATACTTATCACCCTGGATACATCCCATCTCAGCCTGCAGTTGAAGTTTCCGTTCCATTATCTATTGCTTGGGGCCCAACCAGTTATCATGGTGGCCAAGCATAACCTTCGGCTTTTCAAGGTCCACCCTATCAAGGTCAGCCATCTTACGGGCAACCTGTTGGCCCACAAGGACAACCCTTATAGGGACAACCTTCGGCCTTCACCGATTCCTCTTTTACTTACTTTGGGCAGCCTTCTGGTCAACCGGTCAGCCTTACATCCAACAAGGCCAACATGGTGCCCAGCAAGGTCACCCCTCTGGACAAGTAGGTTAGCCTCAAATCCAGCAAGGCCAACCTACTATCCAGCCTGGTCAACCCTCTGGACAAGTAGGCCAGCCTCAAATTCAGCAAGGCCAACCTATTGTTTAGCCAGCTCAACCCTCTGGTCAGTCAGGCCAGCCTTCGGTTCTACAAGGTCAACCCATTACCCAGCAAGCTCAACCTTTTGGGAAAATGGGTCAACCTTAGTCTCAACCAGGCCAACCTTCTAGCCAGATGGGTCAGCCTCAGTTTTTGCAAGGACATCCGTCTGGTGTCGCTCAACCAGGCACTCAAACGCTCATTGTTTCTTAAGCTCCACCCAGTTACTAGACCCAGTCTGGACTCCAAACCCAACTTGCTTATCAAATGCAGCCCAGACCCCAGGCACAGTTTGGAGCTCAGTCGCCATATGGTTTTCAAAATTTTTAGCAGCCCCAAGGGCAACCTCAAATTGCCCTGTATCAAAATTATCAACAACCGCAGGTCAATCCTTATCAGAATTTTCAGTAGCCGTATGCTGCTCCTATTGGTCAAGTTGGTAATCAATGGGCTGCTAGTGGTCAAAACCCAGGTCAACCATCCGGTTATACTTATAATCCCTATGGAAAAAACCCTTACGGGCAAAATCCATCCGGGAAAAATCAATGGGGGCAACAAGGAGCTGGATGGAACTCTAATGTCGTTTCTTATCCACAGCCTCAGATGTCCTTCAATCCTCAATTACCTTTCTTGGCGACTTTGGAACTGCCTGATGTGTCTAAGTTGACAAATGATCCCATCCTTCATAATCCGTATTGGCCACCGATTCTGACTAAGATTCTCGGTGATTGTCCCAAATTCGATGGTAAATCTAGAGAACATCCTCAAGCTCATGTCATGACCTATCACCTATGGTGTTCATCTAGTTCATTGCTTGACGATTCTATTCGGCTCCGTTGTCAGGCGGAAAGAGTAGATTGTGCGGACACAACCAACCTCCCTAGGAGCCTAAGACTCTCTAGTGACAAACAAGACAAACTAGAACTATCCTTCTCTAAACATGCATTATAATATGAGAAATCAAGTGTTTTGTTCTTACCTTTGTCCAAACGCTATTGTAGAAGTCCAAGCTTTGTTGATCTGGATGAGCTCCTCCTTTTCTCCAAAACTTGCAATCACCAACAGTCAAACAATTAAATAGCACCTGATTATAACATAAAACAAAGCATATTCAACATATAGACCAAGGAGTACATGAAATAACTCATAAACAACAAGTTATTGAGAAGAATGGACCAATTTGCATTAAAGGTAATCAAAAGGAACCATTACAACCTGAGCCTTGGTGTTGTGCAAGCTCCTTCCAGGGTCCACAAGAGTCTTCCTTTACTTTGACAAAGCTCACCCACTTCCAAATAGAACAAGCAAAGATGGCAATCTCTCCTCACAAGCTTCTAATGGGAGTCCTAATTCCTGCAACATTTACCCTTAGAAATGTATAGCTTTCAACCTCCTCTCCTTCTGGCCCAATGCCTGTACTTATAGTGCTCAAGAGGAAGTTAATCAGGTCCACCATCAATGGGATAATCCCCTCTTTGGATGGGATAGCTCCCTTATTGATGGGATAAGTTCCTCTTTGGTAGGAGTGCATGAACCATCTGGAGGCGCTCAATACACGTCGAACAACCTTCTAGAATGCTCTAGAAATAACCACAAGTGACTTTTTAAAGATGAAACTTGCGCATTTTAACCTTTTCAGGGGGACGCACCTGCACCTTTACATACAGAGCGTCCAAAGACGCAGTTTTTGTGAACATTGGGTGCGTCCCCGCAGGTAAGGTTGAGAGAACCTGCGTCCCCAGAGATAAATACATTTAGAAAGACTTTCTCTCTTTTTGGAGTTTGACATGGAAAGCAGAGGCATAAGACTTGCCTAAGAGGGTAGCATGACTATTGATAGAGTCATCCTAACTGTAAATGGTCATGGTGACATTTTTTAGTGTAACAGATTGCCCCCTAAAGTGCGAAGCCTGAAATAGATTAGGGTTTTGTATTATCTAGGAAGGGTGAAGCGCTTTATCATTTCAAGGATTATCTCGTGGAGAGCCTGGTCAGAACCTGCAATTTTCAACACAAAATACATGTATAAGATTATATCATCACTGAGGTAGGCATTCCCATACTCAGATTTAAAACTTTAACTAACAGACTAACTACTCTGATACAGGAATGATCTTGCAATACATCATAATCATAGACTTTTGTAGACACAGTATGGACGCAGCCATCTGTTTGTGATTAGTCTACTTAGATAATGAATACAAAACTCCTCGCAGCCTGGATGGTAGAAACTAGATCCAGGGTCTTCATTTCTACTTCTCGAATTGGTACGATTCTAGCCATGTGAATAAATGAGTTGATGTCGAACATGGTAGAAACCACTTGATTACCAGTCAATGATGTAAACTGTTAACAAGCGTGAGAGAGACCACCAGTAATGTCAATGGTTCTCAAAGTACCCAATACAATCCATGAGATGTGAATGAATGAGTTGATGTCGAACATTTCACGGAATCCTTTGATCGAAAGTCAATGATGTAAACTGACGTCAAAGGCAAGAAACCTGCCATTGATGCATGCAGACTTCAAGGTACTGACGATCTCTAAGTCATCTCTCTAGATAATGTGCTGATGTCGATAGAAAGCGACTCGTTGCAGGCAAGCCTGCAACACGAAATCATTGTTCAAGTTGAAGAAATGTTGTTGTAAGGACTGACTCAGGGATGGTCAAATGGATGATAAGTATTTTGCAGATGAAAGTTTTACTTGCAGACCTCTTGAACACATAACGACACGACAGATGGCTTGGTGATGAATAATTCAAAGTTAATCCCCGGAACCCTGTTAAAGACTTTCAAAGTGGTTTGATCAACTGTGAGGTAAGGATTTCCCAACCCAGGTGAATGAAAAAGTGTCGTGTTCAAGAGTGGTAATAAAGTTTCTTCTGAGACAAAAGGTAACAAATAGGCTCATTCTTCTCTCTTTTCCCCCACCATTTCTGGCAAGTACCTCTTTATTTTTAACAAGCTTGAGGAGGATAACATATGCTTGATTATAAGCTCATCCTTCAGATGAGTCCAACCTAGTTTTGATTCGAACCCTAGGAAGGAGTGGTTCGTTCCTGTTTGTAATTGAACAGGTCCTTTACTGTGAAATGTTTAACGAGCCCAGTATAGGAGAAACTCGGCATTTTTCAATTTTAGAGAGTCTGAAAAACTTAAGAAGACTCCAAGTTGAACTTTTTCGTAGATTTGTGTCCCTCAAGCCCGAAAAAGTATAAAATAATACCTGGGGGAACCGCTTGACCTTGCGACCAAGGAGTACTTTCATAATTAGTGTCACCGACCTGAAAAGTAAAAAGCGATCAAGGACACGTCGTTTTATTTCCGTATCGAGTTTGAAACGACAAAAACCCGGCAATCTTTTCCTGATTTTACGGTCAGAAAAGAGCTATAAGGGGACCGTCTTTTAATTCCGTTTTAACGAGTGTAAAAGAAACGCTCGGCAATCTTTTCATTTTTTAGGAGTCAGAAAAGGGCTTAAAAGATGACTCTGATATTTTGGTTCGTGAAAAATGACAATTTTCCCTCTAAGTCCCTTTGTCCTGCACAAAAGCAACACATTACTCATACCTGTTTAAGATAGGCAAAAATACATCGAAAAACATCTTTCCATGGTGAAAAATGAACTAATTCATCCAAAAAACCTATAAAAAGACTTTTTACAATATCATTTTTACCATTTTACTGTTGAGGTTGAAAAAAAGGGCTTTTGGCAAGAAACTTCCCATGGTTGCTGCGGAAAATTTGACCGTCAGAATCGAACGCTGTCTCTTCCAGGTATTTTACAACATCCTACTCTTCAATTTCATCCAATTAAAATTGTATTTTAGGTTTTAGTTTTGATTTTTGGGGGGTTTTAGGTTTCAAAATGCGCTTTGCGGTGGATGCAGGTGCCCTTCGGGTGACCTGCGTCCCCCGACTTTTTTCTATACAGAAAAAAGGTCGGGGGACGCAGCCCACCTTCAGGCCAGCTGCGTCCCGACGCCCTGTGTTCTAAACGCGGGGTGCGTCCTCCGCAAAACGCGGATTTTGAAACCCCAAACTCCAAAATCAACCATTCAAATTTCCCAAAATTAATTCTAATGCCTATTTATTCATGTTTCTTGGTGTGTAGGGCATTTACCATGTTGGATTGGAGAGAAAGAGAGCACGAGGACGTTGATTTAGTTGCAATTGAACATCAACCTTCCATTGATGCCCTAAAAGAATGCAGGCTATATAAATACTGGGCCATACCTGGCATGAGGGCTCAGGTGAGATTCTTAGAATGGCTGGTTGAGAGATGGAACGTTCAAGAGCAATGCTTTTACATAGGAGGGCACCAGCTCGAGATAGAGCCCTCGGATGTATACTTTCTCACTGGCTTGCCAAACAGAGGCGAGCAACTCAATCTAGCCGGGACTAGGCCGGGTGGCCAATCCCTTGTTAGTCTCCGGGAAGATTGGTGCACACCATTCAAAAGGCGTGGAGATCAAACACATCTCTCTGCGTGAGCTCAAAGTTATAGCGTTCACGGTTACCAGAATTTGCGGCGCAGCCGCTTTACACATTGCTTCTGGGTCCCAAATGCGGATGGCAATTGACTGTTACCAAGGCACCATTTTCAACTGGTGTGATGCTGTGTCGGCTAATGTGAAGAGCCAACTGACTAAGGCAAAGAACGGACGACTGCAAACTTTTGGATATGGGCCTTTAGTCGTGAGCTTTGCCTTAGAGAGAGTTCCGATGCTGATCCCTCAGGAACTCACTGTTGATATCTTGGGTCCTCGGGAGCCAAAGCTGGTACGATGGGTTGCGGTGATGGCCCGGCATCCTGACGAGGGCGTGACAGTTGTTCGATTTTCTGATAGTTACGTTCACTGGTTGGAGGACCAGGTTTTCTCGATCCAGGACTTTCCGTACGTCGGAGTAGATTTTCGACATGATCCGGACATGGTTCTTCCACAGGGAGAACAATGGGATGACAAAGGTACTTTATTTTTCACAAGTTTTCAAATTATGTATTTTTTTTGTTTTTATATATATCGTCTCAAAACTGACAATTTTTTTTTTCAAAATGCAGATGTTGGTCCACAGTGCCCAACCAACCTCCGGCCTTTTGAGAGGAGACATCCAGTTGCACCGGTACCGGCCCCA